>KV454407.1:445691-1045691 GCA_001661315.1 Nadsonia fulvescens var. elongata DSM 6958 | reverse complement strand
GAAAACGTAACCATTAGTCAAGACAGCAATATCACCTAAGATATTCTTTCTGTTGTCACCAAAACCGGGGGCCTTGACAGCAGCAACTTGGACTTGACCACGAAGTTTGTTGAGAATACAGGCAGCAAGAGCTTCACCATCAATTTCGTCGGCAATGATAAGTAAGGGTCTTCTAGTCTTGTTGGAAAGTTCAAGAGAAGGTAAAACATCTTGAATGGAGGAAATCTTCTTTTCGGAGATGAGAATAAGAGGGTTCTCAAATTCGACCTTACCAGACTTCACATCAGTGATGAAGTAAGGGGAAATGAAACCTCTATCGAATCTCATACCTTCGGTGACATCAAGTTCATCTTCAAGGGTCTTACCTTCCCTGCAGGTAATAACACCTTCCTTACCGACCTTTTCCATGGCTGAAGCAATGAGCTTACCAATGTGTTGATCACCATTAGCAGAGATAGTGGCGACTTGAGCAATTTCTTCCGAAGTGGTGATATCACGCTTGTTTTCTCTCAAGAAATCAACAACGGCATTAACAGCAGCTTGGGAACCTCTTCTGAGGTCCATGGGGTTACAGCCGGCAGCAACGTTTTTGACAGACTCGGTGAAAATAGCTCTACCTAAGACGGTGGCAGAAGTGGTACCATCACCAGCGGCTTCGTTGGTCTTGGAGGCGACTTCTTGGAGCAGGCGGGCACCCATGTTTTCGAACTTATCCTTGAGGGTAATGGATCTGGCAACAGTGACACCATCCTTGGTGATCTTGGGAGCGCCGAAAGATTGTTCAATTAACACGTTTCTACCTTTAGGACCTAAAGTAACGGAAACGGCCTTGGCAAGAATATCGACACCCTTAAGAAGGGCAGCACGGCCTTCAACGCCAAACTTGAGTTCTTTGTGAGAAAGGTATCTGGCGGATTGGTGAATGGCCGAAGAAACGGCACGAGCAGTGGAGGGTCTAATAGAGATAGCTCTTTGCATTTTTGAAAAACTAAGCTTAATTAAATTTACAGGACAGAATAGAAAAAAAAGAGCCTTGACTGGAAGGAAAAGAAGAAGAAAGAAGGGTGAGTGTTGGGAACATGGGTGGATTTAATAAGCAGATGTGGGGAGTAACGGGATCGTTAGCCTTCGACTCGCAGAAGGCGAAGGAAAAAATTGGAAAAATCCCATTCATTGGACCCGGATATCCAACCCCAGCCAAGCCGCAGAAAAGCCTTTTCTGTTTTGCGGTAATATACAAAATCAACTTCTTTATGGGCTTGAATTAGTTTGGTTCAGGAGTAGCCAACGTCCAATTGGGGTCTGGTTATCATAATTTCTTTGCTAAATGCTTGCTGGCTATTTGTTCTCATTGCAATTCTGTCTGCTTCTTACTATAGAATGAAATACCTTGTTTTCAGCCGGTTAGGTTCCTTAGCGAGGCCCGTGGCTCCTGGACCCTCGTAGATATGATATCCCGAGTGGTTTTAATGCGGGCCGTATGTGGTCGTGTAATCATTCAAGGCTTCACACCCGCCTGAGAGTATGTAATCTATCCGGTTATCTGCCATCAGCGAAGTGAAGGCGCTAGGAATTGGCTATATTTTTTTTACATATGCCGCTGGCCGCTGAAACAGCTTGAATCTTTGATACTTTGATACACATTTGCCCTTTATATCTCTGTTTTTTGGGTTCCATGTAAATAGGTCTAAATTTGAACAATTGTAGCCAGAGAGCAAATTGTACGTTGTTGTGTATTGAATTATATAAATTCTACCAGAAAAAAAAGCGGCTTATACAGCAAAAACATACACAGGATAATCAATTAAGCCCCTATTTAATATCTAGGCAGCTAACGCAATACATTCGATTTCAATGTCTACCTTCATGGGCAACTCCTTGACGGCGACACAACTACGGGCAGGTCTGTGTACATTAAAGTATTGTGCGTAGACTTCATTAACTTTACTGAATTGAGCCATGTCGACTAAGAAAATATTAACCTTGACGACTTTGGTTAAGTCAACGCCAGCAGCTTCAAGAACTGCCTTGATGTTGTGGAAAATTTGATGGGTTTGGTCTTGGATATCACCAGTAACCAATTCACCAGTGGCCTTGAGGGGAACCTGACCTGAAAGATAAAGGAATCCGCCAGCCTTAATGGCTTGTGAGTAGGGGGCAACAGGAACGGGGGCGCCAGCGGCAGTAATCTATCATTTTCAAAAAATTCCAATTAGAACCCCTTTAGAATAAAAGAAATATAATGCAATCCCTGATAAAAGATAAGGAAGCTGAGATGTTCGAAATCAAATTTGGTAATGCTGTAGGACTTGGATAAAAATCATAAGACTTACGGGAACGATAGACATGTTGATTTGTTATTATTACTGAGATAAGAGCGCAAGAAGCAAAAGGGAATAAGTCAATTATTAGTTAATTTATAAAGATACCTGATTAACGGTATAGAGCTGAGTTGAAGAAGGGGTGTGTTAACCCTGAACGTCAGGTGACCCGGGAACTACCGTCGTTTCTATTCTCCCAGCCTATTTTTATTGAAGCTCAAAAGCACGTTGGAGATTCGAAACACACACACAAGGGCTTTGCTAACTCAGTGACTACTACCCCAAATGGAAGCACTACTGCTTTTAATATCACTGATTAAAGATAAATGTTATACCGCCATTAGGGAAAACTCTGGTAAGGAATTTAAACTTGATAAGCTTGGCTTATATAATGTGATTCTTTGCGTCGGTAATGACTTAATTATTTGGATATAGGTCGAGATGCAACACTGGGCAAAGACTGAAATATTAGTATAACACAAAAGCTTACGAAAAGAACAATAAAAGCTCTTTTTCGAGAGACTAGTAAAGCTAACAGAGTAGGATACACGGAATGAAAAAAGCTGAAAACTGACGTAATATATCAAATATTGAATATAACGAAAATGAAGAAAATAACAAAGTATAACAAAAACACAAACAAATACTAAAGTAGACCCATGAGATCAAGAAACAGTTAACCCTAAAAAACCAACTAAACCTAAAAAACAAATAAATATAATCCTGCGGTTGAAGATTTAAAGAGCCATAATCATCTTTAACCCATCCCCAAAACCCATGTATTCATCTTTTCTAATCACAACTTTATCATAAACATCTTCAATACTGCATCCTAGCTTAATTGGCGACGTGGATTTGTGTCTTTCGTACGTAAAGCCCAGCTTCTCATAAAATTTAACAATACCATTTGAACGCAGAATCAACTCATAATTTTCATGGTCTTCAGCCAAACAGTCCGTGCTTGGTAAAGATGTGGGTACATTCTGTTTCATATATAGTGATCGGTACTCTAGCAGAACATCTACGACAATTTGACTAAGTTTACCATTATCGTGTCGGTCACGCATAACAGTATCGGTGCAACGAATCTGCTCAATTGCATACTTCAATAGATCTTCACCCAGGCCCAGCCTACGATACTTTGGGTCCACTATCAAGGTATAAACATGGACCTGTTGGTATTTTTCTGTAGCCCCAATTTGGGCATTATATTGCAATTTTTGTTCAATTTTGCCGGATATGACTCCAATAACAATATCATTTTTTCGGCCTTCAATTTGGGTGGAGCCACATCTGGTATCGAAAACTATATAGCAAAACATATTAGTTCCGTAGACAAATTGTAAAAAAAACTTGGATGGATATTGTATTTTGAGATGACTATTAGTGAACTCAGCTATTTGAGCTAGATGGCTTGAATCCATTCGTACAATCGAAAAACCAGGAGTTTTTAAAATATGGCGGTTGGTATTGCATATGGAAGGACACATTTCTGAAAGTTGACTAAGGTTAAAAATGATTTTAATATATAAGAAGATGCAAATTTTAACAAATCAAGTACAGCCAGGATAATAATTCCACTTATATGGGTTGTGAGAGTAAACAAGTATAGAAAAATATATATGAATAAAGAAAGAATAACACGCGATTCAAAAATTCCGTGTCGGGCTTTGAAGTGCAAGATAAGAATTCCAGATTACATGATAGACGCGACATACATCCTGCCAGGAAAAAATACCTCAAGTTATTTAATTACAATACTAATAGCTATGGTTTTATCTGACAATCAACCCAAAGTTGATCTGGTTTTTGACTTTTTTCATTTAGAATTTGTCTTTCATAGTTATATAATTTTGTATTTGTTTATTTATTTTCCATATTGATTTTTTGGTCTTAAGATATAATTTGGCATTTTATTCTGATTCACCTGTTTGAAATATAATAGACTGAAATTTCAGACGGCTGAAACTTAAAGCGGCTTCCGTTAGCCAAGACCACCACCCCACAATGCAAGCTTCTCCGCTCGGCCGTTAAAAAACTCAGAATTCAAATCGATTTTTAATTACCAAATTTGGGAAGTCCATACTTTATTATTCTGTTAACCGCTAAGCTTTTTTGTGTTGCACAAAAATGTCATCTTAAATTTTAATTACTATCATTATTATTATTATTATTATTATTATTATTATTATTATTATTATTATTATTATTATTATTATTATTATTATTATTAGTATTATTATTTATATACTAATATTACATTATAATGCTTGATATTTACTCAAAGTAATGAAGCGGATATGTTCAGTTCTCGGCTTGCCTCATCTTGTTTGTTGCGTGTTCAAAGCCAGCTAGAAGTCTATAAATCGAAAGCTAGTTTAGACTTTTGTCTAATCTTCTTACCGTAGAGGTAAAAGAAAATAGGAACAGGTGCAAGAACTGTGCCGACTAAACCAACCAAGAGACCAGCCCAGTTAACACCCATGTCGTGAAACATAAAACCAGCGAAAATAGGGAAGGCACCACCAAAAGCCGAACGAAGCATAGTGTTAGCAGCAATGGCAGAAGCAGCAACAAACAAGTAAGAATCAATAAGGTAGTTAATTGCAGGTAAGAAAATACAAATCAAGCCGAAACCAGAGAAAAGACCAGATAAAGTAGGGACAATCCAGTGAATACTTTTATGGTAGTGACCAGTCCAAGTGAACCAGAATAAACCTATGGGGAAAGCAATAGCACCAATAATCATAGGAGGTAATCGGGCTTCGGGGACGGGCTTACCGCCATTCAACGCTAGTTGACGATGGTAGTAAGGTTCAAAAGAAAGAATCATAACAACGCCAAGCAGCATTCCGATCATCAAGCCCATATAGGGTAAACTACCTACTGACATGCTCATACCATAACCCTCCACGAACACAATAGGATATGCTTGCAAAAATAGATAGAGAATACCATAAATGAAGGCCGTGTAAATACTGAGAAGCAGAATAATGGTTTCCGTAAAAAGCATCTTGATAGGTCTAGAGAGGTTATTCTTGACAATGGAACCAAGATCCATTTCAAATTCTTCGTGCTTTGCGTAAATACCCCAGTTGCCAGTACGCTTTCTGAGCTCTGAAGCTTTATTAACCAAAATAATGGGGTGGTAAGTCTCTTCCATGAAACATATGCACGCAGCTAATGAAGCACCAGACATAATACCGGTAATATACTGGGTCCACCTCCAACCAAGGTAAGAAGAGCTGATAAAATTACCGACTATGGGTGCAATAAGAGGACCAATAAATACAGTAGCAGCGAAAAGAGCAATAGCAATACCTCGATGTTTAGCGTTGAAAACATCTGAAAAAGCAGCACCAACTACAGCTAGAGGACCAGCCGCAAAAAAACCAGCAAAGAACCGGCAAATCAAAATTGTCTGTAAATCTTTTCCAGTCGCGACACCAAAATTGAAAACCGTGGCGCCAAACATAGAGACAATAATTGGTAGTTTACGGCCATACATTTCAGATAAAGGAGCCCAAACACAGGGGCCAGAAGCAAAACCGAAAACGTAAAAGGAGATACCTAAAACGGCAACGACTGGTGCAACATGGTAAATTTTCGAAATATGAGTAACAGCACCGGAGAAAATAGCTGAACCCCAGGTGGCAGTAAATGAGGTGAATGCAAGCATAGCACAAAATGTAACCTTCTTCTTAAAGGGCCAGTTAAATGGATGTAAAGGATCGTCGGGACCATCAAAATCGACCCTATACTGATCACGATCGGGTAGAAGAGGAGGGTAGTCACGACCACCGCCCATGGTAGGAAGAGGTGCAGTGGTTGTTCTCTTCACCAAGCCACCAAAAGAAGATCGAGTAAGAACCTCTGCAATTCTGTCTTGTTCTTCGACAGAGCTAAAACTGGCATTAGTAGCCATACGTCTAACATGGTTTTCTTCATTTTCAGTACTAAAGCCATTTTCGAGTTGAGGGCTCTCCTGGTAAAGATCTTGAGGCACGCTGGTATCTGAGGACTTGTCGTTGAAGGATTCTGTGTCCAGGGAATTGTCAACAAAGGACCCAGGAATCGTCGATAGGTTGTGAATATTAGACATTATGATTTCTGTAAACAACAGTCGGCAGTAAAAATATCTCGGTAGTGGTCTAAGCCGATATTATGACTAATTTATAAAGGTGGGTGGTTTTTAAAGAGCAATAGTTAATTAAAAAAACGGGATTTAAATCCTCAAACCTAGGGATTCTAGGAGGTATAAAAGGAAATAGAATGCGATGGTTAGACCGAGTAATTAATAGCTAGCCAGGTATTTGATTTCAAATTTGATGAACGAGACTCCACTCGGTTTATATACAGGCTCTTATATTCGGAAACGGGTGTGAACTTCACCCAGAGCCTTTATAAGCTTTCAAATCACTGCAGGGATTTACTTTTTTTTTCTATCGAGCCACATGGTCATGCACGAGACTTCTATAGGTCTGCATGTATTTAACTTCCCAGTAATCGGACAATACATCAAGGCCTACTCGATCGGTTAAATCGCAACATCAAATATTTTAAGAAAAGCAATCTCACAAGTCCAGAAATTCGGGTTTGGCCTTTATGAACTGAACTGTGGAAATCAACAGAATAAAAAATTTTCTGGCTTGGCCCTATTTTGTTTCCAGATACCTCAATTCTCTCTTGTTTCCCTAGCCGGTTTTCTGTCTAAATAATATTCCTGTTCGGAATCCGATTCGGTTGATTAAAGCGCCATTCTTCCCGATGATGTAATCGTTACGTCACCGGTCATCAAACCGATAGCTAACTTATCGCCACTGAGACAGTTCGTAACGGCTGAATCAAAATACTTGGCCCCGCTCTTTGCCCAACCGTCTCCTAATTCGGATGATGTTTTTGAGCCTAAAACCCCACTCCATGAAATTACAAACAAATTCGGATTGTTCGATTTCGTATGAATATTTTTTTGCTAAAATCTTTTTGATGTGTTCCTCAGTTAGACCTACAAAATATATGTAAAGTAATAAAAAATCTATATAGAAAACGCGTCAACCACAAAGGCCGTTTCTCGATGAGTAATACTAACTGCCCTTTTTTGGATTTTTGGATTAGGAATCTCGTCTCTGCGGTTTTCAATCATGGCACGGGCATTAGGGCATCCAAGCATGTTGGCTTCAAATCTTGCACCGCAACACATTCTTACAGCCTTACTGGCATGTTGCAAAATTGGCTTTTAATTATGCATCTCTTGTTGCCATTCACTGATCGGCTTATTGGAAACCATCCAAACCTCAGTAAGACTATATTTAGATACCAAATGGTCACGATCGCCTTCAGTCTGAAATATTATAAGATATACAAGATAGCTCTTTCACTACACAAATCTACACAAGCCAGAAAAAATCTCAGCTAAAAAGAAAGAAAAAAGTAATATATATATATAAAAGAAAAATACAAAAAAAGGAGAGAAATATATCGGCTCGGCTAAAAATCGAACCTGATAGCCGAAGCATATTCAGAAAATTATGTACCCTCAGTAAAATCAGTCAGGTTTGCAGGCCCGGGACCGGGTGGCATTTTCCGTTATACATGTATCGCTGGTCTGAACAATGTATCGGTTATATCGTTCTATTTACTACAGGAAGTCATCCAATGCATGGAAAGCCCTGTCCTATCTAAATCTGATCCAATTCGATCTGTCATGTTGGTTACTAACATTTCCGGAATTTTTCATTTCTTCTTTTCTTTTTTTTTTTTGATTTTCGATTTATTTAAATAGTGAGGCCATCAAAAACAATAACTGATTTTTTTTAAACCATTCTTTGCAGAAAATTGCTTTGACATTAAAATTTGTAACCTGAATATGCCTCTAGTCAATAGTGGAGCTGAATTGTTATTTTCAAGAGACGCCTGATTCCTTGACAAGATAGCTCAGTATAATTGTTTGAGTATATTTAGAGAATTTATGTATTTACATAGGATATAAGTAATAAATGCTTCAGTACTCTATTGATAAAAGCCATATCCTGATAACTGCGTACAATATAATAAGCCAAAGGACCTATTCCAAAATGTACAACCATGCTGGATATGACTTTTCAAGGAGTTATAATTCATCGTGAACAGCGGAATCGACTATAGCCTCATCAACGATTTCACCAGACTTGGCAATTACAATGTCTTCAGCAGGCTTATCTCTGAAATTAGTCTTGGTAGCTTCAATTTTCTTGATGATATCCATACCTTCAATAACTTCACCGAAAACAACGTGTCTGCCATCTAACCAAGAAGTGACAACAGTGGTAATGAAGAACTGAGAACCGTTGGTGTTTTTGCCGGCATTAGCCATAGAAAGCTTACCAGGCTTGTCATGCTTAAGAGTGAAGTTCTCGTCAGCAAACTTGTTGCCGTAAATACTCTTACCACCAGTACCATCGTGGTTAGTGAAATCACCACCTTGAATCATAAAGTCCTTGATAACTCTGTGGAAACTGGAGCCTTCGTAGCCGAAGCCATGATCACCGACGGCTAAAGATCTAAAATTTTCAACAGTCTTGGGGACAACGGAGCCGTAAAGACCCATGACGACTCGACCCAAATCCTTGTCACCTTGCTTAATGTCAAAGTAAACCTTGTGAGTAATAGGAGCGTCAACGGTTTCGTCAGAAGCCTTGGCAGCGCTACTACCGACAGCGAATAAAAAGAGAATCGTTGAAACGAAAAGAATAATTGACGTAGATAGCTTCATATTTGAAAAGTATTCAATCGCTGTGTTACAAAATTCCATACAAATAGCTTATACAGGAAAACCTACAACCAAGACAGGAGCGAGGTGAGTGATACGTAAACCTTAACAACTCCGGGCAATTGCTAAACACTATAGGGTAATCATATATGAAAGCCCCCAACTAATTTTGGTAAGTATTATGTAATACTATAATAAGCATTTCCGTTCAGAGAATACCCCATATATATAGCTTAACAAGGATCCTCCTTATTTTTAGTCTCAGATATTATGAATTTTCAGAAGTACACCCTGAAATTTATGACGTGACAAAAAAGGAAAAACGCTATACTTCTTCTTTTCTAGAGTAGTTGGATGGAAAAGATACTAAAAAACAAAATAGACCTCCTCCCATCTTTAAATGCGACTCTATCTCCTGTATTCTTCTGTCTAGTAGTTGTAAAATAATAAACGTAAACTATTCTAAACGTCATACAGCAAAGGCCATTCGATCTAAACCAAACATGTGTGATTTTGAGGATCTTTTTTTTATCTTGGTGTTCCTAATTACGAGCCTTTTTTAATGATCTGGTATATTCCTTCTAATTTTGTCCCATAGTAATTAGATATCATAACTGATAAGCCAGAGACGCATACCCCAGCTTGTTGTTATACTACCGGTTTGGGAGCCTATGTTTTATATTCCCTCTTGCGGAAGTGATTTCTCAAAACACCATATAAAGCCTATATGTTGATCGTATGGTCTTTTTATTTGTTAAGATCAATATTAATCAAAAATCTTTTTCTTGATTATTTTACAGTCCGTTTCCTAAATACTACCCTTGAGTTACCAAAACCAATAACCCCATTTAACATACAAATGTCACCCTGTACAACGTCAACAGCTACGGAATATTCCTCTCCAGCTAATCAAAAAAAAGATATCTCTGCGGTATTTCCCTCACTAAATAGTGTTTCCTATCAAGATCTCCCTAAGCGATTTATCGAACTGCAGAGGGAAATCTTAGCTGATGGTAAAGAGGAGTTGATCAAATCATCTTGGGAATCCTTACTTCCTCTTCTTAAGCAGGATGTCGCTCGCATCAAAATACTCCAAAGTGATTCTATTCCTACTTTTGATTGGACCAAAGATATGCTTGTTGACCCCGAGTCCGGTGCTAGAACACTACCCAGAGAATTGGCTGATCAAGTCAGAAAGTCTGGCTCGGCAGTAATCAAGAATGTGATTCCTTTAGATCAAGCCCGTCAATGGAAGTTTGATGCTGAGGATTATATCAAAAAGAATCCCAGTGTCACTGCTTTCCCCTCCGATAAGCCTACTGTTTATGAATTATATTGGTCCAAATCACAATTAGAAGCTCGCTCTCATCCCGAGCTTTTGGCCGCACAATCATCCGTCATGGATTTATGGCATACTACGGATGAATCGATTACAATGGTAACGAGCTTACCGCTTTCATATGCAGATCGCCTCAGAATTCGTCATCCTGGTGATAAGCAATTTACCCTGGGCCCTCATATTGACGCTGGCTCCATTGAAAGATGGGAAGATCCAGATTACAGAAGCTGCTATGATGACATTCTCAAAAATGGTAACTGGAAAAACTACGACGCTTTCGATTATAAAGATAGACTTCATTTGAATGCTAACATGTACAAATGTGCAGGTGGCTGTACTATGTTTAGGATGTTTCAAGGCTGGCTTGCGATGTCGTCTACTGGGCCTACAGAAGGGACTTTGAAGGTGTTTCCCCTAATCAAGTATAGCACTGTATATGTGATGCTAAGACCGTTTTTTGCCCCTAAGGATGGTAATCCTTTGAACATTGAAGCTAATAATTGGGAATTTGTTGGTCCAACCAATGTATTCCCCAATACCTCACTTGGTGCTGCCCAAGAACTTAATCCTTCAAGTCACCCTCATTTGGAACTCGAATACTCTATGGTTCCCCTTCCTAAAGTAAATCCTGGCGATTATGTTATCTGGCATTGTGATTCTATTCACTCAGTCGAAAGCGAACACAACGGGTTAAATGACTCTAGTGTCATGTATATTCCAGCGACACCATTATGTGAGGTTAATTATAAATACCTAGCGGAGCAAAAAAAAGCCTTCCTTCAAGACGGAGCTCCTCCTCCTGACTTTCCTAACCCTTTTGGTCCTGGCGAATCTGGATTTGTTGGAAGAGTAACTCAGGAAGTTATCACTAATACCTATGGCTTGAAAGCTATGGGCTTGGGCAAGGAGGAATTTTGCGACGAAAACTTAACACTTGCCCAAAAAGAATTAGTTAAAAACGCCAATGATTTTCTATTTACCTGAATGTGTCTCTTACCCAGGAAAGCCACATTTTCTCTATTTTTACGTTATTACTTCATATTTAAAAATTAAAAGTTCCTGAATACGTTCAGTATCAAACATAGCTATCTAATCCTGATAATATATTAAAATAATTTTTTTCAGTCAGAAAGCGCAATATTTGTGGATGCCATGAAGCTTTCTCTAATCAAATTTTCGTCTAAACCTTTACCAATTAAAACAATCTTACTACCATTGATATCACCTAATCTTTCTTTTTCATCTTGCTTCAAAAACTTCAATGGAGTTAGCTCATATGATTCCCGCACTCCCTGGATAATGTCATATTTTTCATCACCATCTTCGTCTTTTTGGATCAATAAGCCCTTCAGTCGATGAATTTCCATCATGCTAGTTTCAACATTATTACTCGGGTCATCTGTGACAAGACCAAGACGACCTTCCCACAACAAGCTTTGAATCCACGATTCAATAACAAATATTTTCTCAGAAGAAACCAATTCTTGAAATGAAAGACATAGGGTTGTAATTCTGTGATCATGCCAGCCACTGTGTGCATAGGGGTCTTTCTCGTTATGGTTATGGTGCTTACCATTAACTTTTTGGTCTTTTCTTGATTTCAATAACTTAATTGTCTTCTCAACTTCTTTAAGTTTTGAATAAACCGATAATTCTCCCCCATTTTTATGAGCTTTATCAATCTGTTCTTCGTCATCATAGAAATGTTTATCCAGTATATTATTGAGATCTACCCTCGAGTAAGTTGTCTCGATAATGGTACATAAAGAGTTTATCTCTTGAATTTGGTCTTTGATCCTAACCAACTCCTCACCATTATTAATTGTATCAATCTTGTTCAATATAACTATATCAGCATGGGAAATTTGAACACAAGCAGTAGAAGTTTCGAGCTTCTTGTCTTCTTCCCCATGGTCATGGTCATCGACAGTAACGTCCTGTAAACTTTTATTGATATTTTTAGCGTCAAGAACACACACAACACTATCCAAATAAACTGAGCTATTTAAAGCACTGTCCATCCAAAACATATTTGCGATAGGACCTGGATCGGCAATACCAGTTGTTTCAAGCAAAATATAGTCATACCTTCCTTGGCGTTTCATGAGATCCTCAATAGCTTGAACGCCCATATCCTTAACTGTACAGCATAGGCACCCGTTTGGCAATTCTAGCCATTCAGTTTGAGACGTTCTTGTATCATCGGAGGAACTAGTATGAACTGTGAGTGCCCGTTCTACATCCGCTGAATCACCAAACTCTTTGAAAATGAAAAATTATTGTTAGCCTCAAAGTTATCTGAAAAAAGCTATAAAAGTTACTATGTACACACCATTCAAAATAATAGCGACCTTCTTTTCGTTCTGTGTTGCCACATAGTTAAGTAAAGTTCTACCAAAACAGGTTAGTAATAAAAAAACGTTTTTAAATAGAATACTTCGGAACACTTACGTTTTACCACTTCCTAGATAACCGGTTACAATTGTTACGGGTACTTTTTCCTAAAAAACATCCATAATTATATTAGTTTCGAAAAAGTAGATCAAATGTATACCTTTTGTGAAGGCTTTCTTCATTGTCAGCAAGACACAAAATACTTACATTAGAATCTTCATCGACGGATTGTAAATCTACTTTTTCATCTGCTAAACAGGTATCAACCAACTCAGGTATATCGTCACAGTCCTCAAAGCTCATTATATGGCGAATTCAAGCTTTTTCTAGCTTCTGTCAAGTACTATAATCAAATGGGGTACAGCTTTTGCAAGTTTAAATGAATGCATAACTCGACTGCTATTATGTAATCATAATTGACCACTAGTTTCCAGTAAGTCTAAAGAAAGAAAACTGAAAGTAATAAATTAAAGCTATAAGCTAAATGCTATATATGAAAGCAACACAGGTAGGAAAACCATTGATTGAAGGGTATTCTTATCGAGTGCTTTTACCACGTTTGGGTATAGTCCGGCCTCTAACTGCCTTAAGAGCTACGGCCTCAGAGCCAGAACCATGGGGAAAAGAAGAGCCTTGCTCAGCTGAAGAGTTAGGATTGCTGTTAGGGGCTGGGATTAAAGGCATATCTTCCAAAAAGACAGTTGAGGAAAACAATGCCGAAGACAATGCTCGGTCCATAGAAACTTCTGCTGCTAGCCTACTGGCCAGGTCCATGGCAGGCTTAGGGGGGGAAGGAGCTACCTGAGTCATCTTTTTCTGTATTGATATGGGCCCTTTCAAAGCTGGTTTTCCTTTCGTAGGCGGTGTTGTTGTTATGGGAGGTGCTGTAGTCACAGTAGAGTCATTGACATCAAGCTCTTGGTTAAAATATGTATAACCTTGAGAAGGTGAATAATTAGGTAAAGAGAAAGCTTGGTCTAAGGCTTGTCGCATTGATAAAACAGTACTAAGCTTAAAAGAATGTTAATAAAGTCAAAATATAGATGGCAATTTTCCCAATGCAAGCCATGAGATACTTACCAAACGAGACTGAATAACTGACAAAACAGATGGGGCCATGTATATATTCTCATTAACAACGAAATATGTTGAAATCGGTCTTACTATATTTTGTGTTAATATACAATCAACTTTATTTTGTGTCAAGCATACATTGAAATATGGACAGATATATTCAGGTACTACTCTCTTCAGAGCAGTATAAATTGGCAACCTACCTTCTTGAGGACTCAAACGATTCTGTTTCCTTACGATCCATAGTTCAGGTTCTCTACTGAACGAAATAACAAATTCGATACCCTTCATATTTTGTAGTTCTTTGTGTAAATCAGTACGTGTATGGAGATTTTCGTTAAATTGGCTTTGCATTTTCAAAACTTGATTATTCGACGAACGATCAAAGAAAGGCGATTGAGCAAAATACTCTAACACATTATCTGTTCTTAGTCCAAATGCCTGGATCCATTCGGGTGAACGCCACTGCAATTCGTCCAAAGGTGTTAATGAAGCATCCATTATGTATATATATTGTTGGACTCTTTGGTCTGCATATGAGTTTTGAGAGTAAAATCGGTGTGTGATCGGAATACCTTACGAGCTACAACGGATCCTATATTATGTGAAGAATAGATCTCCCAGCCCTTTGCGTTCAAGCCCGTTATTATGAAGGTATTCTTTGAACTTACTCTACACTCTAAGAAATTCGAAATAGTTAATTTGTTGCAGATATCTTTAATTTGCTGTCCAGTATAATATAGATATATTCACATTTATATCAAGTTGTTCTAGAACTACCGTCGTTTTATATTTGGTTGAAATTTTCTCGTTTTCGTTTCTTTTTTCGGCATTAATAAAATAAATCTTCTACAATCACTTAAACGTAAAATGGCCGGCTCTGTTTTTTCGTCTCTTTCGGAAAAAACTTCCCCAGATAAGTTTGGTAATTTCAAGAAACTCGTATCTTTTAAGACTGCTTACTCCTCGACATATGTTACTAAATGGATCTCTGAAAGAACGGGACTTCAAGTCGTTTTACTCAAGAAGGAGAGCCCTGTAGTAGAGGGCTATTTCACCGTAGCTTCTGAGGTCAATAATGATAGTGGTACTCCGCATACCTTGGAGCATTTGGTCTTCATGGGCTCTAATAAGTATCCTTATAAGGGTCTTCTTGATATTCTAGGTAACAGACTTTTCTCATCTACAAATGCCTGGACAGGTGTAGATCAAACTGTTTACACTCTTGAAACCGCCGGTTGGGAAGGCTTTGACTCATTATTACCTATTTATCTTGATCATATTCTTCATCCTACTCTTACTGACAGTGCTTGTTTGACTGAAGTTTATCACGTTGATGGTCAATGTAAAGAAAAAGGAGTTGTTTTCTCTGAAATGCAGGGAGTCGAGAACACCTCTTATTCATTAATGGGCCTTGAATGCCAAAGATTATTATATGGTAAAGACAGTCCTTTCAGCAGTGAAACTGGTGGCCTGATGGAAAATCTGCGCGTACTTGATAATGAAACTATCAAAGAGTTTCATAAACTTAGATATAGACCTGACAACCTATGTGTTATTGTCACTGGTATGGTGGAAGAAAACGAGCTGATGGATACTATGCTAAAAATAGATAACGAAATTCTGCCTTTACCAAGTACTCCCCATGGCCGTGAATTTGTCGACACTCCTACAAGATATAAGCTTTCAGAATCGGTTGTGAAGAGAGTTGCATTCCCCGAAAAGGATACCTCATTTGGTGAAATACTTATGTCTTGGGTTGGTCCTCATAACAGTGATATAATTTCAAATGTTGCCATCGATATTTTAGGTGGCTATTTATCCGAAGGTGGTGCATCCGTTCTTCAAAAAGAGCTTGTTGAAATTGAAGATCCTCTGGCTACTGATATTAGCTATTATACTGATGACTATATTCGTACAGGAGTCAATTTCATGTTTAATAGTGTTCCCACTGATAAATTAGAGGAATGTGAACAAAAGGCTTTCAAATTACTTAAGAGTCATTGTTCATCGTCTAAGTTTGATTTAAGCAAGATTCGTGAATGCGTTGAGAGAGAAAAGAGTCAAGCTATGCTTTCTTGTGAAAACTCGGCTGAAACTTTAGCCTTAGTTGCTGTGTCTGATTTTCTCTACGGTAAGAGAGACGGCTCTGATTTACGCGCTAACGCTAAAGATTTGAGTGAATATGATGAACTTGCCAATTGGACAGCTGAACAATGGAGTAGTCTTCTCAAAACTTATTTAATTGAAAACAAGCGCGTTTCCATTCTTGGTGTGCCCTCTCCTGAATTGTATGCTTCTATCAAGAAAGAAAATAAAGAACGGGATCAAAATACTAAACTCAAATTGGGTGAAAAGGGACTAGCCAAATTGAATCAGAAGTTAAATGATGCTCAGGCTATCAATGACGCCAAGATTCCTGATGATATTATCTTCAGCGTTAAATCGCCGAACCCCGCCAATATTAGATTTATCACTACATCTACAGCTCGGGCCGGTTCTGCTGTTAAAGAGACTGGCGGTAAAAGTAAAAATGAATTACAGCAGTTAATTGATAATGACTTGCCCAGCCATGAAGAGTTGCCTATTTCAATTCATTTCAACGACTTTGAATCTAAATTTATTAAAATTGATATTTTTATGTCTTCTTTTACTGTCCCTAAGGAACTTTTAGCTTATACCGAAGGTATTCTTACTGAATTATTCACCCTTCCTATGAAGCTTGACGATGGTACTGAACTTAGTTCTGAAGAAGTAATTAACTCCATTAATCGTGACACAGTTTACCATTCAATCCACCCCAGTATTAATGGTCAATTTGAGGAAATGATTTCGGTCAAATTTCAAGTAAAGAATGAAAACTATGAAAAGGCTATTGAATGGATTCAACGTGGGTTCTGGAACACTGTTTTTGATGAAAAGAAACTTCAAGTCTTAGCTGAAAAGCATGTAAATTCTATTCCCGAGCGTAAACGTGAAGGTGAGAATATCATGTCTTCCACCATTAATAGAGTTCTCCTCAATGATCGATCTCTCTGCAAGGCTAAGGATTTCTTAGAATGTGAGTCCTTCTACAAAGAGCTATCTACTAATCTTTCTAATAAGAATAAATTTATTGAAATTCTCAATGACTTGGAAAGATTGCGTGATAATCTGTTCACTAGTAATAACTTCCGTATTGTTGTATCCGGTGACATCAAATCTCTAAAAAGTGCCGTCCAACCTTGGGTTGGTTTCACCAAGAAAAGCTTTGCAATCAAATTCGAGCCTATAGTTGAGGTACCCAGGACTATTAAAGTTCGCTCAGAAGATGGTATTGCTCTCGCCAATAAGGCCTATATTTCTCCTGTTCCTGCCACTGAATCTACTTTCTTATCTCTTGTCACGGTTGGTCCTTCTGAATACCTTGATAAAGATATCCCCGCTTTAGCCGTTGCTTGTGAATACATGCAGTGTGTTGAAGGCCCTTTTTGGCGTGGTATCCGTGGCACTGGTCTCGCTTATGGTGCTAACCTTCATAGAGATGTTGAAACCGGAAGAATTGTATTCAGTATTTACAGAGGTTCTGATGCTGGTAAAGCAGTCACAGTCGCTCGCGATCAAGTTCTGGGTTTCGCTGATGGCACTACTGAATTAGAGGATGCCTTGATGGAAGGCGCTGTGAGTAGTATTGTCAACTCTATTGCTAAATCGGAACGTAATAGCTTCGATGCCTCGTTAGGTCTTTACGTTGATGATATCTTGAAGGGTAGAGGTACAAACTACAACCGTCAATTTATGGCAGCGCTTAATGCTGTAACCAAAGATGATGTTCGATATGCTATGAATAAGTACCTTGTTGGCCTATATAGCCCCGAAAGTTCTATGGCTTTCGTTGCTTGTAATCCCAGCAAGTCTGATGATATTAAAACTCTTCTGGAAAGCATGAATTATGAAGTTACCATGATGGAAACTATCGGCGGTGATGATAGTGAGGATGAAAGTGGTAGTGACATGAGCGAAGATGAAAGCAGTAGTTCTGGTGATAGTGATGGCGAAGATGATGACATGAGTGAAGCTGGTAGTAATGGAGATGAGGATACTATGAGTGAAGATGAACCATAAATACTTTAGTTTGTAAAATGCACAATAGATTCCACTAAAGCGCGCCTTACATATCTTTCATCAAAGTTTCGATAAAAGCCCAAATCGGTAAAATGTAAAATGTATAGACATATGACGTACTCATTACAAACAAGACAAAAGAAAATAAAAATATTCGTTAAACTGAAACTAAGCTTATTCTAATGGAGATAGAAGCATAAAAATCATTCTACAATCCTGAGTTCCTCTGTATGGCCATACTTTTCCTTATTATCGTCCCAGAGCTTCTTTAAGCTAGTTGAATATAGAGTATGATACATTTCTACCAGTTCATTGTTGGTACGGCCCGTTGCTTTAAGCTCATATGTGCACGGGATATCAATGGGCTCACCCACGACAATATTAATGGGCCTTCTGTAAGGAATGAAGCCCCAATTATAATTAAAAATACCTCTCGCATGAAAAAATGGCATAGAAAATCCCATGGCTTTTTTGAGATAAGTCTGTACGCTAAAAAGAGTGGCACCACGATCATTCGGAACTTGATCGTAAACGTTGTTTTCACCAAATGCAACAATAGGTACGAGAGAAACATTACCCAAGTCAACCGCAATTCGTATAAAACCTGATCTTCTTTTCAACACAAGGTCCATTACACCTGGTCTAGCGAGTAATGCTTCCTGCGCTCCCCCAACTACTATACAGATTGATCGAAACTTTTTCAACAAAGAAATGCATGACTTCTTGGAAACTGATGCTAGTCCTAATGACATTAAGTATTCACGGTGAAACTGAAGCAAAAAATTATTGTTAGTTTAAGACCTAAAAAGCACAAGTTTAACTTTTTATCGACTTACAGGAACTTTGAACTGCTCGTTCAATGTCATTAGACTGACCGGAAGTCCAGGAAATAATTTTGACCATCCCGCTCCTAATAATAATGTTAGCAACAAATCCATTTAATAATTAAAAACTGCCTTGGATGTACCAAGTTTTTTTCTCTACCTACCTTCAGTTGCCAAACCTCCGAACGCACCCATACTAACGATGCCGTGAGGATGGTAGCCAAAGATATATCGCTTTCCGGTTTTCTTCATATACCGAGGGTCATTAAGATATGGGTTCAACACGTCCTTTGGAGCTGCTCCCTCTGAAAAAAGTAGCCCAGAAAGAAAGCAGGTACAATTGTAAAGCATTCTAAAAACTAGGGGTCCAAGGCAAGTGAGCCAGCTAATTTGGCCTTGGACTTCGTTTCTTACTTCGGCTAGTTCGTCAGAAGTAGTGCATGGAGAGTGGGATGGTGGCAAATCAACGGTCTTGTGGAGAGTTATAGGGAAGTAATCCGTAAAATATGTCCAAAAAGGTAATGAGCGAAATTTTTGTGAAGCTCGTAGGGCCGTGGCCCCGTTCGACGGGCTTTGGTCGAAAAAGTAGTAAATCTTAAGAACAGTTAATAAATAGTTCAAGGAAAGCATTGATGTTTTATTTAAGTTAACAAATACTTACAATATAAATAATCATCAAAGGCCAAAATGGTGGAAATGAAAAGCAAAACCAGAATAATGAGCAGAAGAGCGGAACAGTAAAGACATGCCAGACAACAGCCAAGGTCTGCAACCGACGCTTCAAAGGAACGTTAACAATAGCTAGTTGAGACCTGAGTATTAGGAAAAGACATTTCTGTAAGAATTTGTTTTCACATCAATAATATTTGTTTTAGAGTTCAAAAAATGCCAAGCACTTACATTGTTTCCTTTTCTGTTAATAGTAATATCGAACTTGAAAGCAGAAGCAATTATACTGATGCGAGGTAATTAGATAGCGGTTCTCGGAGGTTGTACCCCACATGAAAGGGGTTAATTGGTTGGTGTCAACTGTTGAGTTTCTTGGCCCCTCCCTAATGTGAAATATGATATATAGTGCTTGTACTGTGTCATCATCTATTCCCAACTATTTTATTTTCAAATTCAACTATATGGCAGTCTCTGATTGTCCATTGAGTAAAAATAGGGCTGGATTATCTCAAGTTTTCGGTATTCTCAAATTGAATCAACGGGCCTAAAACCGTGGGAAGGGTTGAAGTTTATTTTGATCTTCACTTATCCGTTCAAACGATAGAAATTTCGGCAAATCATGTTTTCAAAGAGACTAGCACTTTCGTTGAATAATGCCTCCAGATTGATCGTTGGCAGACCCTCTGTAACCCTTTTATTATCACAACAAAGAGCATTCACAACAAGCTCCATAGTTTTCAAGGGTGGGCTCACATCAGTTCCCCAACCTACTTCGGAGTATCCTGATTTCGAAACTTTTCTCCGAAAGATTGGCAGAGACGCTCATGATACCGCTGATACCTTTGAAAGCTGGGATCATTTCATGACCATTACATCAGCTGAAATGAAGGAAAAGGGTATCGACACAAGGCTCAGAAGATACATTATCGATAACAGATTTAAGTTTTCTCAGGGCGAAACCCCCAAAGAAATTAAACGCGGTAAAAAAAGCTGGGGTGGCGAAAGAAAGAGGAAGGAAAACATGTCCGTTTTCTTAAGAACCCAACGTAATCAACATAGATCCAAAATGGAAGAAAACAAAAAGGCTATCGATGCCAAGTTAAATATTGAATATTAGTTTAGTCTTGATTAAACGACTTTTTCCTATTGTATTCTTTAGTTGTCGTTTCTTTCAATTTACATGCGCCAGCCTTCATAAAAGGTGATTAATGCTTTGAGAAGCCTTATTGATGATTTGGGCTTCTTCCTTGGGTTCTATTTTTTCTTCCTTTTTATTTGTACATATTTGATAAAATACAACAGCGTTTATTATATATATCGTGTATCAAGTTTTTAATTGTCGGTGTTTATAGTTTGTTATTATGATAGAATAGTGAACGGAGCCTTTTAGCTTCAGCTGTCATGTCTGACATACTTCTAGGTGGTCTATTTTCGCTTCCATCTGGGGCAGCTTGCCCGAGAGTGTTACTTCGATAAACCTTTTTCAACTCTTGAAACTGTAGTTCTAAATCTTGTTCTTCAGCTTCCAGTTCTCTATACACACCGTCAATCTCTGGTAGATCATCTTTTACTCTTGGAATAATATGACAATGAACATGAGGAATGGATTGGCCAGCTAACGGGCCATCTTGAATAGATACATTCAATCCCTGTGCCCTAAATTCATTTTCAATGACCTTAGAAACTTTCTGAACTGTAAGAAAGAAGTCCACCGACTCATCATCATTCAGCTCACGTAGTCTTTTGACAGATCTGAGTGGGCAAACCATTACCTGTAAACGGAATAAGCTGTTAATATATACTCTTTGATTATAAATATTCACTTCTCTCAAAAAAAAATACATACATGACCGGGGAAAATAGGTTTTAAATTCACCAAAGCGTAAGAGTGTTTTGAAATCTATATAAATTCTCATGTTAGAGCGCCAAACCCTTCGAGTCGTGTACCTAAAAACGATCAAAACGTACGTAAAAAACCTGTGGATTTGTGTAATAGTTAGTACAATAATATTCTGGTTTAAACATATATATAACTTACTTGATCAGTAACAGCAAAGTTTCCAAATCTTATAATTTTAGTCATTCTGATGTTCAAAAATTGTTTGGTTCAGTCGAGAATGATAGTGTCACTAGTTGCAGTGCTTAAGATCGATCTAGATGACATGTTGCATAGCAAATCAAACGAGACATATATTATTACATTATGGGGATTTGGGCGGGTTTCCAAATAGGATGCTGAAACATGCATAATTGCTACTCAAATTATATATAAAACTACTTAAAACACTTCACAGAAAATATTTGTACTAGTCATTCTGAATGTGCTATTCGGCTTTTATGTGTTTTGTTTAATGAGATTCAGTATACCTTTTTGGTGATGGATTATACCTAAGGGGCAATCCACCTGCATAAGATATAGCATAATCAGCTAGTAACTATTACTCCACCATTTGTGTGAAAGATAAAAAAAATCTCACAACATTAAAATAAATTATAATACATTAATTCTTAAACCGTGTCTTTCTGTAGAATGTAATCATGGGTAATCTAGATCTTGATTCAAACTTTTTGGAGTAAATAAACTCAATTATTTGAAGAACTTCAATAGTGCATCTTCCGGGGTATCCTGCTTTTCAAATCTAGGAATGAAAGCTTTTAAATGTTTTCGTTTGGTCTTTGATAAAGGTTTTGACTGTGTGGTTATCTCTATTGTAAGAGGTTCATCAAGCTTATAACATTTTCGGGTGGGTAAATCACATAAACTAAATAACGCCATCAGTGTATAATAAGAATCGTTACCGGCATTATGGATAAAAGAATGAGGTAAATCCAATTTCTGAAGGATGTGGGCTAAATTAGAGCTTCCTTCGGGCTGGCTCTCTTTCCAGACTCTTTCAGTATCAAGAATAGGAATGTTTTCTGGAACTTGAATGCCCATTTTTTTCAAAAAAAGGATATCTCCAGATAACTGTTGACCAATAAATACCACTTCTCCTGGATAAGCCTGGTTATAATGATTAATTATTTCTGTAAAAGCCTTCAAAGCAGCTTTCTGCTTCATCACATTACTTTTCCCGAACAAGAAATTAAACATATTGTCTGGAACAAATCTTCCGTTTCGATGTCTCTTGTGTTCATCAACAATGATATGGGAAGATCTGAACCTAGGGAAAAATACCGGTTGGTTTTTCTGATCCCATTTTTTATCGTAGGGATCATAGACGGTAATTCCAATTTCTGTTAATAATGTGGGCTCAAATTCATAATGTTCTAGATCAAATGAAATAAATACTTTCGACCTCGAAGTTACCCAGTCAATTCCCTGATTCAATGTGGCATATGTGCGATCTCCTGAGTTAAAGGTGGGCTTACGTGGTCTTACTTTATCTTCAACCGTCTCATTTTTAGACCTTGGTATCAAAACAGATCTGATTTTGCTTGTTTTGGCTTCTGGTTCCTTTTCATTTGATGTTGATTCTACGCTTGAAAAACATCGGTGGCAGGCATTTTGAAAAGGCGGCTTCAATTGTAACTGAGCTGATTCAATTAGTGTGTTGGTAATATTCTTCGATCTAACTGTCTGTCTAAGCGCTAGCATTATATTCTTCCCGTAGCCCTAAATAATGATTAATAAATGAACCAATGTTAAACCTCGTTCCAAACTTTATCCTCGGAATATCTATGCATCTCGGCTCGGGATATTGCGATCGTCGTTAGAATGGGTTAGGGCTGCATTCCGGAGTACCATTAGATTTTATCACCCGTCCTGAAGACGGGGTGTCTGAGCGTTCTTACATTTCGATAAAAAAAGATAAACCACACCATGAATCCTACACGAGTTGTTGCTAAACATGTTCCTTTAATCAAGTTTTTGGGTAAAAGAACTCATTCTGCTAAGAATAGTAAGTGACTGTTAATTAATATGATATTGAACTAATCTAGGGAATAACCAATGACTTACTAAAGGTCATAAAGTGCCGGTCTATCATTACAAGCAACTGTTCTATATTTTGATTTCACTAACTGAATTCCTTTTTTGTGGTTTAGTTTCTTCCGATATCTCTACGCCTCATACTCATTCTCAAGCTCCTGCTGCTCTTCCTGATTCTTTCGTTCAGTACAGACTTAGAGCTCAACAGCACGGCCCCTTGGGTGCCACCGTCTTAAAAGCTCCTTCTAAAGGCTCCATTGCTCCTGTTGCTGGTGAATACTTCCTCACCCGAGATTTACCTTCCCGATTCCACTACACTAAGTTAGATCAAGCTGAAATTGAGGAAATCAATAGCGGTGGTGCTGATCTTTTGTTTTAGCCGCCGCAATATATAGTAAAACTATATAGGATAACGGTTCTAGGGTTGGTCTTAAGTAAATGTGTTTAATGTCTTTTCAAAATTTCGAGTAAATAAAAATATAATGTAAAAGCTTCTTTCCCCTAAATATCTCTTTCCAATTCCAAAACGAAGTTAATTGTTAACTGTAGTTTAGCCACTTTAGTACGCCATATCTTTTAAGGGCAGCAAACTGCGATTTTGGGGCCCAAGTCACACTCTTTTATTTGTTATTAGTATGAGCTTTAAAATAATGGGAACAGTTCGGATATCAGTGTATTTTGAGATAATTTACATATTAAGAGTATTATTTACCATAGTTTTTCTTTTTGAATTGTTTTATAAGGCTTTGCGGTATGACAACCATGCCAACCAAAACAACCATACGAAAAAAGCAAGCGGAAAAGCTTTAACCACCACAGCGCCCTCAACTGATCCAAAAACTTCTTAAAAGAATGTTTTTTAAAGAAGAATTGGTAGTAATGATGCGTCATCCAAGGAGAGAAAGTTGCTTCATACCATGAAATTACCATATAAATGAAGACATGAGTGCCTGTTATTACGATATTTTTATGAATCACAAAGAATATTACAGGTTTCTAAAATAATTCTTAACAATAAACATAACCAACCATCGAGTTTTAACTTTTTGGTTCTTAAAGCTCAAAATTCGGGGATCAAAGAGGTAAACTAATCATATTAATTTGCTTATGTAAGCTATAAGCTTTCGGGCCGGTATTTGTCTTCGTGACGTTAAGTGATGGATGAGACAAAAAGCGCGTTTCGTGTAAAGTCGCGTAATTAAGCAAATTAACGCGTAGAGTGTTGCATGTTCATAGGTATGTTTTTGTTTCCTTCTTGTCCACTCACTTGAAGTTTCTATCTTTATATTTTTAACAAAAACAATATTTTTATGTATAATAATACTTTTTATAAAGGGTTACAAACTATGACAATTAAACTTTTATTAGAAACGTCAGATCTTTTTGAAAAGAACCTATTGGACACTATAGCCAAATCTGTGGTCAAATCGCGAAAAACTCTGGTTATAACAGGCGCTGGTGTTTCTTGTAACGCGGGTATTCCCGACTTTCGTTCATCAGATGGCCTTTACAACTTGGTTAAACATCAATACCCTGATTGCCCTGTGAGAGGTAGGGATTTGTTTGATACAGTTCTATTTAGTAGCCCTGAAAGCACAAGTGTTTTTTTCACCTTTATGACCCAATTGAGGAAATGTATTCTGAAGGCTCGCTCTACGCCGACTCATAAATTCATTAAGCACTTAAAAGACAAAAACAAATTATTGAGATGCTATACACAGAATATCGATGGTTTAGAAATTCATGAGGGACTCAATTCAGGTGTGAGTGAAGACTGGAAAAGTTTAGATGTAATTCAACTGCATGGTGACATTCACAGTTTAAAGTGTATGCATTGTTCCAAAGAATTTGAATGGGAACCTCATTCAGAGAAAGCATTGGATAAGGGCGAAATGGTTGCATGTCCCGGATGTACCCTAACGAACGAAAATAGAATCAAGTCAGGAAAAAGAGGAACCAGTATTGGGTTTCTGAGGCCTAATATTGTTCTTTATGGGGAAGAACACCCAAATGGCGAAGTTATCGGTAAATGTACGACAGCTGATCTTAAATCCGGGCCTGATTGTATGATTATTCTCGGTACATCGTTAAAAGTTCATGGTATCAAGAAGTTGGTGCGAGATGCGGCCCAGCGAGTTAAGGACAAGGGTGGTCTGGTGATATTTGTCAATAAAACAGAGGTATCCAAGAGCTTGTGGAATGAAATCATAGATTATCATATTGAAAGTGACTGTGATGAGTGGATTCGGGACCTAAAGCTAAGGCAGCCAAACTTTTTTTCAGTACAAACCACACTTCCAAACTATTCAGCTAAGAAAAGAACTCATGATAATCAAAAAGATAATATGGGCAATATTATGCTTAAGAATAAGCTAAGTATGCTAACACCTCCGTCTACACCAGTTAAAAGAGTGAAACATTCAGAGCCTTTATCAGGGGAAGGTACAACTATGAGCCTCAGAAGCCCGAACTGCAATAGCTTATTTCCTAATTCGGCCCTCGAAATGCCAGAGTATGGCACCCCTGGAGTGAGCCCCTTAAGAAGAAGCCCTAGATTGGCTGTCAAGGTAATGAATTATTCTTCGGGTGGTATTACGCCTCTGCCATTGAAGTTAACTCACAGTAAGAGTAACGACGCTTTCTTAGATGCTTCTTCGTCAGATACAAAAATTAATGAACCTCCGTCATCCGTGTTTGGAAGGTTCACCAAAACCAATATCTTTAGTCCAACGATAACGCGAAATGTCAAGGCTCACCGATGATACATTGTATCTATTTATATCTACATAGTTTCTATTGAATGCCCAATTTTCGCTATTAGTTTCGGGCTTATTAAAAACTGCTCTATTTATTCAATTGTATCTTTGTTAGAACCCTCATTTCATAAAATCCATCAAATTTAAGCTCGTAGTGTTTTCTTGCTCCTTTTTTTTGGACATCATTTGTTGCAAAGATGCCGACTGTTTTCTAGCCTTGGCCCGTTTTTTGCTAGAACTAGCTTCGTCATTTAAAGGCTTTAATAAGCTAGCAAGTTTTGTTTTGGTAGTATTATTTGATTCTTTTGTGGTAAAATTAGATGGATTGTTAATTGAGAAATTTTTATCAACGGCTGTTATTTTGTTGGCTGTGTGGGTACTTATGTTCTTAGAACCTATCAGCTCAGATACGGTAGGTAAAGCAAAATCTTGATGGCCATCACAGTTAAGGCACGTGTATCTCAGGACACGTTTTCTGGATAGCTTTTTGGGCTTTGTAATCTTCAGATCACTTGGATTTGTACCCTTAGCCTTTAGCTTTTCAGTTAGCTTTTCCAAAGATTTTTGTTTTCGCGATTGTTTTCGCTGGCGACCGCGACTATTTCCCTGGCCAAAGAGATGCAACCTTACAGATAATGTCCAGCCCGGAATCCAGTTGATAAAGCAATCAGGGCAGCACAGTCGAGCTTTAACTGACTCGGGCATTGTAATCGACTTGGAAGAAGCCGTCTGTAGCGATTTTAAGTAGAAGGCCTGTGACAGAGGATCGGGTGCCGTAAGGAAGGAAGACTGAAACAAATGCCGAACATGTAGCTGGTTCGGCGTCAACGAATTTTGTGACATTTGAATTTATTTTATGAGTATATTAGCTTATTTTGGGGGGGGGGTTATCAATCGCGATATGTGGATTCTGTGCGGACATTGAAACTTTTGAAGCGTCTAGTTGGGACCAATTTTGATAATTAACCTGGCGTCTCTGGCAATGTGGAGTTGCGAGACGTCATCCCAAATAGACGGCTTGTATTATAATACGATTGTTATTAAATGTGTTTGAGGCCAAACTTTGATTTAGATAGTGGCAGTGGTGTTAATCAAATGCTGTATTATTTTAGATACATCAATGAGAGATAATGGCATTATGGGCGAAAAACACAATTCAAAAAAGGTGGGCTTGTACCTTCTGTTTGAAAAATGATTCTAAAATCCTACGATTTGTAAAGCTGAGTAATAAATATATATGAAGTAGATTATAAATTATTTGGAAATCTAGAAAGCTTATACACCACTATTGCAAATCATCGGCCGCTTTTATTCGAATCTGGAATTAAAGCCGTAATTTTCTGAGGCGTGCTTATCAAGATCCCAGAATTTCCAATCATTGAAAATCACAATCAAGATTTTGTCCCATTTTGTTCCATTATATGCAGTATAATTTATTATTTATCAATGCATGACAGATTAACTATGTCCTGTTTTGTATCATATTGCGACATAATTTATTAAATTACAAGGCGTGAAAAATCAATTTTCGGTAGCAACTTTGGAGATTTGTGATATTTCAGATCCAATAGCTAAAATATGAATAGAAGTCATTTCAACATGGTTTTCCTTTTCATTTATATCATCAAACAAGTTTGATTTTTTTCAGTTATTAAACCACTTTTACTTTTGCTTGACAGCTAAACACAAAAACGGCACTCTATTCCACACTCAATCTATAAATCCGCCCATCAGTTAATCACTATATCCAAACCCACTGTTGCTCTTATTGGTATTAATGGTACTCTTGGTCAATTGACCATTGAAGCTTTGACCCCTTCACTTTTGCCGATAAAATATCCTACCCTATTCTTATTGTTACAAAAGTCAAACCCGAGACGAAAGAATCTGAAAAGCTTAAATACTTTATGCTTGCCTATGGCGTTTCTGCTGATGATCTTTTTGCGGCTTTTGTTGGTTCTGATATCGTTATCGATCTTACAGGACAGACCTCTGACCATGGTGAAATTGTTGACCGACTGTCAAGGCCAAGGATCCTAAAGTTTTCATTCCCTCAGGATTCGGTACGGACGACGATGTGATTCCGTATCATCTTTTTGATAATAAAAAAAAACTGTCACTGAAAAGGCTGAGAAGACTGCTCTAAAGGTTGTTTGAATTAGAACCTCTCTAGTCGCTGGTTGGGCCCTTAAGGGGCCTTTAGCCTTTGGTGTTGATACTGAGCACAAAAAGACAACCATTATCGATAATGGTGATGCTCCTATTTCAGTATCTTTTCTCTCTGATATTTCCAAGGTTATTGCTTCTCTTGCTGTTGCACCCTTTGATAAGTTGCCGTCTCGGGTTAGTATTCAAAGTGACAGTACCACGTCAAAGGAAGTCATTGATATTTATGAATCTGTTTTAGGTGAGAAACTTTCAGTTGAAAGCATAACTCTTTAACAACCCAGTAAGATCGGTTGGAATTGGAAAAGATAGTGGTCCAAAGAGATTTACCTGACTTTTCATCCATATAACAGACTGTTGGCGCTGAACGTAAAGACCTTGATTTTTCAGCTAATAACGATAATGAATTCGTTAACCCTGGCCTATTTGAATGGACTAATTTTAAGACTCTGGCTGAAAAAGTCTGGCAAAACTAAATGTTTAATACACAATTTTGTAAATTCTTTTGAGAGTTTAAAAACTTAATAATTTGAATGCTAAAATGCTTAAATAATAAAAAGAAGTGAATGAAAAGCTTTATAGAAATGTTGTTTTTTTCGGTAGGAAAAATCCAAGTTGAGGGTCTAAACCTATTGTTCCTTTAGTTCCTCAGTTCAATAAAAAGTGTAAAAAACTAACAGAAATAAACCCGATAACTCTTTTATAAATTCGCTAAAAGTACGTTTATAATAACAAATAGTCACTGTGGCCGAGTGGTTAAGGCGTTGCCCTGCTAATGACCTCACGGTCGAAGCAGCTTAGGCAATGGGTTTTACCTTCGCAGGTTCGAATCCTGTCTGTGACGATATTTTTTTAATATCATTGTCTTTTTAACGGTTAGCTTTTCGAGAAAGCTAGTACTCTTGATTTGTTGGATAGATGTTTATTTATCATAAGCCTGAAAGAAGATGGTTGAGATACATGTCTCAAAACAAATATTTAATTATTGCCCAGATAGGGTGAAACTGCATTATCGCTATTTTTAGCCTAGTCCACAATATTGCTTTACCATACTCGGTCATTTTAAGAAATCTGTGCTTTTTTTTTACATATTTGAGTTTGCTTACAAAATACTTGAAAATGGCGAAAAATGACAGCAGTACCACTTATCTTCTATGCGATTATATCCGAGATTTTGACAATGTTTACAGTTAGGATATGTGTGGAGTAGTACAACTGAGAATTTTTTTATACAGAATCAAAGTTGAAGGCGATATGTGTCAACCCGAACCAGGTAGATAGGTAGACTGTGGTCATACTAATAATGGCAACATTATCAGTCACCGATAGGATAATTGCATAATCCACCACCAATTGCGCCGCTTGCTAATGCTTAGAAATCAAGAATTAGTGGTGAAGCAAGCATATATATATTGACCTTTTCTCGGTTTAAAGACCTAAATACGTCAATTGCATTCAAATATTTATTATTTATTAATCTTGTTGCACAACTTCAGTCGAGATGGCTATTCCTACATTCAAACTTTCTAACGGGGTCGAAATCCCCGCCATTGGCTTTGGTACAGGTACCAAGTGGTTCAAAAGATCCAATGATAATCAAACCAGCGATGAGCAAGTGGACACTCAAACTGTCGCAGCTTTGACGACGGCCTTGGGCAATGGTATCACCCATATTGACGGCGCAGAAGTTTATGGGACTGAGCCAGAGATTGGCACTGCCTTGAAGGAGTACTTAGCATCCCCAACCAACCCGTCAGCGACCACACGGGAACAGTTATTCGTGACCACCAAAGTCTTGCCCCATATCAAAGACGTGAATAAGGCACTCAATAACTCACTTAGCAAATTAGGACTAGAATATGTCGATCTCTACCTGATTCACTCACCCTTTATCAGCGAGGATAACCCGGAACAGGGCATTTCACTGGAGGACGCTTGGCGCGCCGTGGAAAGGGCCTATACTCAAGGTAAGGTTCGTGCTATCGGTGTATCAAACTTCACTGTTGAAGACCTCAAACGTATCTTAGCCATTGCTACTATCAAGCCTCAGGTTCACCAAATTGAATTCAATGCTTATTTACAGAATCAAACGCCTGGAATTGTGGCCTTTTCTCAAAGTGAAGATATTTTAGTTGAGGCTTACTCGCCTTTAGCTCCCGTAGCTCAAGGTAAAGGCGGTCCTCTGGATCAGGTATTGGCTAATCTGGCGAAAAAGTACAACAAGTCAGTAGGTCAAATCACGCTGAGATGGGTCTATCAAAATGGTATTTTACCCATTACCACTAGTGCCCACTCGGAACGTCAAAAGGAAGCGCTGGACATTTTCTCGTTTGAACTATCTCAAGATGAAGTGGACGAGGTCGCCCGCGTCGGTAGTCAAAAGACTTTTAGACAATACTGGATTCCCCAATTTGGCCATTTTGATAAGGCCTCAATTTAAGCATGTTATACCGCAAATGGAAATTAGTCAAGATTATCTATAAAAATTTAACTTTTTTTTTTAGTATACTATTGGAATATAAACATTTATTAATTTAATTATTAGTTCTAGATCAACGGTCAGCAACAGAAACGTAATGCAAATAAGCACCCAAAGTTTTAATACCTTGAATGTAATTAGACAAGTTGATCTTTTCATTAATAGAATGAGCGCCATCATCACCTCTACCCATGGGCAAAAGCAAACAAGATGTATTGAGGGCCTTTTCAAAGGCAATGGTGATGGGGATGGAACCACCTTCACGAGTCAAGTCGGGCTCAACACCCCATACAGCCTTAGTAGCCCGACGAGCGGCAGTAAAGTTCCAGTTATCGGGATCTGAGACCCAGTAAGCACCATCATGCATGAGTGTACAATGGGCACGACACTTTGAGCCTAGCTTGGCAAATTCATCATGGACATAGTCAATGACTAGCTTATCAAGAGCGGCACTATCAATGTTAGGCACAGTACGGATACTGAATTTTCCTACTACCTTGGCAGGAATAACGGTCTTAGCGCCGGCATGAGAGAAGGCACCCTCAAGGCCGTGAATAGATAAGGAAGGTTCTCTCCAACGGTGTTGAAGTGTTTCCCTGGGGGTGTCATAGAGATTAATCTTTTGGCCGCCAGTAGCATTATGTAAATCATCAAGTTCATATTGGATGGTATCATAACGCGCGTCTTCTTCAGCGGTGAGAGGAGCCACCATCTCCTGGACACCAGGAATAAGGATTTTACCTTGCGAGGTGACCAACTTGGAGAATAAGTGGGAAAGATCAATCATGGGTTCATTGACGATACCACCGAAAAGACCAGAATGTAGATCAGCGCCAGGACCTTCAACGGTGATAGAGTAGTAGTTGCATCCTCGTAAACCATAGGTAATAACGGGGTTCTCGGTGCCCAGCCAGTAGTTATCAGAGATACATACGGCATCGACGCCCTTGAAGTAGACGTCCTTTTCGCGCTCAATCATTTCCTCTAAACCAAGAGAGCCATATTCTTCCATGCCTTCAAAGCACATGACCAAATTAACGGGAAATTCGATACCGGCTTCTTGATGGGCTTGGATAACATTAAGCCAGCCCAAAACTGGGCCTTTATCATCGGTGGAGCCACGACCTAATAGCTTATCGCCGTCTTGAACGAGGGTAAAAGGGTCGGTGTCCCAGCCGTCTTCAAGATCAGCGGGCTGGACATCGTAGTGGCCATAGACGAGGATATTGAGTTTATTAGCGTCGGTGCCGTAGCGGGCGAGGACAACGGGCGGAAGGTGCATATCGGTGTCTTCCTGGGGACCGAGGTCCTGCATCTGGATATCGGTGGCGCCTAGGGCAGTCAGCTCTGAGCGGAGAAATTCACCCATACGTACGACTTCATGACGACGTTCGGGTTCAGAGGACACTGAGGGGATAGCGACGGCCTTGGCCAGGCGGTCAATAAATGCCGGTTGAAGGTGGTCGACCCTATTAGGTTAGTTAGTAGGAAGGAGAGATAAAGAGTAGAGTGAGCGCGGAATCTTGGAGACTAGCGTATAGAGAGAGACATACTTGGCAAAGAAGGTATCAAGGCATTGTTGAGACATTGTTAACAGTTTAGATGGATAGAGAAAAGAAAAGAAAAAGGTCAATGTAGGATTAGAAGAATAACAGAATGGTTGATTGATTGATTGATGCCGTAGCGTATTTCAGAATCCTCTGTAAAGGTTAGAAAGACCAAACCATATAAAGGAGGCACTTGAATTGTAAAGGGTTAAAGATGTGCATATATTATATGCTGTATACCTTGGATACATTATGCAACCGCGCGGTTAATGTCAAATACCCCTTTGTTAACTAATAATTCATAAAACTAATGCTCAGAACGGCATTAATTCTTTCGAATGCTCTAAATACCTTTTATTCTTTCCCGATTATCCATAAAAATACACCTTTGGCTATCGGTGTCACTTTAAACACTTTGCTTCCGTACCACCATCGGATGACTAACGCTATTATATAACTATCCCGAAAACTATTTTGCAACTATAACCCCTTGGGAAAATAGCAAGTTAGTCATCATCTTCACTATCTATCAACTATTTCCTTCGGTGCGCCTTTTTATTCAATCTATTCAGTCTATTCAGGCCATGTTGTCAAGTACTCTACTCTATCTAAATCTGTCTCTTTCTCATGTCTATCCCCGTACCCCCCTCCCTCGAAACCCCGTCTTCTGCATCGGCTACCCTGATCTCGTCCATCTGGAGCCGCCGTTCTAATGAAAAATCGGCTTTTCTAGCCTCCACCGCAACCCCAACAACCCCCAACGCGCTGGACTCCCTCGCCTCCTCGGCCAACAACTCCAATGCAAACTCAGCAGCTAACTCTGCCGCAAACTCGCCTACTCTGGCGCACAAACCGCTCCATCTAGATAGCTCCTACTTTGCTCGCTCTCATTCTTACACCCGGCTGTCCAACAACAACAACAACAACAACAACAACAACAACAACAACAACAACAACAACAACAACAACAACAACAACAACAACAACAACAACAACAACAACNCAACAACAACAACAACAACAACAACAACAACAACAACAACAACAACAACAACAACAACAACAACAACAACAACAACAACAACAACAACAACAACAGTAACGGCAACAGCAATCCTAGCCACCACTCCTCAAGATCAAATGCCTCTCATCCTGAGCTAGAGCACATTCAGTTCGATCCCGATAGTGGCAAGATCATTGCGCATCCTACCTTGGGCCATCATACTCTGCTCCAAGGCTGGACGCTATGGTTTCATCACCGTGGTAACACCACTGCCTCCAAACCTAGTTTAGAATCTACCACTACCACAGCTGATGATAGCTACTTCAAGTCTACCAAAAAGATTGCTTCTTTTTCCACTGTAGAAGAGTTCTGGTCTTTGTACTCGCGACTGAAAAAGGTAGATAATTTACCCTATATAAGTGAATACCTGGTTTTCCGCGCCGGCGTTAAACCCATGTGGGAAGATCCTGTAAACATAAACGGTGGTAAGTTCGTCATCAAGTTTAAACGACCCAAACGTGCTGCCAATTCCGATGCTGAAAAGGAATCCACAGGCCAAACCGAAAACGAAACCCCCGGCGGCTGTAAAACGATATCTTCAAACCTCTCCGCCACTGAGGAAATTGCGTATCTTCGCCACGAGACTGCCATAAATTGGGAACGCTTGATTCTGGCTATTCTTAGTCACACCTTTTGTGAAGGTATCCCCGCCGACGAAATTGTCGGGGTGGTGATTAGTGTCCGCCGCGATGAAGATATTCTCAGTATTTGGAATCGCCGTTCCACCAGTAAAGGGATCAACCATAAGATTCGTGAAGCGTTGCGAGGAATTCTGGGAAATCCCGCTAATTTGTGGCCCAAATACCGTATTCACTCCGAATCCCTGGAGGGAGTGGCCGCTACCACGGCCGCTTCTACACCGCGTTCGAGTCTGTTAAACCTGGCCGCATTAGATCAGACCGAGAACGATACTACGCAGGGTACTAATAATAGTTATACTAGTACTAGTGCTAATAGTAACGGCTATAGTAATGTTGAAACAACGTCCGATTCCATGCCCAGCCGTATTTGGTAAACTTGCTAGCCAGCAATTGCAGATGAGAAAAAGAAACCGGACTTGAACCATTTGTATAATAATAAAATTCAACATAACTGTGTAAATATATATTAATATAAATATAGATAATTCGATATGCCTCTCGCTATTGTTACGATTTCTAAAGTATAAGCTCATTGGGTATGTATGCGTGTTCCTCCCAATTCTGGAATCCTTCACCGGAGATTGCCAAGACTTTCAACCGACCCATCCACGCCGTATCAACCTTACAAGACGCCGTTAATTACATCTGATCTCATCGATTTAGTTTACAGGCCAAACCTTAACAGAAACCCCTTTTCACACAGTCCTATCGTATCCTCTCGTTTCTGTTCAACTAAAATATATTTTCCCAATGAAACGTATGGTCCATAAGCTCCGCCCTACGCTGAGCAATATAACCTCCTCTTTCAATCTTAATGCCACGAATTACTTCTATATTGAGCTCGATGAACCTCATCGTACCTGGAACCCCGGCGATATCATTTCTGGTAAGTGGTTTCTCTGGAACTTTTTGAACATTTGATTATTCGCGCAACAAGTTCCTCTTGCTATGTTTTACTTTCAATTGCTTTTACTAACTTCCCCCCAGGCACCGTGATTTTGATTACCCATAAAACCCAACATATCTCAGGGCTCGAGCTTTCTCTTGCCGGCTCAATTATCATCAAGAATCCGCTAGTCAAAGGACGGGCTGCCAAATACGCATTATTTCCCAACAGAAATGTTGATCTATGGTCTCAGGTCGATCAGTCAGCTGCCTCGTCAACGCCAACAACCCCTACAACCACAGCAATTGCTGCTGTCTCAGACACGGGATCTATCTTATCAGGCCATAGTGAGGACAACAATAGCAATGGTACCAATAATAATCATACAGAATATCAATTGGCAACTGGTGAATACCGATATACATTTCAGTTAACTATTCCAAGTAAGGGTCTTTACAACTCTCTGGAATTTGGTCGCGGCTCGATCAGTTATACACTAACGGCAACTCTCAAACGACTAGCATCTACTTCACCTGTATTGATCTGTAAACGATCAATATCTTTAGTATGTCCCATAGATATTAGTACGCTAGCACCTGCGGTACCCTCATCATTGTCCGTGCAAATGCGCAAACGTAAGCAAACTAAGGGCACTATCACCACCACAATGCATATACCCCACCGCGGATATCTCCGTGGTGAATCTTTTCCTGTGAAGATCACTATCAATCACCTAAAATCGGTAAAATGCCTAAGGGGTGTTATTATTACCCTTTGTCGGATCTCTCGAGTCAAAGCGACCATCGACATTCCGCATGCTACCAATGGCACTATCCTTAGTGAAATTAATAGTACTGCTAATGCCAACACTAAGAACTCTAATAATTATAACCATGAGTCTACTGAAGATAAAAATAGTGAACCTCAAACCTTCCGTAAAGATTTATTTCAAACAATATCACCTCTTTACACCAATCCTAGTACTTTTTCCTGTGTCGTATCTACCACCATTCGCATCCCGCCCGAAACATTCCCAACCACCAAAGGTAACCCACTGGTATCGTTTCAATACTGTGTTGAAGCTGTGATTGATCTGGGCGGCAAATGGGACCTTAAACTGGATGAGCCAGACGAAAATCATATTTCAGGCTTCAAACAGCCACGAGTGGTAGTCGACACCGAGACCCTGAAAAAAGAAGGGGGAGTAGTTTCCCTATGGTCTGAGATCATTGTTGGCACAGAACGATCAGCGGTTACCGTAAATACTACATCTAATAATAATATTCCGACAAATAATCTATCCCAAACTACCCATAATAATAACGACCTTAATGACACCCATTCTAATGACCTTTACGACCTTGATGACCAAGCTTCTAATGAAACATATCCCTCTAATACCCCCCTTAATATATCTAACACGCCCCCCAATGGTAGTGTTGTGTTTTTGACCCCATCTATGAGCCCTGTGTCTGTCTGTACGACTACATCTATGGTTACTCCTATATCTACATCTGCACCCACACCTACAACTGCTCCTAATGAGGGTGATATTTTGCGTCCACTTGACATAAACCAGATTCATGATGTTCCCGTGGCCAACCTTGACAATTGGCAAGCCCTAGACGAGAAACGACGTCAACAGTTTTGGGAACAAACTATCAGACCAAGTCAACCGGACCAATATCTATCTAATGAATACCCGCCCGATCAATTCTCACCCAGTGCACCACTACCGCCCTCCGTACCGATATCTTCATCCACACCGGGAGGTGTTGTACCGCTAGCATCTTTGGCTGAGCCTGTTTTGCCTACATTAGCCCAATCTTCATCAGTACCCTTTTTAGCGTCATCACCCAGTGCTCCCAGTGCTCCCTCCATTCTAAGTGCTCCTTCTATACCGAGTGCTCCTTCTATACCGAGTGCTCCTTCTATACCGAGTGCTCCTCCAGCCCCTAGTTTTGCTGAATCAACAGCATCCGCCACCACAATGAGGGCGAAGATTGATAAATTGGAGCAAGAACTACATCGATTACGATTACAAGCCTCGCAACCTACTTCAGGAAATGGCAATAATGATGACGATGAAAGTGACTATACCCGAGAGCCGGATTCTTTATCTCCGCCTCCACCCCCCGCATGGTCACATGGTATATAATGGTGTAACGTTTAATAGTATTAGTACATTCATTGATTCATGGTCAATAAGCAATTTTGTGGATGTTATTGAGTTACATTTGCAATGAAAAAAATGCCAAGAAAAGAAATCAAGTATTGTGGCTAAAAGCCTTTCGTTACCTTATATTTTCTATCTTCTTAGAGCATAATATTGGCATTTTGTGAAAGTATTTTTGTCGGCTTATATACAAATCGCGTCGACCTTAGAAAAATTAGAATAAATATTTACCTAGTACAGTTACTGCTTATAGTTAAATTGACATCATTATCAAGAGTGCTATACAACCTACGAGAATCACTGAACTATTTTTCCATTCCCACATAGCAAATATATAGAGTATTGAGTGCAGACGAGATAAAATTTTTAATTTTGTATTAGAATTAGATATATATAGCAAAGAAAAAATAGAAATAATTTTACTTATAAAATATTGCTAATTTTTTTAACGGGTAGCCATGGCCTTGGTAACAACTCTCTTGATACCGAGTTCAGCCTTTCTGTAGTCATCAGCAGAAGCGTCTTGGATTTCAAGAGCAGCAAGGGCATCAGAAAGAGCGGCTTCGATCTTACCGGTGTAACCTCTCTTCATCTTGGCGGAAAGGACGGGGTCACTGACGGTGGCTTCGATTTGAGAAATGTAAGCTTCAAGCTTTTGCTTGGCTTCGTGCTTCTTGGAGAAAGCTTCATCAGCAGACTTGAATTGTTCAGCGTCGTTGATCATCTTTTCAATGTCAGCGGAAGAAAGCTTACCGATAGAGTTAGAGATGGTAATGTTGGAAGACTTACCAGTGGACTTTTCGACGGCGGTAACCTTAAGAATACCATTAGCATCAACTTCAAAGATAGCTTCAAGAACGGGTTCACCGGCCTTCATGGGAGGGATACCAGAAAGATCGAATTCACCGAGAAGGGTGTTTTCGGTACAGTTGACACGTTCACCCTGGTAGACGGGGAATTGAACAGTGGTTTGGTGGTCACCGACAGTGGTGAAAGTTCTTCTCTTGATGGTAGGAACAGTGGTGTTTCTGGGGACAACAGGAGCGAAGATGTTACCTTCCATGGCGACACCAAGGGAAAGGGGAACAACATCGAGAAGAAGTAAATCTTCGGTTTCTTCACCAGTGGCTTGACCGGTAAGGATGGCACCTTGGACGGCAGCACCGTAGGCAACAGCTTCATCGGGGTTGATAGACTTTTCAAGTTGCTTACCATCGAAGAAGTCAGAAAGAAGCTTTTGAACCTTGGGGATACGGGTAGAACCACCAACAAGGACAACTTCGTCAACCTTGGACTTGTCAAGACCAGAATCCTTAAGGACTTGGGCAACGGGGTCTAAGGTAGACTTGAAGAGAGCAGAGTTGATATCTTCGAATCTAGCACGGGTGATGTTAGTGGAGAAATCTTCACCACCGAAGAGAGAGTCAACTTCGACAGTAGTTTGGGTAACGGAAGAAAGAGTTCTCTTAGCACGTTCACAGGCAGATCTAAGTCTTCTGAGAGCACGGGGATCTTCGGAGATATCTTGCTTGGTCTTCTTGAGGAAATCAGCCTTGAAGAATTCTAAAAGGTTGGTATCGAAATCTTGACCACCAAGATGGGTGTCACCGGCAGTAGCCTTGACGGTGAAAACACCACCTTGAATGTGAAGAAGAGAGACATCGAAAGTACCACCACCAAGATCGAAAATAAGAACGTGTTTCTCGGTTTCGGACTTACCGGCACCAAGACCGTAAGCGATAGCGGCAGCAGTAGGTTCGTTAATGATACGGAGGACGTTAAGACCGGCAATGGCACCAGCATCCTTGGTAGCTTGTCTTTGAGCATCGTTGAAGTAAGCGGGGACGGTAACAACGGCCTTTTCGACCTTTTGACCGAGCTTGGCTTCAGCAACTTCCTTCATCTTAACAAGAACCATGGAAGAGATTTCTTGGGGAGAGAAAGTCTTCTTTTCACCAAGGTATTCGACTTCAATCATGGGGGCACCAGCTTGGTCGAGAACGGTGAAAGGCCAGGTCTTGATATCCTTTTGAACGGATTCTTCGTCGAAACGACGACCAATCAAACGCTTGGCATCGAAGACAGTGTTCTTGGGGTTAAGAGCGGCTTGGTTCTTAGCGGCATCACCGATAAGTCTTTCCTTTTCGGAGAAAGCGACGAAAGAGGGAGTGACACGGTTACCTTGTTCGTTGGCAATGATTTCAACGGCACTGTCGTAAGTGGCAACACAAGAGTAGGTGGTACCAAGATCGATACCGATAGCACCAGGGAAAGTTCCTTCGAGAGACATTATGTATACTGATGAAAAATTTTAACGTTAGCTGATTTCAAAAAAACCGATAGAAAATTTTGGGCATCTAGGAAGCCGGCGGCTACCAGCTGAAAGTTTGTAGTTAGCTTTTGTTAACGGTGATTGTTTATCACTAAACAACCCACGATAAACAAAGCTTCACTGTACTCACGCTAGACATCACCAAAATAACGTATTAAGCCATACTTACTGTTCTTTGTTCTGTCGTTTCTTACTGAGAAGGCGATAGAGAAGAAAAAAAAACAAGAAAGGAAAGCAAGTGAGGTTTTTCAAAAACTTTTTTTTTCTACTGCTGAAAAAAAAAAAAAATTTTGCGTGAGATGTCCCAACTTAGTATGGGAAGTACATCCCCTAATCCGATTCTCAGTATATCGAGGGCCGGCGTCCATCAAGTGACCACTACCGGGTAATTGGCCGTTTTTTTCAGTTTTTCATTATTTTTTATAGTTTGGATTTATTGTAGATCGATTCTGTTACGTAATCATTATTATATTTTATATTTCCTCCTCATTTCGTTATCAGCCACTAGTTGCGTCATATCGGACGCCGGGCTGGCTGAGGACGTAATACTATTACTATACAACCTACTGCCCCCTGTATACACGTTGGTTAAGGCTGATTGTCAGAACCTATACTCACTAGTCTTCTCTGATTTTTTCTGTGCGTTGACCTTTTATTACTATTGAATATATATCTAGATCGCTTTTTCTGTTTAGTAATTGTTAATTTTCATTCGTTTTGTCTTTATTGTTCTAGACTATGACTTATGGCACTCTTGCCTCATCCGACCCCTCGGACCGTATGGCTGACAACAGTTCATCCGTAGCCGCTGAGAACGTCCACTCACTCACGCCCACCGGCCACAGTAGCGCCCAGGCGGCAGTGGTTAATCTGCTAAATACCATCGTAGGCGCTGGCCTCTTGGCCATGCCTTTTGCTCTCAAGCAAAATGGTATCGTTCTAGGTATCCTTGTCATTCTCATTTCCGGTTTCACCGCGGGTATGGGTCTTTACCTCCAGGCCAAGTGCATAGCTTATGTCGCTCCCGGCTCAGCATCCTTCTTTGCCCTGGCCAAGATTACTTATCCGTCTGCCGCAATGCTGTTTGACTTGGCTATTGCCATCAAGTGTTTTGGCGTTGGATGCTCTTACCTCATCATTGCCGGAAACTTGACCCCCCAGATCATGAATGCCTTCCCTTGGGTAGATGGCGGAATTTTGGTCAATCGAACCTTTTGGATCTCGGTATCTATGGCCTTAGTTGGCCCTTTATCCTTCCTGCGTAAAATGGACTCTCTTAAATACACCTCCGTTATCGCCCTTGTTTCTTTCGGTTACCTGGTCTTGTTGGTCATTGGATCTTTTATTCTAGGCGATTTTTCTGAGCGTCGTGGTGAAATCAACTTTGCGCCCCAGAGTGCTTCGGCAGTGCTGTCTACATTACCTATTGTTGTTTTTGGCTATACATGTCATCAAAACATGTTTTCGATTTTGAATGAATTAAAGTTTAAATCGGAGGGTAATGTGCGGACCCTGATTGGCTCCTCGATCTTTATTTCAGCCTTTAGTTATATCGTAGTCGGTATCACTGGTTATTTGACTTTTGGTAACAACATTGGCGATAATATCGTTGGCGCTTACCCTGATTCCGTTTCCTCTACTATTGGTCGTATTGCTATTGTCGTATTGGTGGTCTTTTCCTATCCTCTACAGTGCCACCCGTGCCGAGCTTCTGTGTATCATATCTATGCTTGGTTTACTGGTACATTGAAGGAGAGCAAAAATACCATAACCAATACCGATAGTGATTCGGATGGCACTTCGCGCCCTCCTAGCTCCTATGAACGGATTAATCAAGAATTGTGTGACGAGGAAGAAGATACTCCTGCGATAGCCCAGATCAAGCATGCGGTGTCGGCTGGTCCTGCGACGCAAGCGATTCCCACAGTGGTTTTTATAGTTCTTACTTCAATTATTCTTGTTTTAAGTTTTCTTTTAGCCATTAGTGTGACCTCTTTGGAGAAAATGCTAGCATTTGTGGGTGCCACGGGCTCCACCTCCATTTCGTTTATTTTACCTGGATTTTTTGGTTATAAGCTATTAGACAAGCCGGTTGGTTTTCATAAAGCAGAAGGCATCGACATTGATGGTTTTAATTCCCTTGTTTCTGATAGTTTATTGCAGAAATTGTCACTGGTTCTATGTCTTTGGGGGCTGTTGATTATGTTTCTCTGTCTGACCGTTAACATCTGGCTTCTATTTTAGTTTTTCATTCTTTCGTCTCTATAAATATGTTTAGAAATCAAATATATGTGTACCCCGCTTGAGAACTTCCCTGTTTCTATTTCACGTCTGCCGCATTACGGTTGGAGAAGTAATTAAGGTGAGCACAACAAAATTGACAATATATAAAAAATTAGGTATATAGCTCGAATTTCTCATGTATGATGACAGTTGGCTTTCTTTTCGTACCTGCGTTTCGGATCGCCGACGATGAGAAGTGTAGTTTCGAAGGTCCCAAATGTTAGGTCAGTCTAATTATATTGGCTGTCCCATTTTAACCTCAAATCTGCAGGCCATCTCACTCTAATCCACGTATACGCAGTGCCTCCTTTTGTCTTTTTCTTTTTCTTCAGCAGTGATCGACAAGAAATTCTGAGAACTTTGGATTCGTGTTATACTTTCCAGTTAGCTAGATTTTATCTCGTTCAGTTAATTATCTCTCTGGATCATTTGCCCTTCTGCAGTTTCTGTTTTACGTGGGACGTTGGTCTTTAGTGTGTTTTAGACACCTGCACTTATTTGAGACTTCTTTAGATTTCCCCTAAACTTTTTCAGTGCTCTTTTCATAGTCCCTCAACTTTTTTCGAGCTGGCTCAAAGATTTTTCTATTCTGTGATTTCAAATTAAATATTGCAAAGAAGAGTATAATGCATCCTTATATGTACTCAGGGAAATCACCCTTTGATATATCTTTACTCCTAGGTGATCCTTTCGCGTTATCGACTCTATCTATTTCAGCGGTATGTAAAATCGGCTTGATATTGTTTTGCGTTTTCAAAGTACGTTTGTCCTCCCTGTAGATTGTTCATACTAACTTTTGAGCTGAATGGCTAATTATGTCGGCTTTCAAGCTTTCATGATTTGTCTATATTATTTTTTGGCTCTTTTTACGTATACAGATCGGATGGATTGTCGCGTTTGGTGGCTCAATCAGCAGTTCGGTTATGTCTGACAGAAAGTTTCCTAATTTTAGTTGGTGGGGGATTGTTTTTCAACTATTAATAATAGTAGGTATCTTTTACCTAATTTGTACTAATAATATTGACCCTTATAGATTTGCTCTTCTGGCATTTTTATCCACCGGTACTGTCTACTCCACCAATTCAACCAATAACTTTGTTTACAAAGACTCATCGAGCGGTGCTGCCGCTGCCGCTGGGTATATTCTAATTTCCATTGTTAATATTGTATGGATGCTATATTTTGGTACAGCCCCTGATACTCGATTACATTTGATTATTGATTCTTATTCCATTCATAAGGCACCCTCTGGATCTAATGGGGGAGCTAATGCCAACAACGGTGGTATGAACCCTCTCGGCTCCAATAACCATAACGGAAACTACAATAATGACGCTGCTGTTTCAAGTACCTATCAAGCTGGTAGTAATGCTACTTACAGAAATCCTTTGCACCATAGCTCTGATCCCTTTAATCCAAGTAATTCAGGACAGCGTCAATCATTTGACCAAGATAACGGTTACAAAAATGGTTCTGGTAATAATGATAAAATGCGTGGTAGTATCGCTAATAACAACTTTTACAGTTCAACACAATTGCCTGGATTAGACACTATAACTACAGCAGGGAATTCTAACCACGATGATACAGGTAATAATCATACTTTCTCCTCAAAATCCCCCATCAACGGCTCTATGAACGCTGATCTTCATTTACCCAACTTGAATACTGGTATCAACAACACGATATCTAGCCAGAAAGACCTTGCCAATGCCAATGACAGTAGCACTTCAGCCTCCGGTGGATCTATTCCTCCTATTGAGTACCCCTACAGAGCCATTGCCATATACTCTTACAAAGCTAATCCGGAGGATGCCAATGAGATTTCTTTTGAAAAGGGTGAATTATTAGAGATTAGTGATATTAGTGGAAGATGGTGGCAAGCTAGACGTGTAGGTGGTGAAGTTGGTATTTGCCCTAGTAACTATGTGGAGCTAAGATCCTAAGTACGTCAACAATAAAACCATCCTTTCTTTTTTGTTTTCTTCGTTTTCTTTTCTGGGTCCAATACTCCTCTTTGCAAGTTGGTTAGACACAATCTGAGCATTCGCTTGTAAGTTTTAAAGTTTACAGTTGTTTTTTATTAGACTCTATTATTTCAATAACTTTGTATATGTTCGTGTATTTTGTATACTAGATAGCGCATTTTTCTCTCTATTGAATAAAAAGAGACCCAAATAAATTAAATGAAAAAGCTGTGTAGGAAAATGAAATTAAGAAATGAAAAAATGAAAAAATAAAAATGAAAAAGACTAAACCCAGAAGATGTAGGTAGAAGTAAATTTCTTTTACTGAGTTTAGTTTGCAGAACGGAAAAAGAGTAAGTCAAATCGGCCTTGGGCTTAGCCACCTTTCTCTAGTTATTTTTCTTGAGCATACCATCCTCTATTATTGTTTTCTTTTGAATACTGGTATCAGTATTATTCAAGTCATCATTGTCTTCTTCATCAGATCGCGTATCTTCAGCGGACCCCCCCATAAGAATCTTGTAGATTACATTGATAATCATGATCAGCCAAACCAGGGTAATGATTTGTAAAATGATTAACAAAGAAATGAAAACCCAATGGGTATTTAAACTGAAGCAGCGAATTAGTACGCCCATCTCATCATATTGGCAATGATTGGCTTCAATCAGCTTGGGTGCATGCTCAATCGCTGAATAGACAACATAATTATAAAGCACGTGGCGCGAAATAATCCAAGTAACCACAAAAAAGCCAAAAAGAAAATCGCAAATGGTAGAAAATCCCAAATACTTCATCATCTTAGCTAGTGAGAGTAAGATGTCGACAATGTCCATAAGCACCAAAATCAAATGGCCGACACGAGTATAGTAATAGTAATAAGAACCAATAGTTAATAAACAAGTAACCACATGATGGGAAAACATTTGAAAATGATCTTTACGTCTTTCCTCAATATTAAGTACGAATATTTGCTGTAGCCAACATCCTAATTGAATTAAGTAATAGGCCTTGAATAATATAGTCATTTCATGATGAGGCCAATTCAACCAGACTTGTTTGATATCCATATAATATGCTGAATGTTGGTAAAGATAAAATCCGTAAATCCAACTTATGGTGTAATAAGTTAAAGACCATCCCTGTTCGGCAAATCGGACCAGCGCCTTTCTTGGTTTAATTCCTCCTAATCGGGCCAAGGGAGTGAAAAAGTAATCCATCAAACTAGCCCGAATCCAGGTGAGACAAATCATAGATAATATAACAAAGTAAGCATCATCTATACCAATAGTAGCTAAATTATTGCTTGGATTGACGTATTGAATATAAAAAAATTTTCTTGTGTAAGGGCGAAGCGCGGCAAACTGGTGCATAACAGCCAAATAAACCAAAATCCGAAAACTAAATTTAACCTGTTTCTTGGAAATGTATGATAGAAAGTTAGACCATTTTTGACTTAGCGTTAATTCTTTATTAGCACTAGCTGTTAATTTATTGTCAAAATGGCTTTTTTTGTGAGGATGGGGATGAGTCCGGGAGCTAGTGCTCGTTAGAGTTGATATCGAATTAGCGCCTTGTGATCCCATTTCTGATTTATTTTTATTTGGATTTTCCAGTGAATTTGCCTATACTATCTGGTTTTTGAATGCTGTTTATTTTATGATTTTTTATCTCTTAGTTTTCAACAGTGTTCGCGATATTAAAAGAGAGGAGCAGCGTCTATGTAAGAAAGAACAGAATGTGATCTGATCGAAAATGACTGAATGAGATTATTAGAAGAATTGTATCAAGCAATAAACAATTTAACCCTTGAGATATTAATGGTGATGTCGAATGTCAATAATATCTATAAACTATTAATGACTAAAGGTCTGACCTCAGTAGTTGAATGGATACTGGTTGGTAGTTGAGACAGCGCAAGAATATTGGGGAAAATTTGAACCAGGTATGCGAAAACAAAACAAAGGCAGAAAGCTAGCTTTGAGAACGAAAATGGGAAGGACGGTATAAAATGATATAAAATTAAATCAATGCAGAAAGAAAAAAATATCTGAAACAATTCACAATCAAAATTTAATAATCTCTGGCTAAGGAGATTGATAAATTATATTTGACGGGTTACAGTACAAATTCTTTTTTTTTTTTTGAATGATGTTTTTTCAATATAGAGAAAAAACGTCTTTTCAAGTGGAGTGACAATAAGTTGGCTATCGAATGAGATACTAGAGAATAAGCCAAGATGGCGTTGTTTTTTAAAGCGATTGCAAACTAGTGTGTGATGTAATCGAAAATGTTTAATTATGTAGCTCAATTAACAAAAAGAACAACAAAGACAGGTGTACAAAATCACGTTTATATTTTATGGTTGTATATTTATACCCGCTCATTACTTAAGCGTCGCCCCATATTTGAAACTGCAGGTACCCAACCTTTAAATTCACCCCTTGTTAAGAGTTGCAAAAACCTATTTTTCTTGTCAAGGGGACATTAAAACTTGTGGATTTGGGACTTTTGGGGACTCGACTGTGAATTCAATAATGCTTCTGAGAGGTTGGAGACCACCCTGGGGGCTTAGATTTTCTCTTTTTTTTTCTTTTTTTCTAGGACAATCTCTGGGAGATTGAAAAAGTTGGGAAACATTCCTAGGGAGTGTACAGCCCCCACAGGATGGGGAACTGACGTCTTAGTCCGACTTTTCCAACGTCAATCTTATTTCCCCATATGGTCGAAATTGAGTTCACCTATTCATCCAAATCTACTAGATTTATTGTAATTATTCGGTGTGTATTTTTAGTTAGTTTGCTCTTTTTCTTGATATATTCAAAAAAAAAAAAAAATTATTTATTTATTTTTCAGTGTATATATAGGTGTCTACGAAACCCTTTTATGAGCCAACAGGAAACGGAATGTTTACCAAAAATTAAAAAAAGATATAAAAATAAAAAAAGGTAGTGGATAATACACCCAATAATAATCATTGTAAAATAGAAACCAGTTCAAACATATAAAAAGATAAAATATGTAAACCCAATAACGTAAATCAAAAATTGAAAATAAAAAACAATCTATATAATTTTTAAATAATTTACCAAGAGAGCTAACAAAGCATATATATTTATAAATGCGTGCTACAAATCAATACTAACCAATAATTACCCGGGCGTATGCTTGCTAGACGAACTGGTCTGATGTAATTGTGCGGGCATTACGGCTCATCCAGCTTATCGTGATGTTAATGATCCGGTTTATTCACATCACCCTGCTTTACAATTCAGCGCATTTTTCACCGAAGTCTGTATTTATATTTTGATTGTGTTTTTTACTGGATTCACCAGGTCCAGAAATGTCAGCTAATTATTGGACATCAACTCAACACTCTCACTGGATATTCACTCGTCAATCGCTACAACAAGCACGACAGGAAACTGAGTCACATAATACGAGATCTCGACCTAATAAAAATACAAATTCAGCATCTTCAGGCCGAGAGCGCGGTAGTACTGATAATAATAATTTGAATTCGTTATCGACATCGCATGACGATAGTATAGCTTTTGATACCAGTGACACGAGTAATAATAACAATAACAATGATGATTCAACAAATTTGAAAGGAGCAAATAATGCTAAAAATGGACGTCTAAATAATAACGAAGATAGCCTAGATTCCTTTTCTAAAATTAGTACAGGAAACGATAAAGGTTTAGGTACCAACCTAATTGAAAATCGTCATATCAGAATTTATTTACACCATCTTGTACTGACTTTAGGCCAGCATTTATCGATAAGACAACGTGTACTTGCTACAGCACAGACGTACCTTTTGAGGTTATACACTAGAATTTCATTATACGAGTTGAATCCGTATTTGGTAGTCACTACTTGCGTTTACTTAGCATGCAAGATTGAAGAAAGTCCACAGCATGTACGAACCATAACTAACGAAGCCCGTAACTTATGGCCCGATTACATTACACACGACCCTACTAAAGTCGCAGAATGTGAATTCTATTTGATTGAAGAGCTCGAAACATATCTCATAGTCCACCATCCCTATAGGTCACTATTACAAATTATAAAGAACTTAGAATCGCCCGTTCTAGGGGAGTTTGTGGTAGTCTTACTACCAGAGGAGATTCAAATCGCTTGGTCCATAATTAACGATAGCTATATCACTGATCTGCATTTATTGTTTTCGCCTCATGTTATTGCGATCTCATGCCTTTACATAACTGTGATCTTGAAGTCTTACTTGATTCGAGTGCACCAGCCGCCAGATAGCATCAAAACTGTAATTCAGAACTTTATCAAGTTTATTGGCGAATCAAACTTCTCACTTGAATGCATTATAGAGTGCGTTCAAGAGATGTTAAGCCTGTATAGCAGCTGGGAAACTTACGAAGAATCAGTATGTAAATCTGCTATTGAACAGATTTTACTACAGGGTTAGTTTATTTGAGAAAGCTGGCTCATTAACGATATATTCGTTTATCGCATATTTATTTAGTGTTATTTTTCTTTTAAGCTTTTAATTTTCAAGTTATTTTGTACTTATATAATGACCTTTAATGAAACTTTTCTTTTTTTAAAAAAATTGTATCATTGATCAGCCTCGATATTATCAACTCAACTGTTGTATCTTGGACCTGTATCTTTAGTACATGCTATCGGTCTGCTGAACTTGCACTCATACAAACAAATACTTTACCCGGCTGTGATAAAATTTGGCAAGTTTTAGGGTTAGGACAATCACGAGTCCCATAAATTGCATCAATTTTTTATTTTTTTTTCTGGCCTTTTCTTCTTTAAGTCTTATACTAAGAATTGCTTTCGAAGCTTACAAACGAACTAGAACTTATTTGGTTATCATATTGCTTTGGGGAAAGTCTCCGGTCAAAAGCGGAAACGTATTGAGTTCATTCTACTCTTTGAGTTACTGAAATTACGACTTGGTTATGAAATTAGTGATTCAATGACATGCAGTGATGAAGACGTTTTTGACTGTTTATTTTATGTTGCTTCCTTTGTATAACGAAGCCTGTGACTATCGTTTACGATTTTTACTGTTATCGTTAGATAAAGCATAATTTAATCAACAGAATTATTTTCTTTCGACTTTAGTTGATCATTGCTTGGAAGCGGTTGTCTAATTTTGTTTCCTATAAGTAGTGTTTTCATTGACTTCGTTCTTTCGGGAATAAGTTTTCGACGTTGAGTGTTCATTGAACGCACTCAGACGATAGTTATGCAATTGCCTCGTAGATATTATACTTGTATTATATCTCTTGGTACCACAATGGAGCTTACTTGGTATAAGACTTCGCTTTTTATTTCTATTCTTCTTTCTCAAATCTTTATTTCATAGCTTGATTAAAATCCGTTTTTATATGGATTTAGTATGGTCAAACATACCGAGTTAACAAGTTCTCTTGAGCCTGAGGTAATAGTTATATTTAGTACTGGGTTCCGCTAGGGGTTATCACTCCGTACATTTATTTACAAACATATTTTTATTTGTGTTTAAAATGGCGCTAGTTATAATTATTTTTCATTGTTATTAATATTTAAAGGATTTTATTTTTTCTGATGATGAGATAAATATACAACATAGAGTCAAGCTCAGAGAGTTCTTCTACCGGTCTGGAAAGATGACCGGGTTGTATCTTAGGGACGAGAATTGTTTTTAATTCTGACTTGAGAAAATAATTCTTTGAATTTAGTAACTAAAAATTGGATAATACTCATAGCTTGGTGATTTTAACCATCAATTCCCTTAATTATCTTATAATTAAGAAGCATATCTTATATGGATATGTTTGTATATATCTCCTATGGATTGATAACAACACATAAATCTACATATATTAATAAAACTTTCCTATGATTATTTAATTTTATTCTTGCACCGAATTATTTTTTCAAATGTCAAAAAAAATAAAATTAAAAAAAGCACATACAGTGTAATCTAAAAGAGGTTTCGCACCTTGAATTTTTGGACACAGCTCGGAATCCCTGAAGGTTTTGTTCCTTAAGGTTTTCTCCAAAAGTTTTAGATTTTTTGTTTATTTAATCTACTTACTAATATATATTATACAACACCAACTCTATGAACATTACAGTTATACTGATTAAATCCACATAGATTGATTCCTTTTCTAATTCGGGACCCATTTTCTTCCCTTATACACCTTCGTGCCCATATATAGACATCTTTAAAATTACTTAATCAATCAATTAATCTGATTTCCAGTGTCCACTGAAATAATCATCCTGAGTGTGCTTGGAGCCCCAGAGCTCGAAGGTGTAGATTCCCAAAACGGAAATCATATTGATCCAGGACCAGAATTGCCATGACAAAAAGTAATTATTGTTGATATATATTCCTGTTTTGGCCAAAATTAATTCTGTGAAAAGGTTATCCTTATAAACATAGTTAAATGTCGTAGAATATTGAATCATTGTATGTGTGTATACTGCAATAATAATACAGGGCGCAAATGCATAAAGCATAAACATAGATTTGTGAGCATTGGGTTTATGAGCCAATTTATAATGTTTGGATTGATGACCACTGAGCGATTTTGAACCAGATGATATCGGATCAGAATTTGTTGATAATGACACAGAAGACAACGATGATGGTGACGAGGAACCAACCGATGGTGTGGTAGCAGATGTAGGCGTTGCTGAGGTCGGGGAGATAGAAAATCCTGTGTATTGAATACCGGGAATGATACGGGTTGCAGAGTAAAACACAAATAAGCGGTAAGCCAAAGAGAAAAATACAAGAGGCTGAATTGATGATACAGCAGCTCTAAAAAACTGTAAAACAGCGTTAAATGACGAAGGTACTAGAGAGGCAAATGAAGCCACCACTGTCATATAACTATCAATCAATAAAGGTGGTAAGGGAGGTAAGTTCGATACAACTGAGGAATGAGAAAATAACTGAAAAGGTGATTTAAAAATAAAACCGTCATCCGCTAATACGTTATCGGCTTGCTGAGCATTCGTGGTTTGCACATCACCCGAAATTGGCCCGGATGTCATCAAAATGAAATAAAGACAGTAGACTATGTATGCAAATATTAAACTGGATTCTACGGGAGTTCCCTTACGGGATAGGATACCATAGAGCCCCAAAAATATAGTACAAGTCAAAATACATCCGGCAAGGGTGGCAGCGCTAATACTGATTGAAACATTTGAGGTAGTAGTGTACATTCGATAAAGAAAATAAAATGCCGATGATAAAACTGACGATGAGGAAAACAAAAGTACTATCATCCAGGAGTCCGACTTTTTATTAACTAAGTATCTGGAAACCTGACCAGCCGACTGAATCAATAACAGAGTACAAAAACCTTCCGAAATAACGAAAAGAGGAGTTGAGTTGGTGATAAATAGCTCCCATGGATACACAATACGTGCCCAAAGTTCAGCCCCAGGGGATGGTGTCGAAATAGCAGTTGATGAAGATGAAGATGATGTCGAGGTCGAATTGAATATATTTAGGTACACTATAAGCAAAGCCGGTATAACTAGATGCTGTAAGAAATATATGGAACCAGTCAGGTGTCTGAATCGAGTCCGTCGGCTGACAATACGTAAAGTAGAGATAATAGCGTTAACCATTACTAAAGTAAATGTGAAAGCCAGACCACATGAGATACCACCAATATCAAAAGCCAGAGGCACGGTAACGATAATCAGAATCATATAGAATAGTGACGTTACCGTCTTCAACGATTTCAACATTATGGGTGACATGAGAATCAGTAAGGACAACCTCCACGGTGTATAGTACAGTATGAGGGTATGTATATGATACTATGCGTATTAAATGCAAGATAATATGATAAAAAGGTCTGAAGCGAATATAAAAACCACCTGAAGAAAAAATCGGTCGTAGAAAAAAAGCACACAGGATATTTACTCTAATAAAATTGATAGATCCCTACTATGAGTAGTTATTTACGGTCGCTGGAAGTAGTGAAATGTATTGTTCGGAGGGTTTGCTTGGGACTTTTTTCAAGAAAGCAGTCAATATGGTTAATATATGATGGGAATAGAGAACTAATTAGTGGTAAAGACGATAATGATAAAAGCGAAAGACAATACAATAACAATTATAAATGTAAATACTAGAATTAATAGAGGGATATATAAGTATATAAATTTTTGCTGTTTCAGACTTCAAGTTTACGCTCACCAACTAGATTTTTTGGCCTATGAAACACAGTCCCCTTCACATGTCTAGTATTTATCAGTATCCAAGCTTTAGTAATATGATCTCAAAGGGTTACTTAAAAATGTTTATTAAAAAAATCTATAAATGTTTCGAAACTATCAGTTTCTGGGATTCATTAATGAATAACATGGTTTTTGAATACCACATTTAATGATTATCTCAATTTTATCTTCGATTTGAATCTTCGAATCTTGAAATTTAATCTTCCGTTGGGACTTTTCTTCATTTTTTTGATTATAAACATTTCCCTTCGACTTTCTTGCACGCAGTGCAATAGCTTTATCGGTTCTAGTCTTGAGTTGACAGATTGAATATTTTTATCACACATATAACTATATAGCTATAAGTCACCTCAAACATTGGATCTTAATATGAACCGCTACCCTCGTTCTCAAGGCTCTGCCAGTCGCGGTGTCTCCAAACATCACCAGCGTAGCCCCGTTTCCTCAAACTCGAAGAGTAACAGCCATGATAGATCTGGTCCTTCCAAACCTAATAGGTAAGTTTCAACAAGTATACATGTTTTTTATTTTATTTTCGCTTAAAATACTGGTTAGTGTGGCTAGATACTTAATTAGATATTTTTCTAACCAATAACTTAACTTTCTATCTTTCGCTTTTTTCGTTTTTTTGTTTTTTTATTTTATTTTATTTTAGAACTCCCAATCTTAGTAGACATGCTGTGATTCAGGAATCTGAAAATAGTGAAGTAGAAGAAGATGAAGAAGAAGAAGAAGAAGAAGAAACTAGTTCCAAGCAGATCGGTAAGCCTATCGAGGAAGGGACCGAAGCTTATAATGCTTTATTAGTTTTGCTAAACTCTGATCACCAAAAAAAGAAGCCTTTAAACCGTGTCAAGTCCAGTTCCAAGTCTAATTTTTCGGATGCTAACCTAACTACCAACTCAGATATTATCGAAGGGTTAGTTCATACCAAGGAGGAAGAAGAAGATGAAGACGAAGAAGATGAAGAAGATCTTGATAAAATGATCAAAAATAATACTGTTGCGGTCAAAGAAGTTGATGATACTGATATTGTTGATCCATTCCACTGGCATTTTGAAAACCCAAGTACTTCCGTAGTTTCCAAGAACGCCACATCCACTGCTAAATGGACTTCATCTAGATTTACTAATGAGCTTTTCGGTAATGGAATTTTGTCTACGCCCGAAGATGGATCTATGGTGGCCAAATTTTTACCAAATCAAAAAGCCACCTTAAATCAGTTCAAAATTAAAAATCGTGTTTTCGAACCTTTTCAAAAGTTTAATGGTGACCGAGTTACGTCCACCCAAGACCAACTAGCAGCCCCTTTAATGTCTGGTTTAGACGTTTTGTTAACTAATCCCGACTTGACCAAGCAAAAGGAAATCAGAAACCTTTACTGTTTGCATGCACTAGATCACATTTATAAGACTCGTGATAAGATTCTTAAGAACAATACTAAGATTTCCGCTGCTAATTTACAGGCAAATAATAACAATGCCAAATTAGTGGAAATTGGTGATGAGGTCCGTGATCAAGGCTTTACCAGACCCAAGGTGTTGATCTTATTACCAACTAAAAATGCTTGTTATGAGGTCATGAATACTATTATCAGTCTCTCGGGTACTGATCAGCAGGAAAATAAGTCCCGTTTTAAGACAGCCTTTTTCACTGATGCTAGCCCTCCTGAAACCAAACCTGAAGATTTCCGAGAGTTATTTAAGGGTAATACTGATGATATGTTTTGTTTGGGTGTTAAGTTTACTAGAAAGTCATTGAAGTTATACTCTTCTTTCTATTCCTCTGATTTAATCTTAGCCAGTCCCTTAGGTTTACGTTTAATCGTCGGCAACGAAGGTGATAAGAAGCGTGATTTTGACTTTTTATCTTCAATTGAATTGACTGTTGTTGATCAAGCTCACGCCATGCAAATGCAATCATGGGAGAATGTAGAACACATCTTTAAACATCTAAATTTGATGCCCAAGGAGTCTCATGGTTGTGATTTTAGTCGTGTGAGGCCCTGGTACTTAGAGGAAAACGCACGTTTCTTGAGGCAAACCATTATCACAACCGAATTTGTTTCACCCGAAATCAATTCTTTGTTTGGTAAATATTGTACCAACATTGGCGGCAAGGTTAAGGCTAAGCCTATTTACCCTGGTGTATTAACCAATTTCGGTGTTAAGATTCATCAAACGTTTACGCGATTTTCTTCTCCTTCGCCCCGTGAGGACCCTGATAAGAGGTTTAAATATTTCACCACCGTTGTTTTACCTTCACTCTTACGCTCTGACTCTTATGACGGTACTTTGATTTTTATTAGCTCTTACATGGATTTTGTTCGGTTAAGGAATTATATGGATGAACAAGCAATGTCTTTTGCTGCTGTGTGTGAATATACTTCTACACCTGATGTTTCACGAGCTCGTACTTTATTTGCTAATGGTAAGAAGAAAATTATGCTATATACTGAAAGATTTCACCATTTCCGTCGTTACGAATTAAGAGGCGTCAAAAACATTTTGATGTACTCATTACCTGAGAATCCTTTGTTTTACCGAGAAATCCTCAAATGTGCAGGAATTTCTGTACTTAAAGAATCCGTTCATGCTGACATGGTTAGAACTAAATTTGTTTTCTCCAAGTGGGACGCTCTTAAATTAGAACGAATTGTTGGAGCTGACAAGGTGGCTCAGCTAATTTGCCAAGGTGATGGTGAAGTGTTTGACTTCTTTTAGGCATGTTGGCCAATAACCGCGACAGTTTAGGATTTAGTTTAGCTTATATTTTTTGTAAATTACCGGAATGTGAATGACACATTTTTTCTTTCTTATGTTTTATAGTGTGTATTTTTTTACGTAAATGAGAGAATAAAATAAAGCTTTGAGATGAAATAAATAAACTTTTGAATCATTGCTGTATAAGGCTGCCATTATACAATAACCAAAGTCATTTTCAATTATCTGCTAAAAGGGTGGCTCAAAAAAGACAACATCAATTACTTATTCAAGTAATAGCTTAACCTATTGATAAAAATAAGAAAAAATTAATATTAACTCCGGTTCATTCACAAAAAACTAATAAAATATACCTACTGCCATTAGCATACAACATATCGACACATAGGGACTAAGTCTTTCGCCTATGCGCGCAGCTTTCCAGAAAACACCCATGAAACTAGAAAACAAATGTTAATAATCAAACGATATAAGATATCAATTACTTAATTAAAAACTCACCCATTCTTATTTTTATCCATGAAAGTTGGCACCACGGCATGGACGTAAGTGCTAGTGCATATTAGAAGAAGAAGTACTAAAAGTAAGGACTCAAAGTTGAATAAGGCAGACATTATCCGAAAAGTATCTTTAAATGGTGAGGATACAAGAAATGTTTTTTATTAAATAAAATTAATTAGCAACAAAAGTATGCTGAATAGTGGATAATGATAGCTTTTGTCGTTGACCTATTTATATATAAATATACGCTGTGCCGTATCTAGCAAATAATTGTTGGAATTGGGTGGTTCAGCTGAGAGAGCACTAAACAAGGAATAGCGGATAGGAGGTGATTGAACGACTAAAATTAAAACAAAATAATTAAAAGGCCAAATACAAAACCAAATAAGGAGTTTAATAGATAGTATTGGGCTTTTGTGTACTAAAGATATAAGTCCCTTAATCGCTTTATCAAATCGATTATCAAATATCAAATTCCCAACCTTCGAACTTTTTCCGCAAAATTTCAGTTCGAGGTGAATCGGACACTGACAGCGTTCTACGGAGTTTACACAACCAGTCAGCATTTCTTCCCCACTCACCCCAACTTTCAGCCTTCAACCCAACCACAGTTATATAAATCATGAAGCTGCAAACCAAAGCCTTGAATATTTTGGAGACTACTTCCAATAAGTTAAAGGCAGGCTTAGTTAGTCAAGAACCTTTTTGGTATCGCGTTGTGGCTGCTCATCCCCCTACTCAAAACTTGGTCCGCAAATATAACTTGATCGAAACCCCGAAAATAACGGACATTAATTCATCTACCGGTCTATTTAAAACCAGAAATAAGCCTCATTATGTTAATGCTACAACTAATTTTAAGTCAAGTTCAATAAGCTTTCTTGAAGATAAGTTTAGAAGAATCTTTTACAAACAACATCCTTGGGAATTAGCTCGTCCCAAGTTAATGGTTGAAAACGATAGTGAATCAACTTGTGATTGGAGTTCAATCAAGCAAACTGGTAAGAAACTTGATGGTGAAAGGTAAGTTTTTGGTTTTTGATTTTATAGCTTAGTCTTTATGTAAGTTGATGAAGCCTTTTTATTAACTTTTATGTTTCATCTCTCTCTCTCTCTCTCTCATTCGTACAGTGTCGTTCAAAGAGCCAGGTACTTATACGAACAAGCTGAAGCCAAAGGAATTGTTGAAAACAAAAACGATCAGTTGTTAAAAGCGTACGATCAAGCTAGATTCGAGTTTTACCGTCTCAGAATCCATGATGAAATTGAAAATAGAATTGCTCGTGAGGAATCCGAAATGTTTGGTGCTGTATACGGTCAAACCCCTATTGAATATGGCTTAGGGGCCGAACAAGAAGCCTTAGAATCCTGGAGATCTGCTGCTATTGAAGCCACGAAACTCAAACGTGCTAAGCAAAGCGGCCCTAGTGCTGCAGGTGCCGATAAGTCTGATTAAAGTCTTGAGACATAGAAGCTTAGAATTTGAATTTTCTGGGCTTGAAAAAAGTAATGTAAATATATTGACTCTTCTCATTTATCCAAGTGCTCCCACTATTCCGCTCGGTATGTACTGTTTCACATGTATATAAAATTTTTTTTCTTTTAAAAGTATGGCTGAAAAAATATAAGAAAATTTATAGAAAAATAACTCCTCAAACCTCTTAAAACTTTACTAGACAACTATACTGGTGAGAATTAACATTGAAGCTTAGAAAAATGCTGACCAGCCTAAAATACATCCAGTTAGTAGGTCTAAAAAATATACAAACAATAATATAAATAGTAACAATACACACCACAGTAGATAACAGCAAGGTTTCCTACATCTAAAGCTTCTTGAATTTGTTGATTGACCACTACCTCAGCTTTTAAGCTGATTGACAGCTTTTCGTATATAGTACTCAAAGCCCGGTGAGCATCTGAGCCATCGCTACTATGTTCAGGGTATTCGAAATTATCTGAAGTAGCTTCTTGTACTTTTTTTCTTGTTGTCGATTTCATGGTCCTAAAAACAAAAATAGTAGCGTTAATTGTTTATTTTTCTTTTGAAATCTTTTTTTTTATATTAAAAAACCACAAACTTACCATGAATACAAAGGATCATGTCGCAGAACATCCAAAATAGTTTTGATATTGCTCATTTCGAACCTTAGTAGATCTAAAGTAAAAATGCAACACCTTCGAAATGTACCCTCAACACCATTAACACCCATACCATCTACAATATCTCTGGTTAGCCTAAATGGAACAAGCTCAGGCACAGGTAAACGCTTACCATCTTCGAATGAAATACCAAAGTCAATATGTATAACCTCCCCAGTATTTCTATCTAACATAATATTGCCACAATGCCGGTCTCCGATACCTAAAATATAGCCTAACATGGAAATAGCTGCTGTACTTCTGGTATAGGAAGTACGTTTGGTTAACCATTCTTCTGCTGATGAAAAACTTTCGAAAAAAAAGTATTTCAGAACAGGATGAATATTAGCTGTAACCTGTTTGAAAACGGCAATTCTATCTTTAGTTGATCCCTTTTGAGAATCAGCAATTAGTTTACGCGCATCCATCATTTTTATATCGCTGGGAAAGTATCTTTCATGACTGGGTATAAGGTACTCATTTAAAGCAAATGAATTATTAACAAACTCAATAACACCAGATAAGGGTGCTAGTGGAACAATTTTATAGGTTCGAATACTCAGGTCACGTTTCCGTGTTTCGCTATTTCTTTTAAAAAAAGCATCAACATATTCAAACACTTGTTCCATAACAGCATCTTGTCTGGCATCATCTTTGCCCTTAGCAAGCATTTTGTATTCCTTACCGTTACTGCAAATAAAAGTTAATATTTTCGGCCGACTTAATCCAGAAGCAAGGGTAATGTTGCGGTCAACAGCCGTAATATAGGGTACCAAACTATAATCATGATCTTTTCTTACTTTGATATGCATAGTTGGCGGAGGTATTTTAAGTTGTAACAATTCTTTAGTCCACCAGTTTCTACCCCTCCTATCCTTTATACGATCAAACGATATTCTTCTAAGGCCCTTTTCAGCAGAGATTGATGTCAATGAAATGATTTGATTCACAAATTCCATGATATTTTCTAAATTAACTAAACCTCCGTCAGATTTGATATTTTCTAATATTTTTCGAGCTGCCTGTGATCTAGAATTGGCAAAGGCATCCTTACAAGCGCCAGTACCGTTTTCAATCATCTTTGAATTATACATCGCAATCAACTGATATAAGCAATGATAAGAGTGCAGAATACTCATGCGAATTATCACTTGCCTCAGAGTTTTTTGAAATAAGTTAACTTCATCTAAGATTCGTGAGGAAATCTGGTTAACCCATAGAACCAGTTTTGAAATAACCACCTGAGAACAACCTTTTAAAATTTTTTCATTGACGGATTTACAGCCACAATTACCAAGCCAGATAGAACACACCCGAGAAACTGTGTGATCATATTCATCACAGTCGTTTATACAGCGAAGGTAATAAGAAACCGCTCGTTCAAGATAATACTGTATTTTGTCCTTGAGTTTCCAGATTTCTCGTTCATCGGATTCACACAATAATTTTGTAATTTTTAACTTTTTAATTATTTCAAGCTTTTCATCTTCTCCAACAACCGATAAACTTGCTTCCAAATCTACTATTTCTTTTCGTTTTGTGTCCCAAAACTTTGTGGTTCTGTCTAGCTTTTCTTGATAAGAGGGATCTTGTAGTTGCTTATCACAAAACTCACCAAATAAATAAAGTACTTTCGAAAGATTTTGGTTCTCATTAATACCCTTAAAAGACCTCATAGCCAAATTAAAATTATTTTCTAGCACAGTGGCCACATTCTCATACCTACCTTCACTATTCCATTTGCCCAATAAACCCAGAGCTAACGGTAATGACACATAGCATAAATCATCCTCATTTTTTAGATAAAGCTCATCAGTCAACCCACGAAGCATTTGAATTGCACTTTTTGTCTGATTGTCTTCGTAGAGTAAACATGCGGTTTCAAATATGAAAATTTCTTGTACAAAATTGAATTGCTTATGACGATCACTCAACATTTTTAATTCCATTATGGCCTTTCTAGAATATTGAAGGTTATTTGAGTTTCGGGAAACAGAAGACAAATTTTCGATACTACGAGTCAATGCGAGAACATACTCGGGAGTAACTGAAGATAATTCAAAATTTCGCCTAATTAACGTATTCCATGCTGTTTTTCTCACGTTTAATATCATATTCATATTCTGAAAGGTTTCATTGTTTTGAATATTATCGAGTCTTTCTTTTTGAATTTTATCAATTGTTAAAACGTCTTCATTTTTAGTAAGACCATGAATTTCTTCCACTTCACCAATTATCATTAAAAACTTCATTGTTTCCTGAAGCTTTTCAGAGACTTGTGCTCGCGAACCATTATTTGTATTGCCAAAGTTAGAAAATACCATGTTTTTAATGTCAACAAAATTGACAGTATTTGCATCAATTTGTTTGAAAATTTTGTAAATGAGCTGATCGGCTGTTTTTGGTAAATTTGGTTCAGGCAAATCCCATTTATCCAATCTCCAAGAGTTACCATATGAATTAATTGAAGAATTATAGTCACCAATACTGGACGAAATACCTTCCATTCCGTTGATTGACAATGAGTTTGAAATGGTGTCACTTAATAAACCACTAGGTTTGCCTAAGGATATCGTACAGTCATATTCAGCGGCCTTATATTGAAATGCTTTGAAATAATCTCCATCTCTAGTGAGATTATTAATCATGTTTTCCAGCGAAGGTTGTACCGGAATACCGTAAATAAGATCTGGATCACAGTAGCTTAGAGCTTCATAAATCTCACTTAAAGACCCGGGCTTGTGGGATACGGGTGAATTGGCTTGACCAAGCTCATAAAAAAAAAGGGCTTCTTGAAGCATTCCCAATTTTTGACACTCATTAGATAATGTTTGAAGTTTGATATCCGGAGCACTCAAAACTAAACCACTAGGTATCTGACCGAAATTACGACAAAATAAATACCCTTGAATAATAGCGCGCTTGATTTTCTTGTTTTTAGTATGTAAAAGAAGAGAATTGAGATAAGGGGTTAACTTATCTTCAATATCAAAATTGCGCACAACTATCATGTATTGTAATATCACTAGATTAAAGATATCACTAAGCGTGCTTTCTGCTAGACCATTTAACAAATGACCTATACTAAAATAGGAGTAATAGGCCTCAATTTCCAAGCATAAAGCTTCACAAGTACGGGCCAACCACACACCAATTTTTGTAATATCAATTTCTGTGTCGCTTTTGATTATTTCCAAAATCCTCACGGGCTTCCTGTATGAAAATCCAGCTTCAATAGGACCTCGATGTACCATAAACTCATGAAGACTATCATGAGCCATAATTCTTTGCGAAACCTTGAGCAGAACTTTGTTGTGCCTCACCATGAAGTCATAAAATTCACCTATGATATTATCGGCACACATCATTTCCCTTAAGCTCGAAGATTTGATTTTATATTTTAGAAGATATAGTATACCAACTACTGGCCTTTCTTCTAGTGGACGAAGATTCATCGATGACAACTTATCAGCTAAAGTTCGGTTCTCGCATGGTGTAACCAGCATTGATTTACCTGAAGCATAGTAGTTCACTAACAGTTTTGAAGCCCACCGGATAAATTCGAGGTTGAATTTGATATCAGGGGTTTTCAAAATTTCTGCTATAATATTAATAAAAACTGGATCCATACAGTTAATAGCAGACCAATCAAATGATGCTTGATCAGTTTCTAAGCCAAGAAGTAAAATTTTGTAATATACTAATTTGATAGAGTTGTGGTATAACATGGAATAGGATTGCCAAAAGTCACGAAGGGAATAAAAGTTATCAATTTCGAATCTTCGATCAGGCAGACATAAAATATAAGAAAGACCAAAACTGATGAACTTAACCGCTTTACTATTGATTAAGGCAAATATGTTATGCAATGTAAGCAAAGATTCATGAAAAGGGGAATCAGCCTCAAGACCATTAGACAGGCGACCAGTGTAACTTTTAAGGTAAGATTCTAAAACCAAAAATGAAGATTCTGCAAGAAACTTTGTGTTTTCTTTTAAAGAAAGGTAGGTTTTTCCTCGTGTTACTAAAAAACTAAAAATATCCTTTGCCACTTCACTACAAATTGGCTCAAAAAGGAAAGGTAAAATACTGTGCAAGACAAGCTCATAAGGATAACCCGCCAGAGCTATATCAGAATGTAATAGCAAAACCAATTTAAATTTCTGCAAGTATATCACCTTATCTTTTTCAAACAGACTACCTTCCGTTCTACTTAAAACAGATCGGACTGTTACACAGAAATTGCCTGCTGATCTAATATTAGTCAACCCACTAAATGCTTCTAATTCAGCGAGGATAGAGGGTATCAGACTCACGGAAATAGAAAAAGTACTTGAAATTGAAGTGTAATCGCCACTGTCAAAATTTTGGGAAATACCTTGAAAAATGGCATTGGTTTCTTGAATATCATGATAATCATCATCACTACGAATAGTGCTTAATAACAACACTTCACGATAAATGTCATAGGCACTACTCTTGAGAAGATTTGTAATAGAAGATCCCTTCAAAAGCTTCAAATCCTTGGAGAGAAACTCCAAGAGAGTTTTAAGTGAGAATGAACTATTATCACACTTACCGATAGAATAGGCAATGACTTTAGCTAAAGATTGCAATAAAACATAATCGCTACTAACACCTAACAGAATTGATACTTCGGCGACCGTCTGCATCCCCTTTTGGGGGCCTTTAATAACTATATCCAAAGAAACAATATCAGGAAGGTAATGATACAGAAATTCTTTGATGTCAGAAAAACCAAAAATAACCGCGGGGAACGTAGAATAGGAATAATCAAGACTAGCCCAATTGGAATAGGCGTCTACAAAAGAATTTTCCAAAAGTAACCTTCTTTTATCGCATGGTAAAATTTCATCCAAAAGGTCGATACATTGTGTTACATAACACTGTATTTCTAAATCACGCGTATTTAAAAGCAGATTAAGTAGCGACTCCTGAAAATGACTATTCAAAGCATAACTAAGTGTAAGCTTCGTAGCTTGGTTAAAGGCGCGCCTTTCGGGAGTGTTGCTGCTAATCTGATCTAAAAACAAAAAAAAATCGTCATTGAAGAATGATGCAAATGATTCATGCTTAATACCTACTTCACAAATGAGACCACGGGAGCTATATAACACTAAATTAGATGATCCATCTAATAGATCATCTAAGACGTTGACCAAAAGTTGAAAATAGCGTTTATTTTCGACTAGGATATTGACCTCTTTGATGGCACATAAGCAATAGATCCGAGAAAATAGTGATGTTCGAGAATCCACAGCAATATTTAAAATCCAGCCATAAAAACTGCCAAGGGTCAAACCCAATGTAGATTCCTCATCATATGTAACTAATTCAGATGATGAGAAAAAAATTACCAAATCAGAGACAAAACGAAATACTAGGTCTGTGTATTCCCATATGTAAGATCTCAAAATTTCTGTCCCCACATAAACCATTAGATCACCTATTTCCTTCAATACTACAGGGTCAACAGAGTTTCTTGATAAGGGTGAATAAGAACCACCCTGAAGTATATTCCTACTAAAAATATCTAGCCAGATATATTTTTCTTTCATCAGAAGGCCTGGATTAAGTGTTTTTAAATAGAGAGTCAAATCCTCAGCCCAGTGAGAACTACCAAAGCTAGGTTTCCTTGAGATACAAGAAAGTAAAAACAAGTTTGAACTATCTATGGTAGAAATATTGTCAAAATTTTCAAAATCAATATATCGATCTTCTGGGAAAAATGATTGGGGCACATCTGTAGTTGACATCAGCCTAAGATTAATAAGTCCTGTTGTTTGATCACTGAATAATTGAGTAAAACTAACCCAAGAATTAAAAATACCTAAAGGTTCCGTCTGGGATAAAGGTCGAACATCACGCATTATTTTAGTATAAAATGCTATTTGGTATAGATAGGAATCATTCAGCAATCGTCCTTTTTTCGTTAGATATACCTTAAGCTGATCAATCAGAGACACGGAAGCATTGACTACAGCTGGTAGGTTTCGACTAAACTCACATTGATTAGATTTTTCATGAAAAATGGACCGTTCTGAAAGAACTATCAGAACAATCAATGATATTGCTAATGAGTGTACAAATAATGACATTTGAGGTGCTGATATGTTTCCATCAGAATTGGCTGTTGTCTCAGCCATAAAGACTATATTATTATTAATTAGTGTAATGATACTTTCAATAATGGCTGGTGACACTAATCCAAAACATTTTGAATTCTTCGTTTGAGACAGATTTTTGAAAGTTGGATTGGAACTTAACTTTTTAGTGCGATATAAATAATTGACACTATCTCTCAGATTGCAGAACACATTCAATTCACATTTAGAAATATTATTCAAATTGCCAGATAAAATACCCTGCTGGCTATTTAAAAGTTGAAGTTCAGCCAAATCATATCCACACATCCACACAAGAAAACTGGGCAACCCTGACCTAATTTCATCAAAAATATAATATTTGTCGTTAGTTGATACCGGTGAATTGTTAAGGTTCCATCTTTTCTGGAGCCAGCCAAAAATCTTCTCTTCCAGAAGTAATGAATTATTTTTAGATCCAGTGATCTGGACTTTATTGTAAAGCAATTTCCAAAACTCAAATGATGCTATAGATAGTGTTTGAGGCCCGTTAACATCAGCGCTGGTCACTATAGAGTCTAAAGTAGGTTGAAGTTTGTTTGAAACTTGAGTAGTCCACACCTCCCCGCCTTCCATCTCTTTTCTCCAAATAGTAACAAAATAATAACAAATGACATCTTCAGACCCACGGGCCTGTAGCCTTTTGAACGCAATTCCCCAAGTGGAATCAATAATATTTCTCATTTGTACAGCTATCATATTCTCGGTTTGGCTTAAATTAACGACCGTACCAATACACAAAATAGCCCAAGAAGAAAGCTCATCGTTTCCACCCTTAATGAGGCCAGCCAATTGATCCAAAATAAAAGTCATACTTGATGTCCCATCTGATTTCTCTTCTTTACAAAATCGAAAGTAAAAACATATTAATTGAATATATACCAAGGATTTTGAATTATCGTGGATATTTCGCCGTAAAGATTGAGTAAGATAGCATATATAGGACTCATTAGAAGATGTTAGTGTAGATATCAGTCGTTTAGCTCGCGGCACATCAAAGTCGTTATTAGACTCGTCGAATGATGATGGTGCAGATTTCCAAGTACGTTGAATGATTATGGGATTACATATCAACCCAAGCTTATTGAGACAAGCAAGTAAAAACCAGCACTCAAACTTTGACGGGTCTTTGAAAACCCAATGGAATCCCATTGATGTTGATAAATCGCTATCAAAACTTATATCGATAGAAGACGCATTACATGCTTGAGGGAAAAAATCAATATCCTCCAGACTCAATCGATTTTTGGGATGCATATCAACATAACTTTTTAAAAGTAGCACATAAATATCACGTAAATTCTCCTTGATTTGTGACCTATCAACAGAATTTTTTTCGATAAGATTTGTAGGTAAAGATGGCAAATCTGATGCCGACCCAAAAAGATATCCATAATCGAGAACAGCTTTTAGTATCGGAATAGATACTTTCAACAGGCACAGTAGAGCTAAATGCAGAGCCGATGATTTTTTCTGCCAGCAAAATTCAAAAATGGAATGTATTCTTATGGCCACTTTATGGCATAGCTGGGTGTTTTCTAATAAATTAGTTCGTATTATGTCAGTTGATAAGCGTACTATGTGTAGATGTGCTTCCAAGACTTCATCTATAGATTTAAAATATAGATTCACGGTCTCCCATATGTATTCAACAGCAGATAATTCTAATTGTACAGTCTCTTTATATAAAAGATGCAGACATTCACAGAGCATGGATAATATGCCGGTGGATATCGGCCAATCGGAGGTGGCGTATTGACTTTGGCTAGAGTCAGCAGAGGTAGTGCCAGTACCATTACCAGTAATTGAAGCGAATGATCGGATTGTCAGTAAAATAGTTTGAATAAACTCTGCTAGTGAAATGGTTTTGGCATTAATCTGAATGGCTCGCAAGTGACGTAGATGATGTGGCTTTTTACAAATGGCGAGCAGGCTTTTGACAACCATAGAGAATCCTTCAGTATTAAAGTCATGTTCTTTAAAAGTTTCTACTATAAGTTCTACCAGATTTGTAAGTAAGAATCGTGCTGTATCTTCTTTTATTTTTACTGAGAAATTATCGACAGAAGCATATAAAGCGTTTGTAGCTTTGACTAGACGACGTGTAGGCGTCTGTCTTGATCCACGAAATTCGTTTATAATCAGTTCAATTAAGGCGCTGAAAAGAGAAAAGTACTGCTTATCGGATTCATTACTTAGTTCAACGATATTATTACTGGAGTATGTTTTAGCTTCTGTTGATGAGAAATCTTGAATTAGAATTTCGAGGCACTGTAAACCTTCATCTTTTTCTCTAGTTTTGGAAGAACGGATTTGATCTGAGAGAAAAAAGAAGTTAGGTGATAAATATGAAAATCTCGAAATATATCCCTGTATCTCTTACTTACCAATAACATATGAAATGCTTTTGTTCATTTTATTTTATAGTTAGTGAAGAGTGTTTCCCCAAATCTAGAGATAAAAAAAGGGCTGGGATAGTAATCGCAATAGCGAATTTGATGCGGCTGAATTTTAACATTTACTTGACGTGAAGACATCACTAATCAAATATAACTTCAATTATTTTATATATATATATATAGCAAATACTGTCACAAACAATACCAATATATAGACAGTAGAGTAAATAGTATAATTTAGTGTGTTATAGCTAAGGATATTATCTTTAAAAATAGCCTAGACAATTTATAAAAGTTCTTTATCGTTTCTCCAAACTATACAGATGGACGCCATCACGAAGATAACTTTCGTAATCAGCGAAATTCTTCACTTCGATAATCTCAAAGTCCTTACGAACAGCCTGTAAATGTATGAATACATGACAAAAATTAGTATTATGTTTCAATCAAAAGAGTCTGTCAATATTTGTTAAAAAAACACTTACGCTGAAGAACTTGCTATCTGCCTTTCTTCTCTTCTTGTAACTCATCAAAATTTGAACACCATCACCAGCTAAATCTAAAAGGGTCCGTTTTAACAAAGGAAATGCCGTCTCTAAATAGACACAATCCGCAGCTAAAACTAAGTCAATGTTGGCAGATTTGACAATTTCTGGTAATTCCTCACCCCTTTTTAGCCAAATAGAAAAAAATTGTTGTTAGTCTTTACCTTTTTTATATCCGTTTCTTTGAATCTCGGGCCTAATGTGTTTATACTCCTCTCAAACTTACCAATTCAAAACGATAGGGTGCACATATTCGCTTAAGTTATTTAATTCTGTATTTTTTAAAATCAAGGGAATCAGACATTCCTGATCAGTAACCCAGATTTCCAGGTCCTTATTCTGGTTAACTTCAGTTTCTTTTAACGCAACAGCTAATCTAAATGTGTAATAAAAAAAAGAAAAAAGTTGATAGGCTCAATTAGTAAGTCATGTTCGCCTAATTTGGTTCTTGCTTTGCTTGTTTATCTGGTTTGGCTATTTCACGTTTCTGTTGGTTTTGAATCACTAGAATCCATTATCAGTTTGCGTATTGGCCCTTATAAGCCCCCTGTACTCTTGCATATATATAAATTCATATATGATAAAAATGATTTGTTTGATTTGGTTCATACAGCACCGACATACCCAACTAATCCAGTACCACTTCCAAGTTCAACAATTTTTTTTTTGCCGTTAAGACCGTTTTCAAGAAGATATTTACTTAGGAGTTCACCAGCTGGCCATAGTTTACCCCCGCAACCAGAAGCACCGCCATCTTCATGAACTTTTAGTCCTCCCCCAGGTAAAAGGCCCTGGAAAGTAAGGTCAGATAAGCCTAAGTTTGTAACCTCTCTGATGGGGGCTAATTCGTCCGAATATTGAAATATGTCAAAGATGTCATCCATGTTGTTAAGGAAAAAATATCTACTTGTATTTTGTTTGTGCGATTTTCAGTTTATAGAAATTATATAGATTAAATATATAAATACAGTAACGTGTAAATATAAGTAAAAAATATTTTTTGATATATCTTATGATTTTGTTGGATCAGATAATGAGGGAATTTTAGGGTCTGAAATGGGTTGGAAATCCTTCAGTTTTTCGGGAATTTCACTGTAGGAGGAAAAGACGGCCAAAAGCGGTGGGTGGCCATATACTAAGGAACTTACTGTGAAATAATATATATACTAGAGAAAAAAATTCAAAAAAACCAAATGAAATCATATGGAAATTAATGGTTAATATGGCTAAGCGATATAGATTATTTTCGAGTCAGCATGGCAAAGTACATAGAAAGGTATTTTTAAGTCCAAATGAAATGTGCATTTTTATTATATGTATACATATCAAAATTATTTTATTTTATACATAGAGGAGAAATCCAATTATTGAGTAATAAAATAGTTTCTTTAAACGACAACACCACAGTTGGAGGCAATTCTGGGCCATAAATCGGCACATTCCTTGGCAACGGGACCAGTGATAGCAGAACCCTTCATTTCACCCTTGGGGTTGACAATGACACCGGCGTTGTCTTCGAAGTAAAGGAAGACACCATCTCTTCTTCTCCAGGGCTTGGATTGACGGACAACGATAGCAGGCATAACCTTCTTACGGAGTTCGGGCTTACCCTTCTTGACGGTAGCCATGACCATGTCACCGGCACCAGCAGCGGGAAGACGGTTTAATCTGGCACCAATACCCTTGACAGCAATGACGTATAAGTTTCTAGCACCGGAGTTATCACAACAGTTCATAACGGCACCGACGGGGAGACCGAGCTAAAAAAATAATAAGTTAATAAATGGAACCTCAACGAAACGTTTATATCAAGCCCGGTTACTCTTTGTTCAACATTTCTGATATCAAGGAGAAACTGTCCATAGTGTGTATTAAGAGTTTCTAATTTTACATCATTCAGAATAATTATATTTTCCAGCTAAAGTTTCGTTACTCTGGAAAATATTTACTAAGAGCTATCAAGATCTTAGAAAACTCTTTGAATAATGGAAGCCAAGAATATCAGAGAAATTTTTTGAAATAAAGACGAAATCCGATCGATATTGTTAGGAGTTTTTAGCTGAAGTTTTTCAAGTACTTACAGACATTCTAAATTTGTTACCAGAAGCACCTATTAAACAGAAATTAGTAAACTGAGCCAGATAGAACAAGAAAAGAACCTAAACCCAAAATGCAACAAGAACAAATATCACCGATTAAATGATGATAGTGAGTCTGGTAGCTAATGATATAGAAGTTCATTTGGAAGCGTATTAAAGCTTTTTTAGAGAGTAGCAACATACCAGACATTTTTGATATATATTATTGTGTCGAGTTAAACCTAAGGAAGAGAAATCACCTAAAATTTGAAAAACGGCGAAGGATAAACCAGGCTGATTTTGCAACTCGACGACGGGGGTGGGAGGACCTAACCCTGAGTGTTTGGTCGCTGGGCGACTGCGACTGCCATTGCTTTCGTGTGTGGCACCGCCTAAATTTTATTTAGTGACTGCTTTTTTGAAGCTTTTATCCCAATAAGGGTTGTGTAGCAATTAGGGTTTCCATTTCAGCAGTATTACCTAAGTTATTCTACTGATTTACTTGTATAATGATGATGTAATCATGGCCTATGTTCGGCTCGGGTTTACAAAAACTTTTAGCCACCAAAGCGTTTTTGGTAATACGAAGGTATTCTATTTTATATACTACTGCTATTAGGGTCTTTGGCCATCAGGTTGGGGGTATCTTGGCTGATGTGTAGCGCATTATTATTTCTTGTGATTCGGTTCTGTGTTGGTTAGCAGACGATGTTATCTACTGTAATCATAATAAGTAGTGTTTCGGTATATACATATGTAGATACTTGCTATTATTGAATATTTTGAGACTTTCTCTAACCTGTACTAAGTGGCTATGTTTGCCGCATTAACTCAATCTCCAAGTGCTTTGTATAGTATTGTTCATACGGTTGTATTTCTGGCATTTGGACACTTATTGTATATTGTATTGTCGCTTGGAACCAGCGCTTTAGAATCTCCCTATTTTCTTTGGTGTATCCTTTCTGCAAATTCATATATAGCATACACATTTTCATCGTATTTCGGTTAGCGTGATCTAACATGTGATGCTACATGTATACCATACTAGCTGGTGCTCTGTCTCCTACAAACTTTTCAAGACACTAAATATACATCGGCATCAAACTGTCTCGCTACCATTTTGGTTTAACAAATTTTAAGATACCGCGCCTAGTCAATACGCAACTAAGTTTGGAGACTTCTTTCAAATAAGAAGGTTTGATATGTGTATACACTTATAAAGAAACAGATTTAAATCTGGATCGTTCTTGTAGCTAGAGGCCCTTACAACTATTACTAGTTGTTTCTTTCAAATTCTCCCAACCCTAGTGTATCGCGTTGACGCAAGGTATAGTAAAACAATAGTATGACTACTAATCTTAGCTATTACTATTTTTACACTATCTTAAAAAGCCCCACGACGAAAGTCCCGTCGTCGCGCCTTGTCAACATAATTAAAGTGCCCGTTATTACCACCGTTTCTTCCATCACCACCTCTAGCCTGTATCCTCCGCCTTCCCTGACTCTCTTCCTCAATTATTTACGACTTTTAGGTGAGCCTTTAAACTTTCTAGGTTCAAATAATTAAATTGTGTTTGAATTTGTATATTCTCTACCAATTATCCTTTATTAAGCCCGAGGACTAGTTTGTGATTATTTAATCTATTAGCCTATCCACCTCCCGAACTCCGCAATCCCCTCAACAAGAAGTACGCTAGTCTCCTTGTTTTTTGGCTTCTACCTTATATTTGTTTTATCTCCTAGAGAGTTGGTAGTGTTAATTTACTTGATATCGGTATTATTGTGAAATACCTGTCCTGTGGTCACTCAGACTCATCTTAAGTCAATTCTTTGATATTGCTCTGCATATATTCACGTCGCGTGCCTTATCGTCCACTTTAGCCCCTTCCTGCCAATAATAACCACAAGCGCCAATTTCAATCTCAGTATCTGGCATCATATTAATATTTGGGGTAAAGAAAATAATTTATCGTTGATTTCTATTGAATATAACGTCTATTTCAGTGAACTGTTTTTACCTGCCTTCTATATATATATATATATATATATATTTGACAACCGATTGATATATATTTATTTCTATTTTATTTTCATTAACATATCCCTGTTAATATGAGCACTGAAGACACTTTTACAGCACAATCAAACCCCGCTGAAACGGCTACTCATCCCAGTTCAACCGCATCATCAGAGCTTCTAGTGGATACTTTACCTAACACTGACCCAATTGTTGAAGAACCTATATCACAAGCAGAAAATGCTGAAAACACGGCGAAAGGTCTTGAAATTGATCCTAAGCCTGAAACCGAAACTGAAACTGTAGCTCCCGCAAATTATACCACAGCCGTGCGAAAGGCACAAGATGAAGCTATTTACACACCTGAAGAACAAGTTGCTGTATCAGATAAAGACTTATCACCACATAAGGTCAATAGTGAGAAATTCAAAGAAGAATTAGAAAAGGAGCTCCAAGAGCTTCGTGATCCTGAAGTAGCCGCTAGTGAAACCGCTGATTTGAATTCTGATGTCGCCAATACTTCGGAACCCGTCGTGGAACCGGAAAAAACAAATGAAGAGTTTAAACAAGAAAACAAGGCTGAACTCAAAAGAGAATTTGAGCAACTTCAAGCTTATCCCGCTACTGTTGAATTGAGCCCTGGGGAAAAGAGAAAAGAGTCCATTCCAGAGAAGTCCGATGAGAAGTCGAAAAATGATTCTAAAGAAAACGTTAAAAAACCTTCAGAGGGCGTTACCACAAATGAAGATGTGACCGAAATTTTGACAGTCGAGCCCAAGGCCGAAAAATCCATAACTGAACCCGAAACTGAAGGGGCTCAAACTTCACAGGCCAAGAATCCAGTATTAGAAACTAAATCCTCTGACTTTTCTGTGGGTGATATTGTTTTGGCTAAGGTTAAAGGATTTCCTGCCTGGCCAGGTATGGTTCTTAGTGATGAGTTAGTCCCTGCGGCCATTTTGGCTGCTAAGCCACGAAACCCTGGTAGTAACCCCAAAAGTAAGAAAAAGTCTTCGCCAGGTACAACTGCTTCGGGGGCCGGTACTTCTGTTAAAGTGTGGCCAGTTCGCTTCTTCAACGATCCTACACATTGTTGGTCAGTTAAGGCTGATTTGAAGTTCTTATCGCCTGATGAGGCTAGAAAATATCTAAAAGGGCCCAAGGGGAAAAAGGATAAATACTTGTTGAGGGCTTATGAAATCGCCTTAAATCCCCCCTCTGTAGAAGAACTGGTTCATGGTAGTATTTTTGAAGAAGAGGAACAGGAGGAAGAACAGGATAAAGAAATGGAGGTTGAGGCCGATGAAAATATGGATGTTGATGTTTCTGCATCCCCTAAAAAGTCTACTAATACTAAGCGACCTTTTAAGAGAACGACTACTGTGGCCGCTGCTAAATCCGCTGCTGAATTAACTACGAAAACCAAGGCGGCTTCCAAAAAGAGAAAATCTAATGCCGAGATCATGGAAGAGCCTACTGAGTCAGCTTCAAGTAAAAAAAAGAAAACAACTGCATCATCTGGAGCTAAATCAGCTCTGGCCGCATCAGGTCAAAGTAATGCTTCTTTAATCACTAAGGATGATGAAAGTAAGAACGCAAGGTCTGGTGATATTACGGGCACGGATGTTAATTCATCATCGAATTCAACATCTGTCGCTACACCAGTTCCTTCTGCTAAGCAATTATCTCGTGCTTATGACGAAAAATCTAAGGAAGTGCTTATGATTCGTCATAAGCTACAAAAGGGGTTTCTTTCCAAGGCACCTGAGGAAAGAGATATGGAACAGCTATCTGAAATTCTTACCCAGCTGGAATACTTTAACGGACTCGAAGTCGCTATTATTCGGCAAACGAAAATCAACAAAGTTCTCAAGGCCATCATTCGTTTGCCTCAGGAAAGTATTCCGCTTGAAGATCAATTCAAGTTTAAGCCCAGGTCCATGAAATTACTTGGGGTGTGGAATGGTTGGTTTGCTGAAGATACACGTGCTGCTGTTCCGGCTCCTGGTACCAGTAGTGTAGATGTAGCGACTGTCGTTTCTGATGCTAGCGCATCTACTTTTGATGTTAATAACCCTTCTACTGACAATAGTATAACATTAACTCCAGCGCCAGAAAATGGTAATGGAGACAGTAATGGAGACAGTAATGGTGCTGTGCACGAGTAAAGCGTAGTCTCTTATTATGTGGGTTTGTGTTAGTGGAATCTCTTGGAAAATCAATGCAAACCTTTAGAATAATGAGAACCGTTGATTCTTTTCACATTATATATTTTAGTCGGGTTTTTTGTCCGTTTGTATCATTTTTATCCTACCTGGTATTACTTATCTTATTGCGATCAATACTATTTAATTCAAATTTTACTATATTACATGATATTTAAACCAACGACTTAAATTTGGTCTTGGGTTTTTTTTTGGTTACTATACCAAGAGAGTTTATTGTAGATTTGGCATTAACGATTGGCTTAACTATCCCATTTGAGCCTGATTGGGAAATTCCTAAAACTGAATGGTCGGACCTCATTCTGGAAGAAGGTATCGATTTGGGTGATGATAATAATGGTGCAGAGTCAGGCGCAGAGGTAGTTTGTGAGTTATTCACAAGCATATTGGTGTTCATGGGTGTTTTTAAATCTAGTGAATTATCCATAGTCAGTCGTTTAATTCTCTGACCATTTGAATCTCGAAAAACAGCCCGCGCTAGCAGTTCATCTTCCTGTTGTAATCGAGTCTCTTCATCGTCATCTAATGGTGCTGACTGGATTGAACTATGTACTCTATCCAGAAGGTTTCCTTGACTAATCGCTGTTTCTATCCTTGCATTCCTGGTTCGTAGCGCATCAATTTGGTCCTGCATAGCTTCTTCTCGTTGAGCATCCTGCACCTTAGATTCAAGTTCTTCCAAAGCATCCTTACCATATCCCCTTGTAGTAGCCGATACCCCTAAGGGGTTTCCGTCTCTATCCTGTTCTTCCATCTCTTTCTGTTCTTGTTCTAGTCTATTCAGACGGTCTTCCAGTGTTTCGTCGACTTCTCGTTTACTTTCAATGTCTTCGTGAAGTGATTTGGCACCATACTCAATGATATAGCCGGCAGTCTTAGGATCTGTTCGGAAACGAATTTCACTGGCACATCGCCGACAACGAATATAAAATCTATATCGCTTGATTCCTAGGTAGCCCTCTGACTTGTCATTGTCCTCGATAATATTTTCCTTGCGTGCGTTAAATTTACTACTCACAGACATGTACTCCCCGCAAGTGGTACATCTGATAGATTTAGGCAGCATTAAACGAACCGTCTGAAGCGTAGCCGAAGCTGACTTAGCCGGCTTCTTCTTGCTACGCTTAATCTTACTAGGATCAAAATCGGGGGGGTAATGTTTCTGTAGCGCCTTACGTTCCGACATGAGTGATTAACTGGATGTTACAGAGAGGTTGTGTGTGCTTGCCTTAAAGACCAGAATAAAGAAAAAGATGGTACCGGGTTTATCCTATATAATAATTTTATAAGCAAGTAAGGCAAAAATTGAACAGTATCGATAACGGTTTTGATGATGGTTCAACTTCAAGTGAATACACAAGGCGTGATTGGGTCTTTGTAGAACAAGGAAAACAGAACCCAAAAAAAGGTGCGGCTAACTTAACTATGTTTGGTCAATTGGTCCCTCTCTCACATGCCTCGAGAAAAATTAAGAAAAATGCCATCTCCCGCCCTGACGCCTTAAATCTCAACAATACTTTTTCTACCCACTTTTTGGATAACTTTTTTTGGTACAATTCGACCTATCCTTTCCGTTAGGCTAGACCGCCTTTGCAATTAAAGCAGACTCAGGGTCTTACTGCCTGTTTTGGGCTACCCCCAATTTTCTTCACTCTTCTCGTTCTGCGGCTCTGGCTTTAGGTCAGCAATTGGCCATCGGATATCGTGGTTATCGTCAGAGTTATCGCTATTTATTCCGATTATTTGCTCTATAACAATATTTCTACCCCCGTATTATAGGTTCAAAAATAAGAATGAGATTCAAGCAGATAGTAAAGGAAAGGCTTTCAAGGTTTTATCACAATTCCCCGTTTCTGATCTGGCATTATGCCTATATTCTGTTGTCGACAATCATTGGCTCCATTTTATTATATCCTGTCAAAAACATTGCCTATATCGATGCTTTATTTTTTGCAGCTGGTTCATCCACTCAGGCTGGTTTGAATACTGTAGATGTCAATACACTTGTTTTATGGCAACAAATGGTGGTCTACATTATATCTATGTTTACTAATCCTATCGTAATCCATTCTGCTGTCGTATTTCTTAGACTATATTGGTTTGAAAAGCATATTAAAGGTATCGGTGAAATTTCTAAGCTTCAAAGTAAAATGCGCAGAACTGCTACTAGCTTGGCCCAGGGTGAAACTACGGGGTCAAATTGGCGTGACCGCCGTTTTTCATTTAGATCTTCTGGTACCCGTAGTAATTTTTCCTCATCAGCTACTAATACCGGGTTGAATATCAATAATAATAATGTCAATAATAACAACAGCAATTTTGGTAGCAATAATATGCCAAAAAAGAATGAGACTATTCAGTTGACTACGTCTAATTATCCTAACGAATTTATTAGTCCTAATTACAACAGTTCGGCTAAAAAGGATATTATGCTAAATAAAGACAATAGTGTTATCACTATAGGATCTGGTCTCCATGATAAAAACGACGATGTCTATGATCAAGAAGGAAAAGTAGATGGCACTTCATCTTCAAGCTCAGGATCTAACGAAGAAAAAGATAAGAATATGTTTGTTAACCCACCCGTGGATCGTGATATTAAGTTTGGTGACCTACCGTCCCCAAAAGCGAAAGAATATGTGGCCCCGCGTGACATGTATATGTCTATCAACATCATGCAACGTAGCAGACGTCCAAGTAATGATGCTATTAATGAAGGGCCGGCCTTGGTCATTAAGGGACCTAGAGAACAAGATGAAGAAAACGAAAGATTGGAGAATGTTGCCAAATATGGGGATGACATTTATTCCAATCATGATAATAACAGCATGCCAACTAGTCGTTTAAGGCGATTTAGTCTTTCATTAAAAAAATCAAAATTATCCAAGCTTTCCCTTTCTTCAGAAGATGATGATACAGAAGACGAGGCCGATGGCGGTGGAATTCGTCGGGCTCGGACGCATGCCGACGGTCCGACTCCATCAAATATAACTGGCGATCAAGAACCCAAAAAGTTAACAAAAAGATCATATACGCTTGAAGTACCACCTGTCAGTGGAACCAATATTAAAAAGACTTTTCCAAAGAATTATGGCCGTACTACCACTTTTGATAGAATATTATCTAGTGCGCTAGGAAAGCGTCGTGAGGACACTGTGAACTCAATTGATACAAATAATTTGCGGAATCATATGAGTTCCAATTATCTTTCATGGCAGCCCACGATTGCCCGTAATTCAAATTTTGTGGATCTGAGCGATGAGCAAAAAGAAGAGTTAGGTGGTGTTGAGTATCGCACCCTCAAAATATTGGCTAAGATTCTAGTTATATACTTTTTCGGATTTCATCTTTTAGCTGTTATCATCCTTCTGCCCTGGGGAATTCATACAAAAAATTACGCTGATATGTTTTTTTCTGAAGGTTTTACACCAACTTGGTGGAGTTTTTTTACTGCTTCTTCTTCTTTCAATGATTTAGGATTCACGCTTACCCCTGATTCAATGATTTCCTTCCAGGTTTCACCTTATGTCTTATTGTTTATGTCGTTCTTTATTGTGGCGGGAAATACCGGGTTTCCTGTGTTATTACGGTTCATCATCTGGGTCACATATAAGATATCAAGATTTGGTTCCCAAATGCATGAATCTTTAAGTTTTTTATTAGATCATCCACGTCGGTGCTTCACATTATTGTTTCCATCTAGTGCTAACTGGTGGCTTTTCTTTATTTTGGTAACAATGAACTCTATAGATTTAGTTTTATTCATTGTTCTAGATTTAAATAATCCCATCATTACTGGTATTCCTACGGGTTTTCGGGTTGTGTGTGGTCTTTTTCAAGCCTTCAGCACCCGTACGGCGGGTTTCTCTTGTGTCAATTTAGCAGCTTTACACCCTAGCATTCAAGTTTCTTATTTGGTAATGATGTATATTTCAGTATTACCTGTGGCTATCAGTATTCGTCGCACTAATGTTTATGAGGAACGATCTCTGGGTATCTTTTATATTTCTGACGAAAACGGGGAAGGGGATAATTCATCGTCGAAAAATTTTGTTGCCTCCCATCTCCGACGTCAACTCTCGTTTGATTTATGGTATATTGTATTGGGTTTATTTATTATTTGTATTGCGGAAGGGGGTAAGCTTAAGGCGGATTCTGAAGAGGGTATGACTATTTTTTCCATCCTTTTTGAAGTAGTCAGTGCATATGGTACCGTCGGTATGAGTTTAGGATATGAAGGAGTTAATGCGTCTCTTAGTTCCCAATTTTCGGTTATATCAAAACTAGTTATCATTGCTATGATGATTCGTGGTAGACATAGAGGTTTACCTTATTCACTCGATAGAGCTATTATTTTGCCTAGTAAAAAGCTTAGCGAAAATGATCAGGAACAAGAAAGGCGCCAGATGATGAAACGTACCCTTACTAATGCTAGTATATTATCGCCTAATCATGATAATGATGAAGCTAATGCCTCACTGTTGAATAAAAATGCTTCGAATGACATTTTTTTCAACAGTTACAACAACTACAATAATAACGATAATTTCAATAGTCGGTTTAATAGTAACCACGAGGGCCATCATAATTATCATCATCAAGCACATTCTGATGATTCCGATTCTCTCTCTCCTAACCAATCTCCATCTTCACCTATTGGTCCAGTTAGTATTTCTGATCCACCCCAAGCTAATTCGGGCCAAACGAGCCATCACATTCAGTTTTCAGCGTTACCCCATCCCAGAGAGCAGTTGCAAGATGGCACAAGTAATCACCGACGCAAGTTCAGCCATAATAGACCCAATAATCTCTATCGCAATGAAAGTAGAACGGAAACTGAACATGAGCACAGCTCGAATGATTATGCTGAATTTGAGAACAACGGTATAGAGATGAGCAACTACCCTAGCGTTTAATATTTTGTGTTTTGAAAATTTCTGTTGCTTTCATCCACTAGACAGGTATTGTATACTACGGCTATTTTTCTTAGTTATGATTTGTTATTTGTTGACATCTTTTTCTTTTTACCTTTCTTTATATTCCTTAGTTTTTCCGTTTTCTATTTGTCCTTATACTGTTACTGTTTTAATCACTTTGTTAATCTTTGGATATATAAAAATATTTTTTCATATTAATTTTTTGGCATGTATTTCTAATGTCTAGTTTTGTCTAGTTTAATTATTTATTTATAGGGAGGCGGGAATACTTTGGTGTTTGCAATTGAAATTCCGCTGTCTTTGCCCAATTCTCTATCTTCATCCTCATCTTCAATAGAGATTTTATCATCTTCTTTTCTCACAGGGATGTACTTGGTTAGGAAATTTTCAATTGGCACTCTAAACACATCGTCAATTGCAAGCAGTATTTCCATTGTGGGTCCTTTCAAGTTATTATAACTACTGGTAGAAGATCTTGTGATGGGACCAATAATGCAAGATTCGAAGCAATCAGCTACACCCTTAACAGGCTGCTTGTGGCGAAGAGCATTGAATCCCAACCTAATTGATATCGTCAAAAGAGAAAAGACAATTGAAAATCCAGGAGCTACAACAAAGGCACCGAATGCACTCCAATCGTCGGTATAGAGACCATTTTCAAGAATTAACAGTTTAGCACCACGGTGGGCATCTTGATAGTAAATCCAACCAAATACAAAAACCGAAAACAAACCGCCTAAAGAGCCAATGACAACCTCCCAGCCAGTAACGAACCAGAAACGTTTGGATAAGCCCAAAAACAAAACCGGGACAACAGCAGCAGAGAACAAATCAGCGATAAGATAAATCTGTAAAATATTGGGCGCCTTAAGAGCAACGACGATACAGGGGGCCATTAACAAAAGAACAAGACATCTGATGTAAAACAAAGGTAATCTGTTTCTAAATACATCATTGGAAATGGATGAGACAGTGGCAGATTGTAAACTATCAAAAGTACAAGTACTCAAAGTTACAATGAACACCAGAACAAAGCCAACTACCCAACGAGGCATCTGTAATAAAATGATGAAGAAGGTCATGTAACCGTCTGTTCCATCACTTCCGGCTGGCCAAAGCCCAGACCAATTAGCTAGCAAACCTGTTGAGCCGACCAACATAAGGAAAATAAAGACTATAACAGTAGCGATAGAGCAGCCAATCATAAGGTCTTTGTTTGAACGGGAGGCAAATGTACGAATCCAAAAACTAGATAAGAAACAGTCGTTGGTAACAATACATACCGGTAAGATGTAAATTAACTGCCAACCTAAAGTGGAAGCTTTCAGATAGCCACTTTCAGCAATCAAATCAGGTTGAATATCAATCTGAGTACCCATCGCCACGGAACAAATAATCAGGAGGATAACTGCCATAGCACCTTGAATGTTATCGGTAAAGAATGAAGTATGGAACCCTCCCAAACATGTATAGACACTAGTAAAAACACATTCTACAATCAAAGCTGGAAGCGCATCCATGCCTGTCAAGGTTTGAATAGCAGATTGAATAGCTGATAATTCGGCTACCATATAAAGGAACATGTTGGCCACAGTTAAGAAACCAACGTATAAAGCTGGAATAAGACCATAACGTTGTCTAATCCACTCGGTCAAGACGAATCCATCAGGACATGCCTTACGAATAGCCGGACCGAAAAAAGCAAAAATCATGAGAGGGGCGGCAGAACTGATACCATAGACAATAAGACCTTGTACACCAGCAATAGTGGAAATTTGGGGGTATGTTGTGAGAATACCACAACCCATAGCTAAAAATGGTTAAATGTTAGTATTTAAAGATTTAACTTTCTATTGGGAGTGTTTATGCTCTTTCTTTTGAAGAAAGGATATAAGACTATTCTCACGCAAGCATTATCTTGATCGAGTTCATACGGTGTAATCTCAGTCATATAAGGTTATATTTTAGGGTTTTAACAAACGCCAAAATATCCACAGTGACACCCGTTAGCTTTCACTCCGTTTTGGTATCCAATTTTGGTATCAGTAATTATGGGTTATAGTAATAGAAAAAAAATTGATGGGTATCAGCAATAAAATTGTATACAGCGATTTGGGGATTATTAGCGTGAAAAAGATCATATGTGCCTTCGAAAAAGTGATGATAATAAGTCTTGAAGAGAATTTAGTCTCAAAATAATAGGTTACTAACATGAAGCCACAAAATTTAGGGCCAAGGGGATAGCTGTATGGAAGATGTTAGAAATTGGGTCTCGAGTCGAAAATAATATAAAACTTAATATCAAGTATATTTACCTTTTTGGGTACCATTACCCGAAATGAACTCTGAAGTACTTTTACTAGCAGCTCTCCAAGCTACATATAGCCCTAATATGAGACAAAAACTATAACTCAGATATATAATCGCATTTGATGCTGGCTCGGAAGGATAATGGGAATTTTCCATTTTCGAGGTGAACGCGATCTTAATGTTGATAGCAGGCTAGCGTTGTAATTGATTAATGAGGGAGAAGAAAAGGAAACGATTAAAACAAAATGTAGGGATAAAAAGAAGCTTTTGTAGGCGTTTGAAAAGGGTCCTCAACGACAGATAGAACGGCTAAAGCTTTGCTGCGTGATCTTCATTCACCTGACTTCACCATTGTCCCTTCATATGCAGGAAAGATATGCGGATCTCACTTCTATTTTTGTTTTTTTCATTTATTTTTTTTCATCGAGCCATCTTTCGGATTAGAGTCAGCCACTATTAGCGCCATATTTCCATTACAGTACATTTTAGTTTTAAAAGTTGCGGCAGCATTACAGTCTGTCAAGTTAGTCACTACTGGAGTTTCCGTTTTCGTCCATGGATACGACTTTTTCATGCTGAGCGTTGTTGTTGTTTTTTTTAATTTAGCCTTAAAGTCTGAACGACACGCGATGAATTCAGCCCCGAGTAATAGCTACTATTGCATTGATTGTTAAATTATTTTCATAGCTCATTGTAGATCAGTTGTATTTTTGTCTTTTTTTTTGTTTTTTTCATTTTCTTTTTCTTTTTTTTTTCTTTTTTGTTTTTTTTCTTTTTCTTTTTCTTTTTCTTTTTCTTTTTCTTTTTTTTCTTTTTTTCTTTTTTTTCTTTTTTTATCTTGGCCACTAAGGCACTTGTCAACTTTAGAACAGGTGTTTTTTCAGTAGACTTTTCGAAAAGAAGGTGTAGTAGAACTGCATGGTTATTGGTTTTTAGCCCTTAACTTTTTGGGACGTTTGTGCTCTGATCCTGCCGGGAAATTTTCATTAAATAAAATTAAATCTCTTTGTACGATAACCATCAAACCTTTAAACCAACGTCTCTAAAATCAAGAAATCAAATTTTTTTGGTAATTTCAGAACTTCAGTAATTTTCCAAATATATATATATATTTTTGTTAATAATTCATTTTTACATAACATAAAAAAGAGTGGGCTAGAAACAGTAGCATATACCCATAAATGTTCACTTGAACAGGCCGTTTGATTACAGCTTTTTTGGTAAAAAGTTGGCACCAACGTAACCAGAGCTATAGACCAAGACCTATGGAAAAAAATTATTTATGCCTCAAGCCGGAGTCGAACCGACGATCTTAGCATTACTAGTGCTACGCCTTACCAACTTGGCCATCAAGGCGGTAATTATAACTACAAACCATAAATAGATATATAGATGTATAAATATATATATATATAATCAATTCCGGGTAAATACTGGTGACCTTTCATTTTGTGTAGTCAGTGTTTTTTGAAATCAACCAGAGTCTTGATTGAAACAGAATCGAATTAAAATATAGTTGAATCACCTTTTTTCTTTTCTTAATTCTTTGTTCACTATTATCATCACTTTTTTGAAATTCTTTTTCTTTCAATAATTTTTTTAGTTTAATCTATTGACATGTCCTCTTGTAACCAGCACTCTCACGTTTAGTATCCTAAAACCAAAAAATACATAAGGTAGTTTTATAAAAAGATTTTTAGTTAGGAAAGCTGGGAAAGGGAAAATAAATTTAAAATACAAAGTTTTGACAAAATTGAAGAAAAAAATTATGACATTAATAAAAAATAATAAGGGTTAAGAAAATAGGGTATATTATACAAGAATCTGTCTTTTATAGTAGACTATTGACAGAAAATTAATACTTTTGTTTAAGTACTATAAAAATGCTGATGGTTACAATAAAAAGAATATTACGCTGTTGTCATCGTGTGGTATTACATACCCGTGCCAACTATTCTAGAGCAAGAATTCTGTTCTTATGGAATTCAGCTGTAGTTGAGCTCAGTGTTTTTACTCGCTGTTCGTATTCGATAGGCAATATTATAGAAGAATTAGAGCTAAAAAATTAACAGCCCATCAACGAAAGTTTTTTTGATCTGGATATATTCTGTTATATGGCTTGAAGTTTCTAGCAATCGTTTGTAGGGTTATTTGTCAATGGGACAGTTTCAGAAACCTCAGTTACAGATTCGAGAACTTCAGTGGTAGCCTCATTACTATTTGGCATAATCCCCGTGTTTAACTCACATTCTGTAACATCAGAGAAGGTCAAAGATTTGGCAGACGTTTCTTCAGAAATCTCAGAGGGGGTAACTGCAAGCTCACATTCGCTTTTGGCGATTGATTCAGTAGCAATTTTTACCAAAAAAGGATCACTGACAGTAATATCTGTAATATTGGTATTCTCTTCCCCCAAAAATGTAGCGGATTTTTTAGGTATAACTGAATTATAGCTAATATCAACAGGTACATTGTCACTGACAACAGGGTTGATTAACCCAGTGGGTGAAGTAGGAGCATCAGTTTGAGACTCCATATTATTAGACTTAGGAATACTGGATTCCGCAGAAATATCATTTTGCATTATTAGGATAGAAGACTGGTCCAGGACTGGTTCACCGGAAACACTGGGAATACCAGGAGGAGATTCTCTGTTTAGGGGTTGATCAGGTTTCTGTCTTTTAGTAATAATGTGTTCCAAGCTCTTACCAGGGTTTTCATTGACTCTTTTTCTTTCGATTACCACTGATCCTTCCATTACTTCTGATATATATTCCTCTGGTGTTGATTCCTTTTGTAAATCATAATCAGCCTTGATTGGGTCTTCTCCCTCAATTTCCTCCACCCCATTAGGCAGATTACAGTCACAAATACCTTTCCACTTGACAATACCAAAAACACATACATATCTTCTATTTTTAGAAGCTTTAGCAGTGCCTTCGTTTTCGCCAGACTTAAATAAAGAGTTATAGCCCGTCTTTCTAGCTATGGTGTCCAACAGACCTCGTATTGTTAGTTGAGAGGAATGGCTGCTGCCAATAGCGGGCAAAAAATTTGCGGTAGCCAAGAATTGGCTAATTTCTTCCAAAAGAACCAAGCAATTGTTGGTGCTGGTATACGAAGACTCCTCTTTATTAGTGTCAGTATTCGGTTTTAAAAACGAAGCTGACAAAAGTTCGCCTTTCTTAACTGATCGAACCATTTTGGCGTAATCCACCACTAATCCCTGTGAACTCTCTCTGGAATGAGTTATTGCAGGGGAGCTTCGATTGATCATGGCATGGGGTACTCCCTGGTTTTCAGCAAATTTGGCGGAGTCAAATATTTTTCCCAAATAGTCTTCCTCATCCATATTTTCAGATTCAAAGAAATCAGAAGCAGACTGTGAGTGAGCAAATTGACTTTGCGAATATGGGACGGAAATGATATCCAGATCATCATTGGACTTATTTGTAGATGGATTTAAAATAATACTGTTTTCACGAGAATCACGAAATAGAATTAACCGGGCATCAATAAAATTGGACCAGAGACCATTTCCTAATTCTGGGAAAAGGGTTACGGAAGCCGGTGGTAGTAAAGAGTCAGAAGAAGCTGCAGCTTGACTATGACCAAGATTAATTAGGTCACCATTATCAAAATTTTCAGGTGCTCCGGAAATATCTCTTCCTCGGGTTTGAGAATCATTGATATCGGTATATCTGAATCTTGATTGCTGGCGTTGATCTAGTAATTTGTCGCGCTTACAAATCATATCAGAGAGTAAAACCACTGTCGAGTTGTTAACAAGGTTGAACTTCGTAAGGTTCAAAAACAGGTTGGTTAAAATGTTATTTCGGCGGCTAGTAAGGTCCTTTGGACCGTGGATATTTTTGATCGGCGAAGTATTGATATTGCTGGTATCACCAGCCTCCTTCTCGGGAACTTTGAAATAAGGAGGGTTCAACTGAATACCAAGAGCCACGAGAGAAACTAGCGTACTTAATGTATCGACAACAACAAAGCCGAACTTATTGATGTCGATCTTAGAGTAGATCAGGCTTAGAGAGTGATTAAAAAGTAAAACTAGCTCAGATATCGAATCCACATTCATGAGAACAACCCGGGCAGAGTATTGTTCATACAGGCTTGCAATTTCATCTGGTGGTAATTCGACATGAATTTTCATAAGGCGCGAAGTTAGGACTTCCCGGAAACGCGATTTAGGGAACGGCTTACTATTTGTCGATATCCACAGGACCTTTTTGGAGCTGGTGTTTTTTAATAGGTAATCTACCGACAGCGTAACACCCATTAATGTTTTACCTGAGCCCGAAGGGCCTGACACCTCTAAAATGGTGTTGGAGCAGGGGATCCCCGGGGGCACGCTGTCTAAACCAGGCGAATTTGCTGCGTTTTGGTGTCCGTACAGGCTGCGCGACTCCAATTCGCCGTTGATTAGTCTGTCGAGCTGGGTGCTGCCGGTGGACAGGTAAATCTCGTTGTCGCTGGAAGGAGGTTTATTGTCGTCAGCACGGCTATTTAGGGTCTTTGGCGGGGGTCTGGATCGGCTGACAATAGAGGACACGCTCTTTTGCTGTTGGATATACTGCGACAACGACAGCGTCGGCAGTCTATCCGAGAGGGCGCTTTTCATCATGTAGGTTACGGTGCCTGTCTACAGTTTTATATATACAGTGTAGGGCCCCGAACTAGGGAATAGCAGAGAGGCAAACAACAGACCGCCAGAGGTTTTACAAACGAGAATCGTCAAACTCGCCCTCCCCAAACGTACCGGGGGATTGCACTATCACGACAATTGGGACGCGTCGACGCCGCTGTAATTCGTGCCTAATTCGTAACCCGAACGCGACTCGAACGCGACCCGCCATCTTTAGACCTCCCGTCTGGCGGCTGTCCCTCCCCATGACATAATCCGAACAGCCCAATTAGTAAGCAATGGCTCGGACGTCTAACGCCCATTTGGCGTCTGAGTCTTGCTGGGGCCCCGTCCCCCGTCCCCCGTCCCAAGGCTGGGGTAAAGCGCCAATACTGAAATCTACGCCGGATGCTGAGCCCAACTCCCGCCAAACAGACCGGGTCGGATCCGCTTAGTAAGCACATGGCATGCCGCCTTTGTACGACTAGGGTGGAGTAGTTTTTCCGGGTCCCGGGTTGGGGTTTAGTATGGCGCGGGATGGATTATCTGGATTTCATAATACCCACCTTTTTTGCCCTTCTTCCCCAAAAGAAAGGCTGCAACGGTGTTTAGTTCGCTCGGGTTTACCTCCACTCCACGTTTTTCTCGACTACCACATACAATCTATCTATCGCCCCTTTCTTGCACCCTACCGTCTCTTCTTTTAGTTTGCCGCCGGCTGGTATCCCACACCTTTCTTGCTTTCTGCTAAATATCAGGAGAAGAAAAGATAGAAAAAAGACTTTTACGCTAAACTTGTGGGCCCTCTAATTTTATTTCTTATTATTCATAGTATATATCTTTTTTCTTCCTTTCTTTCTTTATTTTTTCTTTTCTTTTCTTTCTTTCTTTCTTTTTTTCTCTATTGCTGCCTGCGTTCACCTTCTGCCGTATTATCTCTCCTATACAACCCCGCGCTTTCACCGATTTGGTCGCCAGACATTTGAACGTTTTTCTCTTTCTTATTTTTAATTAAACCTAATTTCTGTTTACCCGTTGCTGCCATTTTCGCTCTGAAAAAATAACGACTTTTGGGTTTCGGTTAGCTTGGATTAAAGACAATAAAACTTTATAGTATCTCCCAATCCTCTTTCTCTCGCCGTCTCGATTTCATTCTTGTGCCCATTGTATTTTTCTTTGGCTTTTCAAAATACCTCATATAATGTCTACGACACCGCCGTCTGATACAGCTCCGCCCTCAGCAGCCGTAACGTCGTCCTCCACTTCAACATCTTCGACTTCTCCCTCGTCGCCCTCCGCCAACACCAAAGCTACAAAACACGATCTTCCCCGTCCTTACAAATGCCCCCTTTGCGATAAGGCCTTCCATAGACTAGAGCACCAAACTAGACACATTAGAACCCACACTGGTGAAAAACCTCATACTTGTACCTTTCCCGGATGTACGAAACGCTTTTCTCGAAGTGATGAATTAACCCGACATTCCCGAATTCATTTCAACCCAAACTCTAGACGTGCCCACAAATCACATAAAAAGAATTTGGCAAATGTATCCAATAATTCCGTTTCTGATACAGCCAATACCCCATCTACCAACGGTGATTCTTCTGCTATGCTCGTTTCTCAAAATCAGTACCAACAACAGCAACAACAACAGCAACAACAACAGCAACAACAACAGCAACAACAACAGCAACAACAACAGCAACAACAACAGCAACAACAACAGCAGCAGCAACAGCAGCAACAAGAACAACAACAACAAGAACAACAACAACAACTCCAGGCGGATGTCTCTCATAATAATCCAGCATCTTCGGAGGACCTGAGAACGGGACCCCAGTCTATTATGATTCCTCCAATCAAGTCTGAGAATCAAGCATCATTTAATCTCTATTCGTCGATGCCCTCATCACCAATAGGCATGAATCCTAATATGAATGGCGGATCAGCTTCACTTTCTTCCTCACCGTATAATCATCAGCCCCCGAATCAATTTCAGGCCCCGTTCATGTCGCATTTCCTGGGGACCAGTAGTGCACAAGGACAAAAACCAGTATCTAAATCGTCAATTTCTCTATCTCAACTGGCGCATCCCGCTAACAACCCTCACCAAAATCCTCATGTATTGACTGGCTACTTAAACTCTGCTCATCACCAATTCCACCAACCACAAACACAGTCACTTTCCCAGCGTCCCACACCAAATACGGGGACCCTTGGGACTCTTTTGGCGTCAGAAGGTCAACAGTTTGCTTCAGCTCTAGGCCAAAATTCTACTATGCCATCTACATCACCTTCTGGTAGTCTATTAATTAACCCTCACCCTAACCATTTTGCTCGAACTCCTCACCCCCAAATTAACCCCGGATCCAGCGCTGGAGCTACAAATGGTCCAATACGAGCGACGTTTGACATGAATTTATTAGCCACAGCAGCATCCCAACAGCTGGAACGAGAGTCCAAACTATCGACATCTCCTAACATTGTGTCTTCAAACCCACTTCTTTCAGCCAAATCTTCACCAGCGTTGTCGCAATACTTTTCATCAAATTCTCATTCTCATTCTCACACTAATCCACATAGCTATTCTCACTTATCCGCCCTCCCGAACACATCCCATAATGCTCATTCACATGGTCATCCTCATCCCCATTCCCACGGCCACCATCATCACAATGTTTTGTCCGGGCTGCAACGTATGACTCCTATGACCTCACTATCTTCGGGTAGTAGTAGTAGTAGTAGTAGTATCGGTACATATAGCCGCACTAAGAGTGAAGAGTCACATGAAGATTATTATCATGCTCATCGCTCTAAACGTTCGAGACCTAGTTCACCGATTTCAACAGCACCCAATTCACCAATTATGACACCATTTTCCCCATCACATTCACCATCACCTCAAAATACACCATTAGCGACGCCGGCAGTCAGCCCGCGACTACATCCTAAAGAATTGGAAGCATTACAAAATGTTCAGCTACCAAGTATTCGATCATTATCGTTAAGTCGGCATATGCCACCGCCGTTACAAACACTGGAAGTTGGAGATGGTTTTCTACCGCCACCTGTGATCTCATCTTCACTTTCTTCGACTTACTTACAAGATGCAGCTACAGCCAATAAACTAAAGAACACTAATAACCTTAGCAGCAGTAATTTATATATGCACTCTCAACATAATTCCACAATGAATTTGTCGTGTAATGTGACGCCTACTTCTTCTTCAACGGCCTTGTCATCGCTAGGTAACTCTGGCCGTGCGAGTACTGCTCTTAGCAGGAACCCTAGTGGTATCCACCTTCATATGAGTAGTTCTACGCTATCACCCCAAGCAAATAATCAGCTTCATAATCAGCTGCATCATCAGTATCATGGAGGCCCTGTATCGATACAAATTGGCGGTAGTGGTAATTCACCCGTTTCTGGTGGTGGAAACCATTCCAACGGTAGTGTTGGTGGGGGTGGTACGGCTAGTGGAGCTAGTAGTGGATGTAGTAGTGGATCGGCTAGTATGGCCGCAAGCCCTAGTAACTCTAGTATGCTTAGTTCAGCTGTGCGGAATCACTCTAATTCTAATTTGAGTGGGTTTTCTGGACCCCCTTCTCGAGTTTCCGTCAATGACTTGATAAATAGCTAGGAAAGATGGAAGGAAAATGACCATTTTTTTTGTTTGTTTAACTGGCCGTGATCCTGTATCAAAATTTTTGTGTTTTAACTATACATTTTCTGTCTGATTCTGTGTACACTATTGCCTTTTTCGAATGCCGATTTTAACATATCTATGCAAGCATCTGACTTTCCTAGAGGTTCACATTCTTCTTTTGTATCATATAGATTTTTTCACTTTAGATTTTTTTATCCTTTTTCAGTTATCACCTGCCTCAATTATATATAATTATGTATTATAAACATCGATTATTTCATTTGCCATGTATAGATTTAGTCCAAGATGGAAAATTGGGGCTATGCGTTCACTCCCATCTCAGCCGTCCTCAAATTTCAGTCTTAATGTTCCCAAGTTTCGGTAGTCAAGACTGAGCGGGAAAACAAACATTCAAAAAGAATGCCAGAATTAGCGAGCGACATTAAATCACAAAAAGAATCAGAAATCCTCAAGATTCAGAATTATAAGGCCACTTGCCCTTTTACTGACTGCCTGTGCAAAATTCTTTCTACCCCTAATTTATCGAAAGCTAATTTGCAATTGATTCAATTTTTAAGCAAACCTGATGAGGGATTGCCCGATAAATTTCCTCGAATTTTAAAAAAGAATGAAGATGACAATAAAAAAGATACCAATAGTAATTTTGATGAATCTTATGAAGATGTTATACCTGCTGATTTAATGCAAAAACAGTTTATGGAAATCATTAAGGAACTTCCCTCAACTCAAACCGAAGACAATATGATAATATTTGATCAAGAGTTGTTCTATGGGTTTGATGACCCTTACAAATTTGATAACATTGGTGTAACAAAACCTGTTTTGGATACCAATACTAATAGACCTTTCGTTCAAACCGTCAGGCGCAGTACCTTCAATACGGAGACGAATGAATTAGAACTGACCACAGGGCAGGTTGTAAGGTTTTTGTCATGCGGTGATTGCGATCGAGGTCCATTAGGTATCGTTATACAGACGATGCCACGCCATAATGAGCTACCCAAACTAGAATTTATGGCCTGTGTGAAAAGTTTATTTTTCGAAAAGGTTTGAATTATAACTCTAAAAATATATATTTGCTTCATATATGCATCCCAAACACTCCCCACATTCATAAACACAAACACAAACACGTACACACATAAAAATACAGAATTATATAGAGAAATTTAGCCATACACGACCCATTTTTTATCCTTTAGAACGTCTTGAAACATCGTATTTAACTCATCTTCACCTTCACCTTCGCTTTCACTTTCACTTTTTTTGTTGCCTTCAGTTTCGGTTTCAGTATCACAATCACTGTCTCTTTCAACTCCAAGGCTTTCTAAATCAGTCTGACGGGGCAGTAAACCCCGACCAGGAAACAAATCATCGTATTGCATTAAATTATTATAATACCTTTCTGTTATTTTGGTCTTATAGGCAAAAATTTCCGCTTCCAGAGATGCAACTGAGCCCATATCAGTGATCCTTTTATCGAGGATATCAGCGATAGTATCCCTGAGCCACTGGAACATAATAGGCTTATATGTGATCGAGTATCGACACAACGGGCAACTAAATATACTGTGAGAAGCAGATGTAGAAACAAAACGATTACCATCAGAAGTTTTACTTTGTTTTTCAAACCAACTATTCAGGCAATCATAGCAAAAATAATGACCACAACCTCTAGTTTCCATGGTCCCTTGTGGCTCCTTTTCTGATTTATCAGCGGTACTTTCTCGCTTAGCCACATAAGTGTTACCAACAATAATAAATGGTACATACAACAGTTCTCCACAGACAACACATCCGGAGCTTAAATCTTCTATTAACAATATATTACTCAGTTGTAGATCTTGAAGTGGTGGTAATTTTCGTCGATGAAGAAGGGCATCAATATCAGATATTAGGCATGATGCATCAAACTGTGCATTGAGAGAACCTAACATGATCAGCACTGTATCACGAGGAATGTGTATTAGTACAAAGTATTAAATCTGAATAAATATGGTTGGTATATTCATCAAAAATATAAATTGTATTTGTGTGACATAACCAAGAATGATGACAAGGAAAATGGAATGGTGGGATCGATATATGGTGGTGAGAGACCTTCAGATACACAATACCTTAGAAAATAGACATATTCCTCATAGATTTTCAGAAAAGTGATGATTATCGAAACAGGTTTAATATTTATGAAGTGCCACTTTACGCAAATAAGAAACCTCTAAACGGTAATATGGAATTTAGTAGGAAAACAGTGTTTATCTTAAAGAAATAGAACATTGGAACCACAAACGTTAGGGAATTTTTAACACTGTGCAGTTACCTGGTGTGCCAAATGACAGTTCATTTACGACCAAGACTAAAAATTAACTGAAAGAACGCACAAGTAATACTGTTAAATTAATTCTGATGTGTTGATTTGAATAAAAGGCTTAAAATTGGCTTATTAACCGATTACGAGGGGCATTTTTTTATAATGAGCAAGAAGTATTGTATTCTCTATGTACATTAAGTGGTAGAGTAGTACTTTAAAAAAGGCAAGGGAGGCCCCAAAAGTTGAGCATCAAGACATATTAGAAAGAAAAAAGGCTATAGGATGGACTATAAGTCAAACCAACATGGCAGTTTTAATAAAAGCAAAAAATAAATAGTGCTAGCCCTATCTCTGATTTTGCTTTCTCATTATTCACTTAATTATCGAGCCTAACTTTTCAGTCTCAATTATGTGAAAAATATGGGCGTTTATTTCTCGCTTACTTTTAATTCAGTTACTCAAAGACTGTTTTGTCATTATTAACGTTGAATTATTGAAAATTACTAATTTAATTTTTTTAAAATTTATTCATCATATAGTTAAATATCAGGTTCAAAATCAATTTCAAATTCATATTTAACTTTTCATTTGTCACAAAAATAACGTTTTTAAAGTTTATCCCTCGTGAGTTATTTTTGTAAGGAAGATAAAACTGGGTTCTATTAACTATTATCGGTTCACAAGTCGCACATTAAAGCTACAACAAGGGAAACCAACTGAGAACATGAAATATATACATAAACTAAGTATGGCTAAAGGAAAATATATTATTGATAAACATATATAAACAAATAAAGACAGTAAAAAAAAAAAACCGAAAAATTAGATAAAAACTGTTTTTCATTTCATCAAGGTGTTACAAGTTAAAAGAAAAACAGAAAATATTAAAAAGAATTAAATGAATGAAAATGAAATTGAAAGTTGGTAAAAAAGCAAAAGCAGAAAGAAAATAAAAAGCAAAATAAACAAAAAAAGATAAAAAACTCAAAGAAAAGAAAACAGAAAAAGAAAAGAAAACTCAAAGAGGAAAAAAACTTCCTCCACAAGAACAAACAAACAAAGGATAGAAATGAAGTAATTTTTTTGAGAACTAGCATTTTATCAAACTTTTTTTTTAATTTTAGTTTTTTTTTTAATTTTTAACGAATTTTTTTTTTTTTTTTTTACAACACAATTGAATCAATAAGCTGAAACGACTGAATTGCTTCTATGCCATAGGTTTTGCTGTTGATAATAGTTGGCAGCAGGGTTGTAGTTCATAGCCATGCCGGCAGTAGTACCGTTTTCATAGGAGCAATAATTGCAACTACAAAACGCGCCATGGTTATGGAAACCAACCGAAGAAGGATGGATGGGGCCAAGATTATTATTTCTTTGACCCATACCATTGTTGGAAAGATGGCTGTTGTTCATTTGATTGTATGTACCAACAGGTAAAGATCTATCGTTGTTATTCGCGAAAGTTTGCTGAAAGAACGACGAAAAGGCCGATGATTCTTGCTGACCAACAATAATAGGGGTACGGGGTACAAATGAGCGTTGATTATTAACATTAACATTATTAGCATTTTCCTCATTACCAGGGTACCATTTAGAAGCCGAGTAAGACATACCGGAAGGAGAACCTCTTACGGAAGACGTGATTTGCTTAGGGGGGTATGGGGCATTATTAATCGCCATTCTACCAGATAAGGGTGAAGATGGCGAACTAACAATAGAAGTAGGGGGCGACATAAGATTAACGGGGTTTGGAGTACTGAACTTGTTGGGACTAGAAAATGAATTAGACTTGTTAACCAACCAGTATTCCCAGCAATCATTCCATTTATCCCAGCCTTTGAGTTCAACTGAAGATAAGTTAAGACTCCACTTGATAGCCTTTAACCAACTAGCTTCCATTTGAGTGATTTCACCCACAGGAATACCAGTGGCTTGACACCAAGAGCGATTGGTGAAAGTATTATCATCATGAAACTTGTTAGCTAATAATAATGAGATTACAAATAGCTTGTAAGTCATTTCATTAGTGATTTCAACATTCTTTAAATCATCGAGAGCAAAACGCTTAGAAAGATAGACCAGAGATAAAACCACAGTGGCTTTGGGTAACCTAGTGGCAGAGAGGACCTGAGAAATAAACTTCTTGAACTTGTTGGAAACATGAGAATTAGCAACCACGCTAGTACCAGGTAACATGATACCTTGAGACATAACAGAGACAAACTCAGCCATTTCTTCGATTTGATAATCAAGATTGGCAGTAACACCACCTGCAACATTGTCACCATTATTGTTATCATAATGGTTATTTTCATGTTGCTGTTGTTGATGCTGTTGCTGTTGTTGCTGCTGTTGAACAACGGCAGGAGGAGGAGGGGGGGGAGCAAGCATACCATGATTGTAGTAACTAGGTAAGGCCGCAACTGAGTTATTATGGTTGTAATTACCATAAGCCATTTTTTGAGTAAGATGGTCAAGTCCATTATTAAATGGAAGACCACCGTTAGCAGGGGGCATGAAGCCTACGGCCATATCATTCATATAGCCTGGAGGAGGAGGGGGCAATGAGTGACCATTTGACATGTGGTTAATGGGCATAGGAACGGAAACGGGGTAAGAATAACCACCGTTGAGGTTTCTCAGATCGCGATCATTACGACCCTGTAGGTATTGCGATGAGGATGAAGACATCGACATAGCAGGCATAGGGTAATTTGGTTGCATAGTACCAACATAATCATTGGAAGCATGTCCAAGATGATGGTAATAAGGAACAGAAGGCATTTTAAGCAGAGAAATAGATTTGAACTTTGGATTAAAACTGAAAGAGTGATTGAAAGGGAGAAAAGTTCGAAAATAGGGATATTTGACCGACTAGTTAAAGAGGCAAATAAAGCTGAAGAGGGTGATGAAGATAATTTAAGGGTGAGGGACTATTTTTTTATATTTTTTGGAATACCTTATTCGTTTGAAGGAATAAAAAACAGATTTTCAAGACTATTAACTTGAAGGGCAAATACAATAAACGAAATAAAAACGAATATTAGATTGTTAAGTTATCGAAAAGAATTGAAATTTTTTATCAACTGATATCGACGTAATTTAAGAAAAATTATTGATGATCTTTTCTTAAGCGAATTAAAAAAAGGTGATAATTTTCTTAGTGAGACCTGTTTGAATACCTAAAAAAGTATATATATTTAGATATCGAAAAGATAAAGATTAACTTTCAATAGGACCAAATATATTACGATATAATAATATATGTACCGATGAAGTAAGCTTGACGAAAGACTTAATTAAAAGCTCGACAAAAAAAACACTACTGAAGTGTGTAGTGAGAAGAATGAAGGAGAGAAAAAGGTAATAAATCTATGATTTATACCTGATCAGAGTGAATGGACGAAGCGGTGAATCGTACAACAAACGTTCTTTGACAGAAGTTGAAGAAGTTGAATTAGCAAAATCTTATTGACAGAAAGAAGAGTGAAATACCAAGTAGACTGAAATTACAAATATAGATATTTGTAAAAGCAGAAAAAAGGGATAATAAACCTAATAAAAGGAACTCAAAAATGTGTTTTTTGGTATTGGAAAATAACTATTTACAATAAAACGGAAATAGATAATTCTACTAAGGAGACTTCGAAGAGCAGTTTGTGCGTTGATGAAGGTTCGAAATTATTAAGCCCAGAGAGTTTAGATTCAGTCGCGAAATCACTTTAAAATCTTCAAGAAGGAAGAAAATAAACGTAAACTAAGCAAAAGAGTAAACGAACGGGTTATAAACGAGGAGTAGAATAGACTGAGCTACCTAAAACTTAAACGGAATCAGAGTTGAACAGACTAAATACACCTCTCAGTGTGGGTTTGTTGTTTGGGGTGGTTGGAAGAAGGAGAGGCAGAGGGCGATGAAATCCTCGATTCTAAGCTACCAGGTTTCCGCTCCGCGACTGTTCCCAGCCACTAATCAAAATTTTTCTTCATACAGTTGCCTTCCCGAGAATGACTGAGATTAGTCAACATACTACCGCAGCCTAAATAGAACCTCAATATAGACTTTACAATACTAACAAGCACGTTGTATTGCTGATTAATTCCAACAAACATCTTGCTGAGTTGTATTCTAACGCAGAAATACAATATTCAAAGTTGCTCTCAACACCACTAGCCCAATCAAACTTAAAATGGAATCGGTGCCTTTTTAAGGAACTAGCTATAATTCTTACATGCATTTTACCTTTCATTATAGGTGTATGCTGGTTTATTAGCTTACATCATGAACTACATTTTATCAAGGACATCAGCAGATTTTTTGGTGGTTTTTTCTTCATAATATCTTCAATCTGGGGAATTTTTTATTTAATACGTGTGGATGAAGCTCGAGAAGTTTATGAAGCTTTTTCACAAACGGTTAAACACTGCGAAGAAAGGGGCGCCGACGCTAGTAACGATGGAGATAATGAGAAGAGAAACAGTAATAATTTTGAAATGGGTACAAGTTTACAACCAACTCAACAAGTTAATTAGATTCCATTTTCATATCTGATAGACTAATTTTTTTTAATTCTATATGACAACAACAGATAGGAAATTACTTGCGCATATTTTTTTTCGCGTAAGTAAAAAGTTGTCCTTGTAAGATATATATTGAATTTTATATTGTGATTTGCTGCGAATCACATATAAAGTAGTCATATGCATGGTTTCACTTGGCCCTTTGTGAGTGACCCATGCGAAGAAGTTATGAAATCTCCTGACTTGTGGCTGACTAAAAATGAGATTAACACGGACCATATGAATCGTACATGTTTGCGTTACAAGGCAACTTGTCAAACCAGTAACTAGTAAGGCCAGCTGTTTCTAGAAATGTATCACAAAATAGTTTAATTTAATTTTCTCAATAATTTTAAGTAAATTTTGCAGCATTAAAGCGTAAAAGTATAGAACTATAGATTATGAACAACTTTGAAATGTTTCGATGTATTTTGGTAATTTATTTAAAAGCATATCCGGTACGGGTTCACAATTAAAATGTTCTCAGAAAACTATTTCATAAAACTAACGAAAAGGCGAAAGATCATAATCCATAGTTACCGGGGCAGTATAGCTTCTCCCTTGTACTTGTGATATAAACAAATGCCACTCCCTATACTATTTAACAAACAATAGACTTATGAAATGATTATTTCTTTGTAACAAGATTCGAAGACTTTCGCCATACAAATGACGGTTTTCACATTCATTATTAAAAACCAGTAAACAAAGTAAGAGTATTATCTTAATAAGTGATCATTTTATATAATTTAAATAATGGTATATGAGGGAAAGAACAAATAGCACTTGTAATTTTTTTTTCAAACCAAAAAAGACTAAAGGACCCCCTTATATAACAATAGTGCACTTTTAATGTGGGCTTACAGTTTATGAGATAGAATGCGGCTACTTTTCTTTACCATTTTGCAAAAGAACCCTGTTTTCAGGTAGGAAAAAATAAGAGCGAAGATTTTAGAACCTAAATAGAGAGTGTATAAATTATAATAGAATTAAAAGGCGATAATAGCTTTCTCAGAGCTCACTATAATACTTTAGTTGTAATAGTTGTTAAAATGTGCACATGCCGTTAAATCAACTATTGTCCACAGCCATACATTAAAAACCAAGCTATCACGCACATTGGCATACCTACATTGAGAATTGCCAGAAGCACGGCTGTAGTCAACCAAACCAATGCCTCATTAATCTAATGAGATGTTTAGAAAAACTATCATAATTAAGATTTACAAAACGGAATTCTCTTTCTTGTGGAATATAAATGAATCAGCGAAAAATTTCAAAAATAATAATAATTTGGAATGTATCCCAGACATTTATATGTGCCCGTTCCTAGTGAGACCCTTGATCTACTTACTAAACACTTTGGTCACAAACACAGTTTTAGTATGGCTAAAAGATCTATCAACTATATAACTAACTGTATGACTTTCCATACTACAAGCATTAGACATGTCTTTGTATGAATCAAAGGGGTTTTTTGTGATCTTACAAATACGCATTGAGCAATTTTGGGGTTTTCTCTCAATCATATGATTCCAACATCCCAACTATCAAAATAAGGGTTTGATAAATCTAACGACACAATTCCAATGCTCTTTACTCGGACCATTTTCCCAGGCTTTTCCAAATACCCTGAGTTACGGCTAACTAGATGTAATGGTTTCACCACTTCTTTTTGTGGGTATCTGGCGATATCTGGCGATTTCTCAGCTTTAGGCCTGGGAACTCAATTAAGCCAACTGTCCTCGACGGCTTCATAATGCTCTTTAATGGATTCTCAATTAAACATGGATTGGACTATGATATGCAAACCTTCTAATGAACATCTTGATTTCCCCAAAAAACTGAATCCTAGTTTTTGCGTTACAGGGATAAAACTAGGGACGGTAAATTAAAATCATGCTGACCCAAGGAAATCAGGATAGTCTTGTGCGCCTCATCTGGGATTAAATCTCGCTAACTTGATGGTAAGCTACATGGTGGTTCCATCAAGAATGTAGGAGCATATAGTAAATATACAAAGAAAGAAAAAAAAGGAGATTATTTCAAATATACCAGTATTGCATATGGCCGTAGTTCATAGAAAAAAAGAGTCAGAAGAAAAACAGTCTTTCATCACTAGAAATTGCGTCTTAGCCCTATGAACAGAAAAGCGGGGAGAAGGCCAGCGGCTATTAAGCGAGCTGTTCAAATCTTTCTTCCTCACTATAAGAGGAATGAAAAACGGTCCGATCTCTACGCACATGCAGGGTAGGGTTTGAGGGGCTAAACTTAAATGGTAAATGGTACATACAAGATACCAAAAAAGAAAAAAAGCGGGTGTGGTATTCCTCGGCGGAAAGGAACCTCCGCTCTGGAAATACGTTTTTCGCTCCACTTTAGTAACTTCAGGCGGGGACGCCGCACGAAGTAAGGCTTGGAACTAGGTATATCACTTGCTAAGGCGCCTAGTTCAATTTAACCTGAGACATAATTGTCATTCCATCAAAGAGTAAACTTGACTCTTACAACAGCACCAAATGCTGTAATTTGTATTTTTATCTTTCATATTTTTATCTTTCCATATGCGTCGATGGTTTATAAATACGGGCTAGCTTGCCTCAATTGCGTGGTATTTTCTTGCAATATATTCAGTATCATATATTAAAAAAAAACCTCCCCTACTAGAATTGGCTTTACCACTATTTTTTAGGGATGACCACTAATACAAATCGTGAGAAAGACACCTTGTCTGCTGTGTCGACCGAGTCCTATCGGCAAAAAAATGAATTAGGATTCGCTACAGGCCCGAATGAGGAGGCTCTTCCTACAGCCACTATTGATGAATTGGCGGCCCAGTTTGGAGTCAATCGTCGTAAACTACAGTTCAAAATTGATATCAATATCGTACCTGCTATCTGCATCTTATACCTTTTGGCATTTTTGGATCGTGTCAATATTTCCAATGCTGCCGTTTACGGTATGTCGAAGGATTTGGGTCTTGTCGGTAACCAATACAACATTGCTCTTACCATTTTCTTTGTGCCGTACATTATCTGTGAAATTCCTTCAAACTATTTGTTAAAGCGTTTCAAGCCTCATACGTGGCTTTCCTCTTGTATGATTTGCTTCGGCGCCGTCACTATTGGTCAAGGCTTTGTCCAGAACTTTGGGCAGCTAGTTGCGACCCGTTTCCTTTTAGGTCTTTGCGAAGCTGGTATGTTCCCAGGTTGCTTTTATCTTTTAGCTATGTGGTACACTCGTTCTGAATCACAAACTAGATGGTCATTCTTCTTTGCCTCTACTACTTTGGCTGGCGCCTTTGGTGGCCTTATTGCTTATGGTATTCACTCTTTAGAAGGCGCCCATGGCCTCGAGGGCTGGAGATGGATTTTTATCATTGAAGGTGCCGTAACTTCATTCTGTGCCATTGTACTTTTCTGGGTAATTGCTGATTTCCCTGAGGACTCTAAATTCCTCAAGGAAAACGAGCGTGAATATATCAAAGCCAAGCTAACTCTTGATGCTGGGGATTCCAAGTCGGAAAGCAGTCTTACCCTTAAATCGGCCGCCAAGATCTTTAAAGATTGGAAGGTCTGGCTATCTGGGTTCGCATACTTTGGTTGTGTTATTCCCGCTTATGGTTATGCTTATTTTGCCACTTCTATTATTAAATCCTTTGGCCACACTCCTATTCATACCCAAATTATGTCGGTTTACCCTTGGATTTGTGCCTTCGGCTGGTCTATGGGCTTGGCTTATGCTTCCAGTTTTTGTAAGAATCGTTTTTTCTTTTGTTTGAGTTCATTTGTCATTGCAATCGCCGGATTTGGTATTCTCTTGGGTGAAAAAATCAATATAAACGTTCGTTATGGTTCCTTGTTCTTGGTCGCCTCTGGTCTTTACGGTGCTATGCCTATTTTAGTTTGCTGGACTAATATGAATTTTTCTGGTCACCAAAGACGTGCTGTCGGTACCGGTTGGCAAGTAGGTTTTGGTAATATCGGTGGTATCATTGCTACATTCTCCTTTATTGCCAAGGATGCTCCTTTCTACATCAAGGGTATATCTATTGCCATCTCTATGACCTGCTTCAGTATGATCTGTTGTGTTATTTATCTATTGGGTCTTATGCGTGACAACAAAAGTAAGGCCAATGGTACTTGGATGCTTTCTGCAGAATGGGAAAATATGACTGCTGAAGAAAAAGCTATCGCTGGTGATTTGGATCCTAATTTTAGATACAACTATTAAGTGAAGCGAAGTTCGCAAACCCGCTGCAAATCATCATTTCTTAACTTATTTATTAATAAGTTCCTATACATTTACGATTCTTAATGCCCTCTTAATAAGTTTTTATTTGTTTTAGTGCCAACTTTTTTGTTTATATTCTCTTTTCCACTTAATGACCGTATATTTATTTAATTCAGCTTATTCGATAATAAAATTAATATTGTTTTCTGCTAAAGTATTAACCAGAATGATCTTTTATTTATCCTTATAAAAGAATTCACTGTTTAGTAAAAAAGAGTCCCTCGCTAATCCCGTTCTAATGAGTTAGAAGACCAAAAAAGTTGCTTAGCAATATAAGTTTTGTTTATTAGATAATATCGGAAGACATCCATAGATAATCTGTCTCAAACACGAAAAGCCTTAGTTATTCAATATACTCGGCTAAAGAACCATATGCTTTAGAATTATATTGAAATGTGATATTAATATATATATATATGCATATTGATTATGTGTAGCGCAAAACCATCGAACTACAAAATATTTAGACGGCCGGCTCAACTAAAAGGACTAGAGGATATCAAGGTGTAAAAGAAGCCAGATACGGCGTTAGAAAAAGGCGATGTGCATTAAACTTCACAGTTTAGAGAGATATTGCCTATATACGGGAGATAATAGAGAGCCTTTCCGTGAATCAAGCATCATATGGCACCTTGGATAAAAAAAGGGTGTTTTACATTTAACTTTTGTACAGTGTACTACGGCTAGAAGCCTAAGAGTTTTGAGAGTTGGTATAAAAATAGAACAAGTGTATATTGACATAAGCACGAGAAACAGAATAAATAAGATAGGTGGATGGATCAACCAACCAAATAATCAACTAAATAGGTAATAATATTAACGCCAGCATTTATTTCATCGTATATTGGGGCGACTTGGATTGGAGTTCGAGTGTCTTCTAGCATGGAGAAAGTTGAATTTTCCGCCAGAAGAGCTGTCGAGCTGATCAATCTCATCTTGACCATCTATTCGACCCCAATTTCCGCGACCAAAACCGTTCTTTTTACATTCAGTGGGGGATTGACCATAGTGGCCGCCGTGTTTGGCAAAATATTTGGGTAAGTGCATGGTCTTTTCTTGAGGAGTGTAGGCACGAATAGTTCTAGACATGATTGACTTGGATTGGGATCAAAAAATAATTGAGGGGTAGAGTAATTGGAGAGGTTAAAGCAGTGGAGTGCTGTTGTTTGTCAGTTAGAATTTTTGTTTTTTGGGTTGTTTTTTTGAATTCTTGAATTTTGTGTATTCTTGTTTTTTGATTTCTTGGTGTCTAGTAAGTTTTATATATTTTAGCGCGGGCGTTTTTTGTATATGTGTATTGTATGTGTATTGTATGTGTATGTGAGTTTGTAGTTTGCTTGATTGAATATTCAATTGAATGTATAATGGAAGACTGGATAAAGGGAAAACTACACTGGTTTATATAGAAAAATCGTCAGCCAAAAATAGGCCCAAGATCCGCTTTCAGTATTAGGGAAATTTACTCCACTTTGGGATTGATGTATGAGCGGTTTTGCGTAATTGTAAGGCGAAATAAGAGATCACCTGCCAGAAGGTGGCGTAGCCTGTTTCTGAAACGAAGTTAGCGAGAAAACCGCCTGGGGGATGAGCAGATAACTGAACAAACATACACAGTTGTTTAAGTGGGGTAGAACCATAGTAACTGAGCGCGATAAGAGATTGTATCGTAAATGTACCGCCTCGGATCTAGAAGCCAGATGTGTCAGATGGGACGATCTCATCACAAGACCACTTTTTTCTTGATAACTGCGGGCTACAGCCACTTCCAGCTGACAGCATGACTGATAAGACGGGACAGAACGGACGCGAGACAACTCAATTAAAAAGTAAGATAGACGATTTTATACGGCTAACCGACCATCGCAGTCGTCAAGCCTTGTCTTTGGTCTCCTCCGATCCCCCTGGCAGAGTAACCACACTCGAATCACGTCAGAGGTCACCTGGCCCAAAAAAGCCCAGCTTCTTCCACAGGCGGCTAAAGCTATGAGCCATGTAAAAACGTACAATGGATTACAAACGATTTAGTAACCTTGCCGAAAAAGCCACTTTTCTAAAATCACATGATACATCTTTAAGAACGGAAAAACCTAACGACGTAAAGCCAACTCCGATTATTCTGTCTCTTTTTTTCTCCGGTTTTTTTTATTTTCGATTTCGTTTCTATTTTTCGGTTTTCTATATTTTTCATGGTTTTTTCCCTTACATAATTTTTTTATCTTTTTTTTTTCCTTCTTTTTTCGTTTTTTTGTTTTTTTGTCATTTTGATCTAACTACTACCCGTTCAACGATCCTCTCTGATTTCTCTATTTGTCATCATTATTCTCCTCTATTCTACATTATTACATATTTGCCCTCACTCATTTTTATCTTTTTTCAAACAATCCTATTCTTTTTTATCGGTCTCTAAAGTGTTTGAATACACATTTTTGCACCTGTTTCTCTCACACTTGGATATATACATATATAAATATATATATAAATCGTCCGCTTGACTATATATACATACCTATATACACATATTCCATTTGGTCTTACACCGTTTCCTGAAATTTTGGCCATCCCTGATTAATCCTTTGGACTGACTTCATTTGTATAGTGGTCCTAATTATTCACCTTTTTTTCTTTTCAACGCTACAGTATTAGCTCCTGCGTTCTTCCTGTTATTCAATATTTTTTTGTCGCATTTACTACAATTCATATTTCAAAATGCCGTCTGCTGTTAGCTCGCCTACTCTTTTAATTATGACCTCGTTGGTGGTTTCTGATCCGTCCTTGGTCCAACGCTTATTGGCGCCGTATGCCTCTCACACGGAATTCACTCATCATATTCTTGATCGAATTATTGGCGGTCAGGTTAAACTGAACGACGACTATTACTCTAATATTATTTTGGTGAATAACCCTTCAAACCAAACAGTAAATCTGGACTCAAACACCCTGGAAATTCTTAACAAAGCTTTAGCGCCTCAGGGGGACTTTTCTGGCAGTGTTGATTTCCGAGGTCAGTTACTAGACGCTATTATGGCCGGCTTCATTGAAAATAACTCTGTGAATGGAGATAACTCCTGGTCCAAGCCTGCTAGCTATTCATCTACAAGTCCAAATGATCGTTCCGGGGTTACTAGCATAGGCTCTGTTTCCCTCAAACCACAAAGATTAACGGGTGGGTCAACCGCTTTACCGAAATTTAAGAAACTCACAAACGCCAATAATAAACGACCAGCCTCCCAATCAATAAACACCAATACTAGCAATAGCACGGTCAACAATAATAACGGTACACCAACTAGTTTGAGCAGTAACACCACTACCACGATAATAGACCCCTCGGCTGGCGTGGTCAAGCTCTCCCTCAACGACGATAATGATTTCAACATGCAAGATGACGATGAAGACGATTTGATCGACGACGATGAGCTCTTGGACGACAGCGTAGATTTCACTTCATTCGCTAAACCAATTATCACTTTACCGGTAAAATGTGACCCCGGCCCTGGTAAGAAGCGCCGTAAGGCTTGTAAGGATTGCACTTGTGGTTTAAAAGAGTTAGAAGGACAACTTGAAGATGAACAGCGCCAACAACAAGACGCAATTTTATCTTTGAATAATTCTATCTCCTCCCTTAACGCTAACCTCAAAATCAACCCCGCTCCTACACTGCCTGATTTTAATGATTCTACTGTGGTTTTATCCACAGATGATATGGCTGAAGTCGATTTTACCAGTGAAGGCAAAGTTGGTGGCTGTGGCTCATGTGCTTTAGGTGACGCTTTCAGATGCGACGGCTGTCCTTACATTGGTTTACCTCCCTTTAAGCCCGGTGAAATTGTTAGTATCTCAGCATTGGCCGGTGGCGATGACTTTTGAGTCAAAACTGTATTAGTATGAATGTAAAAACAAACACCAAAAGAAGTTAAAGACTAGGGCTTTACCCCGACCTATATGAGTATTTATCATTGAGACAAATACTCATTTTTAGGTTCCTTCTTTGATTTTGGATCAACTTCCTTGTCTAACTTTTCCTCGAATTAATGCTTTTGTTATTACTCTGTTCCTGCTTTTCCTTGCTTTTGTATTCCACTTTTTAATTTTGCTCTTTTTGTCTTCGATCGAAAAAAAATATGTTACTAATGAACACTCTCGTGAAACAACTTTTGAAAAAAGCATATAAATAAAAATATATAATATTCTCGTTACCTAAAATCTATTAACATCTTTTTGGCTAGTTTAACTCCCACGCTTGCGGTAAGCTCTTCTAACACCGGTATAACAATATTTTGTCCAGCCGGCGGTAACATACCTGCATCAGCAAACTGATATAACCCCTTCAAAGGCAGATTATTGGCAATACGTTCCAGGGTGTGAGCACTGTCCAAATCATCACTATTTAAGTCTGAATCACTATCATCATTATTATGATGCAGATTTAGAATATATCGAGATTCTGTCAAACTATCACTCTTAACTAGCGCGTCAGCTTGGAAATCTTCACTGCTATCTGATTGATCATCACTAGAATCAATACCATTTTTACTTTTGTCACGATTTTTCTTTTTTTTGGACGGCCGCAGTCGTTTTTTGCCCATTGAACCAGGTATAACAATAAGAATATCTTCCAACAAATTGATTTCACCATTGTCAATGGCCTGCTTCAGTTGAGCCCGTGTCAAGACACCTGGTGTTTTCATATCTAGATAGTCTTGTTTATTAAATTTAGCTCTGCTAGAACTCAGTTTAGATGAACTTATTGGTGGGTTCAAATCTAAGTCTGAATTTGAACTTAAGTTAATATATGAGACGTTAAACGAAACGAATTGTACGCCTTTATCCCAATATTCAATATAGTCTTCAATAGGCCGCCAAGCTTTAGGTTTTTCAGTAGCTGATTTACTGTTATTTTTCTTTTCATTACTCTCAATATCATAGTCATCATCGTCAGTAGCAACCACAGCAGGGTCTAATATATAACTTGGCTTAAACCCGCGCTTGTAGATCATTTTAGGACAATCATGAATATAAAAACCCATCATGTAGTATTCTCGCTGGAGTTCCATTGTCAAGGCAATTTCTCGCATGGCGGAAATTCGGCCCAGAGCCGAACTGGCATAATCAGGATCCCACATCAAGTAAACAGATACAATTCCTCGTGGTAAAAGATCTAAAACCCCCATACAGATCAATTTACCGTGATGATAATAACATTGATGCACAGGACCTCGGAGAAGATGGGGATCTAAAGAAAATGAGCCGTCATTACTGGACGTCGAAGGCTGGCTGAATTCCTGTGTATCAAAGGATATAACTCTACTGATCCCAGAGCGCGTTTGGCGATTAATTGTATTAATGTCAGGATAATAAAAAGGGTTATCACATAAGAAGCGTTTGAATGATTCGGGCGTAGTGTCTGTTTCACCATGAACCAAGGATTGATATCTTTCAAATAATTCATATTTTGTCCGAGTATAAGTAGGCTCTTCTAATCGAACTTCAAAATCATAGCTGGGATAAAGCGTCGAGTTATCGCCTAGGAGTTTTACGGGAGTGTTTGTGGTGACTGAAGCTGCAGTTGCGGTGTCTGGATCCAGAAGAACTGCACGATCGTATTGATGAACTCGACCTAAAAGGTCAAACGCATTCTCCTTACCCTTGCTTTTAGATTTCTTAGCAGAGTTAGCAAAAAGGTTGTTATTAGCTAAACGACTAATTACGGGCGACTGTTGGCAAAGCATTTCATTGAATCGATTTATACTTTGTCGCTGTTCTTTGGATGCCTTGTACTGATCTACTGGCACCCGAATGGAATACATTGAACAGCAAGAGTTACGAGCATCAGGTTTGTAAATATGGGAACCACTACGTCTATAGCCGCGATTGAGTAATTTCACATAAGTGTCCATATCTAAACGTTGTGCAAAGAAGTTGAATGTGTTGTTTCGGGAAGATTTTATAGGGCTTGTTTCAGTCCTACCAATGTCCGAATTGGATTGTTGATGAGGGCCTTTAGGTAAATCATGACAGTAGCCGCACTCGCCTCCTTGGCGATACCAGCCAGGGGAAATAATATTGTTCATGATACAGTTTGGTGGAACAAAAAACCGATAATTGAACAATAATAAAATAGTAAAAAAATAAACAAATGGCAGTGAATTTTCAAGCTAATTGGAATTGACTGGTAGTAGTATTAAAGCGCTATATAGTAAAACCTGCATGAAGCATAGGCGCAGCCCAATATACGGCTCATAAACTGAAACAACAACCGAAAGCAATAACCATACCAACAGGTTACTAAACAATGAGCCACAATCTTGGATGTGCTTTCGTGACTCAGCAATGCGTTTAATTCGCAATCCTAATGTGTATTTTCCAGTCCAACTTCATAGTAACTATTAGAACATAATCTGCTCCGAATCAATTGTTCTGTACGTTTCTATAATGGTCGGGGCAAGGAATATCAGACCCAAGATCACGCTTCGGTTCTCTTACTTTTCCAGATTCATAAGTGACCAAAAAATCAAACACTCAAACTTTTTGATTTACTTTCAAACATTGATCTTCAATTCAATTTAATCTTTAACACATATACACAATAATAATGGGTGACTGGAATACTGAACAAACGTTTATCGGTTCTCGAGTTGGCGGCGGTGGCTCTCAACCCCGTGCTAAGGTCGCTCGTTCCGAAGCTCAAATCAACGCTGCTAGAAGAACTGGTGGTGTTCTTGCTGTTGAAAAGAAGTACACTACCGGTAACAAGGTTGGTGACACCGACGGCCAAAGACTTACTAAGGTCGATAGAGGTGATGAAATCATTGCTCCCCCTAAGGTCGATATCAGTGTTGGTAAGGCTATTCAAAAGGGTAGACAAGATAAGGGTATGACTCAAAAAGATCTTGCTGTCAAGATTAATGAAAAGCCTCAAGTTATCAATGACTACGAATCCGGTAGAGCCATTCCTAATCAGCAAATCTTAGGTAAGATGGAAAGAAACCTTGGTATCAAGCTTCGTGGTAAGGATATTGGCCAACCCCTAGGTGGCCCTAAGAAGAAGTAGATTTTTCCATTATAACAAAAAATTTACGATTCTTAGTTGTCAAACGAGATGAAATACAAATAAACAAAATAAACCCAATTAATTTCGATGCGTTACGAAATGATGCTTTGAATGTGTTGAGGTAAACCAGGTTGTATATAAAAATCAATTATTTATTCATACAAAATATTTCCAAAAGCAATTAATTTCAAGTGTTTTTCAGTTCCTTAGCCAGTTCCAGCCACTGCCTACTATGAACAGGGGCAATAGTTCATTACATATTTGTATTATTTTCCTGTAATTTTTATATTTTCAGTTACGATTTGGTTCCCCAGGTGTTCATCCGTTAAATTGTGTGCAATCGCACATATACTTCTGTACATCCCAACCTAACAATATCGTATCACTCATTGCACAACTCAGACAGGCCTATAATCAACAACGGAACGAGAGTTATAATTTACTGTGTAAAACCTCACGTATAAAATGACTTCTATACTGCATGCCAGTAATAAGAGTTTATTAATTCCTCGGGACGTTATAGACTTAACTCAGTATGACGATAGTGGGTGCTTAGAATTATTCAGTAATACCTCAATTCCAAACAGAGATAAGCTATTTTTCGATGAATTCTTACCTGTATATATCAAATTAGAAATACCTTTAAACGACAAAAACTTAGAGAAGGATTCTACTCAGAGTACTGAGAATAACAATACCAACACTAAGGTCCAGAATGACATAGTTCTTTTATCACTAGAATCACTAGAAAAGTATCTTGAATATGTCTTTTTATCGTTAGATGTTACAATCCTAGGGTCTATAATGGCAAAATCGGATACCATAGCTGAACACAGAAGCACTGATTATACTAAGGTCAATCACAATGGATTAACCAAGCTAGAAAAATCATTTTTAATTTCGACCAAAAGTTTAAAATCTGCCGACATCGTTCGGAAAATCCAGCATGGCAATAGAGTAACTGTAATCTGGAAATCCGTGGTAGAGCTAGAGCATCCTAGAGCACCAATACTTGACTCAAAAGTCATTATAAACACTTCTTTTACGCTTTCATCTCTTTTTTCGCAACCTAACTTTATTAGGGATATAATGCTCAGTAATATTAATAGCGACAGACCTGATGAGGTTAACAACGAAATGAACTCGGTTCCTACAGAAAATCTTAAAGGTTCCGATAGTGACTCTGACAGTGAAATTTTAGAAGATTTTAAGTTAGCTGAAGTTTCCAACATATTTGATGGCCTATCAATCAATGATTCAAACTGTTCGAAAGTCGTTCTTTCAACTAAACGACTATATACTTCTCAACAACTATCATATGAAGCTGATAAGGCCGTAACCAACTTTCGTGGTCACCATGGTGGCTCAAGTTTGCGCGAAATCGCTGGTACCCATACTAAAATTATTTCAACCACAAGCGCTGAAGCAAGCCAGGTTGGTAAGGGGCAGAAATCTTTTAATCCAGTAGTTCACACAAATAAACTTCCCGATATTCCTATCAATTGCTCGAAGAAATTTCCTATATACTCTACAGTGGATTTAAAGTTAAAATATACACGAGCTGAAGGAACAAGTGGTACGTTATTTACTACAGTCACACTTGATTCTGCTTCACCCACCACCTGTGTTATTAAGGGCTTAAAATTGGAATTATCCAACGGTGAAGTTGATTTAAATATCAACCATGATAATCACTTCCCGCTTATATTAAACGCAGGTGAAAGTGCAAATCTTGTTTATCGCATGAGGGTATTTAATAACAGAAATGCATCTAAATTACTACACCCAGTGACCGGAATCAATGGGGCCTTGGGTCAGGGAGTAGGTATGAATCCGAGTGCTATGTCTAACACTAACAGAAATAACGGCTTCATTACATCGTACGCCCAAACCCCGACAGCAGCAGGAACAGCAAAGTCTGGCGTCCAGAGATTGAAGGTTACAGTTGATTCTATACCGATTCTTAATAGTGATGCCAAAGAACAGGAAGAACACATGGTATCTATTGACAACCAACAAACTCATTCCTACAGTTTCGGACCTGCTGTGTCAACAACGTGGAATACTCAAGCTGATTTTAATGCACTGCTAACGCTACCTCTATCTTGGCACCCAGTAGTGCCAACAACACCGCTGCCTTTATCATCATCTTCGCTACCATTAGGAAAAGCTAAATATCCCGCAGGACTATCTAATTTACACGCTAATAACAAATTGGGGGTGGGCAAGGACAGTACGAATATTAATAACAATACTAGTAAATTAGGTGCTTCTGGACCCTTTGGAGCTAAATTATCATCCTTGAGTGGTGTATCAATACAATTTATTGGCCCTCCATCGGTAAATTTGGGTGAGATTTTCCAATGGAAAATATTTGTATTTAACAATTCAGCATTCAATAAACGAATTTCTATGATGGTCCAGCCAAACGATTACCATCAATACGCCCAGCAACTAAAGCAGCAAAGCATTAAACAATCAGACAAACCTTTATTACCTCTTCGACTATATCCTGTGCTTAGTCGCGCGGCTTTGCTCAAGAGCTATATCCAACCAGGTCATATTTCGGGTGACGAGGGCCTGGTGTGCCTAAATAACGATATAAGATTAGGCGATGTTCTTGGCCCACAATGCTCCTATGAAACCAATATCAACCTATTAGCACTAACAAAAGGTATCCATACCTTAAATGGTATTAGAATCGTGGACTTAATTACAGACGATAGTTACGAATGCCAAGGTATGATAAATGTAGCCGTTGGATAAATTTATTCTGCTTATAAGTAAATACAAACAGATTTGATTTCAATAGTAATAAGCATAATTTATTATTTGCTTGCATTTTTAGCAAAATCTTTTTTTGACTTCCAATATAATGATAAATCTATTGTACCTTTAACTACACCTTGAATGCCATTAAACAACAAAACCTGTTCACCTTGCTTTAATGTGTTCAAATGTACATCTTCCTCCTTTATATAATCTTTCATCAATAAGTCGTGCCGCATTACACCACACAGGCATCCTGTTGTTAGTAATGGTGTAACCCATTCCCCATTGCGCCAGAAGGCAATGTTAGAAATACTACCCTCCATAATCTCACCTTGGCCATTATATATAATAACCTCTTGGGGACTAGGGTCCATCGGGTCTAAACATCTAGCGCGTGCAGCATTATATGTTTCTCGCGCAGTTGTCTTAAACATAGTGTTAAAGCTGGCCATAGAAAAGTCAGAATCTACTTTAACAGTGTAGCTTGGTCCATCAGCTAATTCGGTATTTTCGATAGATAGAGCGGAATAGAGATTGACACGGGGTGTCACAGGGGTAGTTTCAACTACTATTTTCAGGGGCAATTCTTGCTTAATGATAACTCTCATCTACATTTAAAGTTACAATGAAAACAGCATTGTATTAGTTAGCCCAAAGATTGAAACGATGATCCTTATATTATAAAATATACTCACTTTGTGTGGCTTACTTGTATCAAATTGAGGATTCTGAACAGCATTTTGTAAAGCCTCAAGTAATTCCTCAGAGCTGATATCAGTGGGGAAAGGTAATGTGCCAGAGAAAAACTGTAACATAATTTTAAACCTTTCCAGATGATTATCAAATAAAAAGAACCTTTCTTTATCTATGAGAGCGCTATCCCTGGAGATAAAGTCAGGCCCAGAACGGTTTTCAAAGGGAATATATCTCACAGCTGATAAAAGATCAAACTGATTTGAGGTCTCGTTGACGATTCCTAAACGGGCCTCTAGATTAGATATCACTTTTAGAATTTCAGGGTCTTGTGAATCAAAATTAGCCTGAAGACCAGAACCATTATTAGTCATACCAGATTGATCTACTGGGCTCATGCTTGAGTGACTGAAAAACTATAAAACAAAAATGAAAAACACAATAAATCAATCATAGAGATGATAGATCAAACGATGATGGAAACCTCATCATCCACACATCAGCCTCACCTAAACCACAATTAAATCTAGGAGGGAATTCAACCCGACATGAATGTTGCTATGCCAACCAGGCCTCGATTGTTTGTTTGTTTACTTTAATTGAAAGATACTCATTTACCAGGATATTTACATATGCCTCTTAAAGTGTAATAAAAACGACAGCTTAAAATATACTAGAAAGTATACCACAAGTACCAAAATCAACGCTAATCTGAAGTCTCTTATATCCTCACACACGAATCAATAAACATAGGCATATATTTTACTAAAATTGAACAATTGCTTGAGACCAACCAATACCGAAATGTCAAACAAAAGGCGAACATCATATGTTTTAGAACAGATATCAGTAGTGAACGATAAACTTCAGTTACTATTTGATGATATAGGGCTCACACCAGATATAAGGGAAGAGCGTGAAAGAGGGCTATACTCCGCACTGTCAGCTGCATTAGAAAATCATCTACAGAGTGTATCTGAAGAGCGTGATAGGTTGAAAGCCAAATGTGAGGTCATCCGGAATAACACGCGAAATATGATTAATATAATTCGTGATATTGATCCTGGATATATACTGGGCGATGAGCTGCTGTCAATTGTTATCAGTGATGTAGTTCCTCCTTTGAACATAACAGGCCAAAAACTCGAACATGCCCATAGCCTGATTGAAATGATTTACGATGATAGAGCTAAAAAAATGGAAGACCTTTTACAAATACTTCGAGGATATACCGTTAAATTAGAAGTTGAGACTCCAACTGGTATGATTCCTAACGCAGATGACCCCAGCTCATTAAATCTATCTATGGCTCATATGACTGTCATTGAAAACGAAATTAAACGACAAGAAGAAGAATATAAACGTCGCTTGGATATAATCTCGACACTGTCCAATAGTATTATAACTTTTTGGACCGAATTAGGAACTCCACAATCTGAAGTAGAATCCTCTGTTCTAACTAATTACAAGAGCCCATCAGAAGATCAGGATGTGAGTATGACCAATATAACACACCTGGAAACAATATCCAAAAAACTTATGACTGAAAAGGCTCGTAGAGTGGAAACATTAGACTATTTGAAAAAGAAAGTTCATCATTTATGGGATAAATTAACAGAGGATTCAGAATACTGCGAGATATTTAAGAGCACAAATTGTGGCATAACGGAAAATGATATTTGTGCCTATGAAACTGAATTTGCTCGATTAAATGAGAAAAAAAAAAAGTATATTTGCGTGTTTATATTAGATGCAAGAAAGTGTCTTGATAAACTTTGGGAACAGCTGTACTCTTCGGATGATGAAAAGCTGGCATTTCTACCAGCTTGGTCGGATGTTTATACTGAGGCTTCATTAGAGGCCCATGAGAAGGAGATTAGTCGCCTGAATGACCTTTATAAACAAAGAAAGCCTATAATTGCCTGCATTGAAGCTTATAAAGAAATTGTGTGCGAAGCCCAGAAACTTGAACAATCTACAAATGATTCCTCTAGACTATTATCTAAAGGCCCCAGGCGTGATCCTAGTAGATTACTACGTGAAGAGCAAATGAGGAAAAGTATCAATAAGAGAAAGCCAAAAGTCATTAACGAGTTGAAACAGTGCTTAACTGAATGGCAAGAAAATCATGATGGAACCCCATTCCTTGTAAAAGGCGTGGATTATATGGAAATAGTTCTTCAAGAAGAGGAAAAGTTATCTAAGTCGTCTGTTCGCGGTAGACTCCGATCTGCTAACTCCGCATCTAACTTGAATAATGCTACCACAAATCCGAATAACGCACCCCAATCATCAAGAGTCCGAACCGGATCAACATCGCCTATGAGAAATGATAGATCTATCTCGCCAGTAAGAAGAGATCAGAGAACAACGCCTGCAAGACCAAACCAAAGAACTACCTCACCTATAACAAAGGAACAAAGGTTTGCTTCGTCAGTAAGAAGAGATACAAGAACTGCCTCACCGGTACGACGGGACCCAAGAACCGCTTCACCAGTAAGAAGGGAGCAGAGAATTACTTCACCAGTAAGAAGGGTCACAAGATCTATTTCTCCGTTAAGAAAAGACCAGAGATTAAATTCGCCTAGCAGAAGGGACCCCCGATCAAGCCCGCCTACCCGCAAGGATATACCAACAATATCATCCTCACCTATACGCAAAGCACCTAGGATTAAAAACTGTCAGTTATCAGCGATAGATGGTGCGAGCGAAAGCAGGACTCTTTTTCGAACACGGGATCAAATTGAAGAGAAGACAAGCCAAGTACCGATAACAACAACGCCTTTGAAAATAGCCATTAGTTCTGAACTCCAACAAAGCAAATGTTTGACAGCCCCTGCTCATAGCCGTTATATTTCCCATACCGATATGCTCACAGAATACAGCGGAAATAAAAGTGGTTTCGAGAATATGTTCACTGACATATCAAGTACTCCAGTTAGGGGTAAAAATTATGGTAGATTAGCAAACCAGAATTTCACGCAAAATCAAACCTTCAAAAATAATGATCTGAAGCAAAACCCTTTCGATAAAGAAAATTATACTGCCAGTACATTCTTATTACCCCCAGACAGACCTGATTTTATGGCATTAAAAGATTCAGATAGCAACAGGGTTGTTATTAATCCAGATATCATAAGCCATAGTGGAGTACGAACTGTATCAAACAATAGCCAGTTTTCAACCACGTCGACCAAATCAGTGGATTCTATGCTGTCAAAAGTTTCTTCGATATCATCAAACGATGACTGGGCTACTTTTGAACCTAGTAGCGAAAGCGAAGACGGCGAAAATGACGAGATTTACCAAAACTATAGAAAGCAGTTAGAAAAAGCAAACTTAAATCAGGAATGGAACGAAAACACTATACCATCTTCACCAATCAAAAATAGAAAGATAACAGCGTTTGATTGGGATAGAGAAACTTTCTAGATCTGATTAATCTCCCTTTCTATTTGATAGTATCATATCAACTGTATAATTGTTGGAGAGTTCCCTTTATTGTTTTTTTACTTTTGAATGATTTTAGGTTTTTTGCTCTTAACTGCTTTTGTACATACTTTAACTTTCTAAATTCAATACAAAGAGACACCCTATAAAAACTGAAGTTTCTTTTCTACCTAATCTTTTCGGCACATATTGATAGATAAAAATAAACTGCTATTTCTCTCCAATTATCACTCTGACCAATGCCCCTCAGCAAAAGTAATAAGCCGCTTTATAGCCACGAGCCAACTTCGGGTCATATCGTCTTTCATAATATTTGCTTCCGAATTTTCACCTGTAATTTTTTCACGCGCACTTCTGGCATGAATTCCAACAGCAGTGACGCCGATAGGCCAAGGTGCATTACCAATACTCAATTTAATATAGCTGTCATTCGCAGCTCGAAAGTTTTTCTTTTGTAGATGATAGAAAATCCCCATTAGTAGTGGGAACACAGTTTCACTCAGTTCCCCTTTCCTCAAAAGCACTAACAATGGTATCAAGGAAGCCTTAGTTTCTTTAAGAACAGCATTAGCTTTTGTGGATAATTGATCCATATCGACTGTTCGTTTGGCAACCACATCTTCCCACGTTTGAATTAAAAACTTCATATAGGATCTGGCCTGTAGTAGAATCTTGGTTTTTAATTCTGTATCATTTGCACTTTCTTCGATTTCACCCATCGACATTCTAAAATCACATTCAAGCTCTTCTTTGGCGTCACGATGAGCTTGATCGATAGCATTTTGACGTTGAATAATAGCCTTGATTCGAATAACTCTGTCTCTACGGGTTTCACCAAAGTAAATAATAGGCTCCGAATAATGTCTGAAGCGTTCGCTCAGTTCTTTATCGCTTAGAAGATTAAGCTCTTCAGCTAGCTTATCTATTTTTTTCTCAGTTATAGAATTAGTGCCATCACGCTGTTTAAGCCTTTCTTGTAGCTTCCTTCGCCTCGCCTCATTTTCCTCTTCTTTAAGCCGCCTTTCCTCACGAACTTGCTGCCGCTTCTGTTGCCGTTCTTGCTCAAGTTTATCTTGTTCTTGTATATATTTTTGCTGCTCTTGACGCTCAATATCAGCTTTTCGGACATATTTAGATGAGCCTGAAGCAGCTTTGGCAGTTTCTTTTTTCTTAGAAATTTCTTTCTTTAAAAAAGAAGAAAAATCCATTATTTTTAATAGCCGAAGTTTAACTAAGCAATTGCGATTTGTGTGAATGTTTTGTATTACAATATGATGTTCTCACGGCGCTGCAGATACTTACTATTCAAGCCTTTCTGCTTAGGTGGGAGGAATGCCAATATTTTTACTGTCCCAATATTCAGGCCTGTAAATATAGTGGTTTCATCACAAGCAAAGCAGATAGGGAGAGTTTCGTAAGAACTAATTGCAATTTTTTCGACTGCCGAATTTTACACTCACCTTAGTAATTTTAGCATTTGTGTATTTTGGATGTCTTACAACAACGTATCAGTCAAGGCCGAGCCTCTTTCACCAGGGTTTGAAGATGACGTTTCTCTTTCACCCGCTTCACCTCGCGGTATAAAAAGGGAAGATCATGTTAAGCAGGAGATTTACGAAGATGATGAAGATGATGATCATGATAACAATGGTAATAATAATGGTGATGACGAGGATGAGGATGATGATGATGAGGATGACGACGAGGATGACGTCGAGGGGGAAGATGATAGTAGGAGAACTGGTGAAGGGTACGTTGATTCGCTTGATTTAAATACGAAGGATTCACAAACAAAAGTATGGCTAGTAAGATTACCTAAATTTTTAATGGAAAAGTGGAAAAATGTTGATAATATTTCTGGCCAGGAGTTGGGCCGAGTCAGGATTTCAAATGAGAGGGTAGTTACGTCTTCATCTGGGGATGGCTCTTCCTCTCAAGGAATGGCCCATAAGCGAAAGGTTAAATTGGTACTTAATGATACTCCTGAAACACAAGATATCCCTCATGAATATGATATTGATCTGGTTAAAGAAGTGGTGAATAATACTTTCGTGTTTACAGAAAAAAACTTACCAAAGTATAAAAGACCGGTCGATACCGATAATAATAGCAACAATGGGAACGATAATTCGTCTAAAGGCAAGCCAAGGTATGACAAATCTAGGTATAAAAACCAAAATAACATAAGCAACAAAAATAACGAGGATAGTCAAACCAATTCAACAGATGTGAATAATAATGCTCCTGGTGGCGGTGGCAAACAGTCAGTCAAGACCAGCCGTTTCAATAAGGAGCGACGATTTATTCCGTACACAAAGATTATCCCGAGTAAGTTACGCACCAATTCGGTTTATTTGACCCCTAAACATATCTTGGTTATTCTTTCTTATTAATACTAACTTTTACTGAAATAATTATAGAGAAAACCGCTATATCCGGTACGGTTTGTCATGAGTGTGTCGTGATGCCATCTTTACACGACGAGAACTATAATAAAGTGGTTTCCCAACGTAAGGTGTTACTTAGTTCGGAACCAAGACCTAAAGTTACATTTCTTAATGAGATACCCGGCGTTACAAACGGTAATGCCTTCAATATTCGCAGTCCCAATACATCACAATTCTTACGAGCCCAGAAGAAAAATCCCAAGACGACAACCGAGGGTAAGGCCATCAGAATGCCCCGAAGTGAGTTGCTTGATTTATTATTTAAGCTGTTCGAAGAATATGATTATTGGAGTTTGAAGGGTCTTCGAGAACGTACCAAGCAACCAGAAAGTTATCTCAAAGAAGTTCTAGTTTCAATGGCCATCTTAAATAAGCGTGGCCCTTATGCCTTGAGGTACTCTTTGAAACCTGAGTACAAACAAATCAAGGGTATTGAGAATTCTCTCTCACAATATATGGAAAGATCTGGTGAAACCATTTTGGATGATGATGATCAAAATCCTGATGCATTTTTACAGAACTATGATAGTGGCAACGGTGGCCAGGGTGAAGAAATGGAAGAGGATGATGAAGATATTGAAATGGAAAACGTTTTTTAATGAAAAAAAATGGATAAGACTTGTATCTTTGTTTCCTACCAGTCTCTACATTAAAATTCTGCTTTGTCATCACTATTTCACTTGAAATTTATTTGTAATTATGTGCTTAATATTTTTCCTGTTATCACTAAATAGATAAAATAATAAAGGATTTGAGAATATAATAACTAAAAAATTTGGCCAATAAAAAAGATCAGAGAATTCTTACTAGAAACTCATTACCATTTCTTGGCTTGCATTTCAGATGGGGGGTCAATTTCAACTCTCTTTTTACCAACACTGCTCCAATTGGTACTCAAGGCAGTACCATTACTTTCAATATAGCTTTTCATCATAGCTCTTTTAGTATCATCATCGGCGTCCTTATAAATCTGCTGAAAAAGCTTAGTGGGGTCTCCACCTTGCTGATCATCTTCATCGTCACTAAGGTTTATCTTATCCCAATCTTTGACAATTCTAGAGGTTGTTTTAGAGGAATCGTTGGAAAAAGTTGACGTTGGCTTTGGCTCATTTACATTTTCACGCTTTGATTGAGCAATTTCAGGACCGGAGCCGTTAGCCAATAAACTATTCCAGGTGACATGCGCATGCGATTTCTTAAGATATAACTCCACTTTAGTTCCAAAAATACGATAGCTAGACTCTTCAGGAACGATGGTATCATACAAAGGTTCATATAAATAACCATGCTCAGTACCAGAGGAGTCAATGTATAATAATGAGACACTAGTAGGTGAAAAAGTAATTTTAGCAGTATCTTTAGGGACATTCTTAATAAAAAGAGAGACATTCATAAGTTGAGCATTCTGATAATAGTCAAACCTCACATCAGTAGTAGGCGCAACATCTGGACTAATTGATGAAACGTTGTCAGGTGCTGTGTTCGGATTGTGATCTATGGGAAACCCTTTAATTGAAGGAATTTCTGAAATAGTAACGCGCGCTTCTTCGTCGGTTGCTAAACAGAAAGAAAAAAATTTCAGTTAAAAGCTTTTCTATAGACTAAATTGATATAATTTTAGATAGTATTACGCACCACTTTCAAGCTTGGGCGTGAGCTTCATTTCCCATATTTCGAGAGTTGGAAGTGAATCTTTATTGACTTTCTTCGATAGTTGAATAGCAAAATTTGCGTTACCAAATTGCCCTAAATGATATAAACCAATTCTATAATATTTAGAGTTAGTTAAAAAAGAACTTAAAGCCGGTAATAGCATTGGTCGACTTGTTTCACTTACGCTCTATTGAGCTGAGCTTGTCCAAGCTCTAAACTTCTGCCAATTTTATGGGCCAGGATGACTGCCTTTTCAGAGGAATCAAGAGACTCCTGAAATCGATTTAATCGGCGAGCAATTACTGATCTAGAATATAAAAAAAATAAAAAGTTGATATTTTTGGTTCAAAGATTGTAATCTACGGTAACTAGGTAATCTTGGCACTTTGAATTGCCGGGGTACTACTCACTTTTGAAGGTATGCATTAATAGACGTAGGCTCTTGTTGAATAATGGTATTAACTAAGGTAAAGGCCTGTTCATAATTTTTAGATTCCATTAAATTTGCTACCTTTTCCATATTTGCGGTCATAATTGTAGAAAATAGAGACACTAATAGCTGATAGTTCTAGAAATTAAAAGAAATATGACTGATAAGTAAACATTATGTGGGTTGAAAAGTAAGACTAAAATATACAGTGGACTTGTAGATCGCAGTCTGAAAGCTGAGTTATGTACAGATTGATCGGTTTTGGTCCCAGCCGACCAAAAGCGGGAAGCAAAAAAACGAAAAAAAGAAGTAACTGGGAATTAGAGATGAAAAAAATATTGATAAAAACGGCAGACACTTAAAGATTTTGGTATTCAACAGATTAGGATAAGGAAAAAAACTAAAGAAACGAATCATGTCCTCCGAAGAAGTCCAAAGTTTTGAAAACCCCAAACCTGTTTCTAGTGTTTTGGTGGACAATAGTGAAGCAGTTTTAACCGCTGCTACTAGCCCCATCTATTCGGGTGCCGGTATCAAGAGTCTTGTTTTAGATGCTGGCCCTTTACTCACACAATCATACAACGCTATTCAGCATCTTGCCGATGCGTTCTACACTACTCCTTCAGTATACAATGAAATTCGTGACGAAAAAGCGAGACAAAACCTGTTATTATGGGGTGACAGACTAGAAGTTCGTCAACCAAAGCCTGAATACATTAAGGCTGTTACTGATTTCTCAAAGAAGACAGGTGATTATGCTGTATTATCATCTACCGATTTGCATATTATTGCCCTCTGTTACGAGATTGAATGTGATCTCAATAATGGTGATTGGAGATTAAGAAAGTTCCCTGGTCAAAAGCACATCAACGGTGCCAACCCATCCAGACCTGCCGAAGAACAAGAGAGACTCAAACAAGAACTTGACCAAAAGGAAGAAGATGCTAAATTAAGAGCCGTTGAAGCCCAAAACAAGAAATCTACCAAGGCTGAAACCACCTTGACTGAAGTCACTAAGACCATTCAACAAGTCACTGTTGAAGATTCCCAAGCTACTGAAGAGCAAACAGAACAAAAATCAACTGAAGAAGTTGAGGACGACCAGGGTTGGGATGTTGTTATTTCTAAGCGCAAACCTGCTAAAAAGAACAAAAACAAGAAGAAGGCCCCTAAGGTTTTATCTCCTGTGGCCGCTGTTGTCACCGAGAAAGAAGATGGTGAACCCACTCCTCAAGAAAAGACCCAATATGATACAGCTGTAATTGTTGAAACCGAAGATATGGACTCTGATGAAGAAGGCGGCGAATGGATTACTGCTTCAAATATTCAAGAGAAGATTGAAAAGGACGGAGGTGAAACTTTAGAAAGATCGCCCACACAGCGTGTCATTAAGGCTGCAATGTCTACCGGTGATTTTGCTATGCAAAATGTTGCCTTGCAAATTGGGTTAAATTTGGTCAACCCTACTAATGGTTTACAAATTAAAAAAGTTAAGAACTTCATGCTCAGATGTCATGCTTGTTTCCATATTATGCCTATTCCTAAGGATGGTAAACCCCATCATTTCTGTCCCCGTTGTGGTTCTGCAACTTTGTTGAGATGCACAGTTACTACGACAGCTGCTGGCAAGATTCAAGTCCACTTGAAGAAGAATATGCAATGGAGTCATAGAGGTGATAAATTCAGTATGGGAACCCCTCAAAGTAAGAAGTCTCAAAAGAACTTTAATCGTCATGGTGATAATGTTGTCTTGTTGAGAGAAGATCAAAAGGAATATCAAAAGGCTGTTAAAAACGATATGTGGAAGAGACAACAGAATGAGAAAGTATTGGATGAATGGATTGGTGGTTCAGCTGATGGCGTGATGACCCCCTTCTCCGTTTCTGGTATGAAGAGAGACGCCACTAAACATACTGGTGTTAAAATCGGTATGGGTAGATTCATTAATTCTAAGAGACGAAGTTAGAATTAGGTGTTCTCCTGAATATTAACCATTTCTAAACTGCACTATTATTTTTCCGCCTTATTTTTAACCGTTTATTATCTTTGATCATGTTTATCTAGTGTACATTACGTTCCCATATTGCTCTTTGTCTTTTATTGTATTATTTTATATCGTCTTATTTTTACTTTTTTTGATAAACCTTCATTAGAATAAGAGAAGAGGAACCAAAAAATAGAGTGGCTGAGAGAATCAATTAAATATTATTTTACACATTATTAAAATTTCAAAAATATTATTTACAAAAAGGAAAATAGACAAAACAGAAAAACGGGAAAAATATTTTCGAGTATAGTTTAAATTTACTTTAAGATACTAGAGTTAGAGTGTAAATTGCCAGGTATCTTCAGTGATACCAAAAAATCCTAAAGGACCCTTAACACGAGTTGATTTAATTTGCTTGAAATCCTTTTTAGCCAAGAGAGATTCAGCTTCCTTTTCAAGGTTCAAACATGATATAGTAACCTTCTTAATACCAGGCTCTTTCCTGGCCTGATCAAGACACCAGTATAAGAGATCTGTACCTAAACCCAGTTTACGATATCTACGCAGCGAAGTCCATGATGTGATGTTTGCGGATGATTCCTCATGGTGAAATTCGATCGAGGCGACGCCGACAACGTTACCATTGTAGATATAGGTATTAGCTTTAATATTTTCGGGGATTTCAATCAAACTTTCGGGAGACTTGTTTTTACCCAATTTGGTCACAGAACCGTCACCAAAAATGGAGTCAGGAGTGAATTTTTTGGCTTGACGGATAAAACTCTCAGACAAGGATACGGCCGAGACTAAAACAGAGGCAATAATGATACTAAGACTGATGATACCTGTACCAATATTATGGATGAGATCCATTTGGTAGGACGCCAGACCAAACAGAACCACTAGAAACGATATTGTGCAAGGATGGTATATTATTATATTGTTAGCTTTATTGCGTCGTTGGGCAATACCATCAGCTACCAAGGTGGTGGCGGCAAGCAAATTAGACACAATTAAGGGCGATTCTTTAAAGAACGAGCCGCCAGCGTCTTGTACATTTTTGTCTGGCGACATTTGCTGAAGACCACCAGCTTTGGCAGGTGTCGTTCTGGTACTATCAGCCTTCTTGCGGTTCTTGAGGGCTTTGGTCATTGTTATTTGGTGGCAACAAAAAACTCCGTTAGACAGAAAAGAGGAAAAACTAAAAAGAATGAGAATAATTTGACTCAATTGAGATTATGAAAAACAAATTCCGATAAATCGATTATGTAAAAATGAGAAGCGAAAAAAAAAAATAGAATATATATATATATATAATCCACAGAGAAAAACTGTCCTGGCAGTCAAAAAAAAGTACTGTGTTTAGTTACGTATGATCTCGGGGCCTGCACCCCCACGAAACAACGTGGGGCCCATGCCGCTTGCCAGTGGCTAAGGGCGGGGACAGGCGAGTTCAGGGCTAGCGACGTATATATAGTGCCAGTCCGATGTGAAGTCCCGGGGCGTTTGGTATGAGATCAAATCATGTCCTATCACAACTTTCCCACCAAAGAACCCAGAAAAATTCCCAAAAAACAATTAAAAGTAAAAGCAAAGTGGGGAAGAAGTATGAAGAAAAAAAAAAAGGACCGTCGGAATTCCGGAAGAAATCAAAAAACCAAAACTCTAAAATCTGGAATAAAAAAGAAACCATATAACAGTGTATGAGCCAATAAAAAGGCATTAAGGCACAAGTTTCGTGCTACTGCTACATTATCTGCTGACTGAGCTTCACTAGTTTGTCTCGGCTATTAAAATAGAATCTTTCGGTCCCGTGAATAAGTCACCAACTTCTACAGCTGGCCTTTTACCAGGCTACCTTTTTTCATTATATATATATATATTACTTTTATTAGCACTTCTATCGACCCCCAGTTATAAATAAAAGGCATGTCAAATACAGCTCCCCAGCTCCGGCTGCGAAAGGGCGACCGCTTATCGCTCGCGAGTGCTGCAAACTCAAAGGCAGAGTCCGACCAGAATATCGGTAATTGTAAGGCTAGCACAAAAGGCAAAACTGGAGAGATACAATCACCAGCAACGAAAAAAAAGGTTTCTCCGTCATCCAATGAATCCAGAACCAGTACTGACGGCGATAATAAACCATTACCTCACTATTCACCTATACATTTAAAAACACAAGCGTCTATTTTATCGCGGGATGGCAACTTTACAAGTCCCGAGAAGCCAGTGCGACCACCAACCTCCTACGCCGGATTCCGCAATTTAGCTATGATAACTTTGGCAGTGGGTAATATTCGCTTGGTAATTGAGAATTACCAAAAGTACGGTTTACTTAACTTCCTCTTTGCAGGTATTGGGATTCCTAAAACTGACATTCGTATCGGCCTTATCCTGACAGCTTCAATACCCATTCATCTGCTTATAGCACTAGCAATCGAACTATTGGCAGCCAAACTAACTCTGCACAATAAAGCAGTGATATCGTCGCATGTTCTTAAGCACTATTGGCGGGTTTTTGTCATACTTCATGCTACCAACGCTATTTTAGCTCTGGCCATTACCAGTTATTATACAAACTATTACATATTTCATCCCTTTATTGGGACTGTATGTGAAGCCCACGCCCTTGTGGTAACACTCAAGGTGGCATCGTATGCTTTTACAAATCGTGATCTGCGCGACGCCAAACTATATAATTTACCAACCCCCGAAATCTATGCTTCAATGCCATATCCGAGAAACCTGACTCTGTCGAATTTAGTATATTTTTGGTGGGCCCCTACACTGGTTTATCAGCCCGTGTACCCTACCTCACCGCGGATCCGCGCCGGGTTTATTTTTAAACGAATCCTCGAAATTTGTGGTGCCTCTGTGTTGATGGCTTTCCTCGTAAGCCAGTACGGAGCTCCCGTATTGAAAAATTCACTACCAATCCTAGCTTCCTCATCCGAATTTTCCGTTCTAGCTGCGCTGGAGCGTTTACTGAAATTAGCTACTATTTCAATGGTCGTATGGCTTTTGGGATTTTTTTGTATATTTCAGTGCTATTTAAATATTTTGGCTGAGATCCTACGCTTTGGTGACAGGGAATTTTATCAAGATTGGTGGAATTCAGGCTCTGTTGGCACTTATTGGCGTAGATGGAACCGCCCCGTTTCAAATTACTTTAAGCGACATGTGTTTGTTCCCCTAATTAATCGAGGTGTTCCTGTTAATGTTGCATCTCTCTTTGTCTTTTTCATTTCCGCAGTTTTGCATGAGATTCTAGTTGGGATTCCGACTCATAATATTATTGGTGTTGGATTTGCCTCGATGTTACTCCAGGTGCCACTTATATATGTAACTATGCCTATAGAAAAAATTAGAGGCGTGGGTACAGTACTTGGCAACTGCATTTGGTGGCTTAGTTTCTTTTTAGGCCAACCAGTGGGTGTGTTACTCTACTACTTAGCATGGAACCTGAAGTTTGGTAGTCTTAGTACCTCTTGATATTTTCATCACACGTTTGAATACTTTTATAGATTATTCATACATTATTTTTATATTTTCAAAATGGCAAGTAATTAAATTTATAATAGTGTGTATTTCCATGTATTAACAGTTATGCATATTTAAAACATTAAAATCCCAGGCTAGAGCTATTGCGACGCTTCGAACGATTGTTTGCCCTATAAATAGCAACGACAGCATAGGCGCCAACAACAAATACTACAAACATTAGGATTTGAAGGATCTTGAATACCCAAGTACTCTTTGCTCTTTGGTTTCTAGCAGCGATTAGTTTTGCTTTTCGCTTATTGCGACGATTAATCTTGTCATGAGCTTTCTTACTACCAGCAAAATAGCCAAGTTTATGATAATTGTCGCGTTCCCTATTACCACCTCTATTAGCAACAGGTGCTTGCTTTGCACTTTCTTCTTCCTCTTGTTCGTATTCTTCTTCATCTTCATCGGGGAAGTAAACCTCACCGTCATCATCAACATAACCATCCCATCGGGACTGTCCCTCATTGACTTTATTGGCAATGGCCAAGTAGGTATACTTGCCAGGAGCATTACTCAGTGAATTAACTCTAACCTCTCCCACACTGTGATATTCACTTAGGTCTCCAGTATGCGCTGAAAGACCCAAGTAAAGCGGTTTATCACCAACAACCTCGTAGAATCTTTGTAAGGGTTCACCGGAAATCAAAAAACAAGTTTTCCAGGTATCTTCGTTCCGGTATAAAATATCCACGGAAATAAATTTCCCGTGTACACTAGTAATTCTCAATTGCGAATTTTTCACTCGATGAGCATTGTGCAAACCACGTACACCGCATCCATCAACGCCGAAATCAAGTTCATTTTGTTTACCATCATGGTCGTTATCGTAAGAACTTTGACCATCGCCTAGCATAGGCATAATGTACGGAAAGGTCAGACCGGGACGGTTATTTTTATAGGTATCAATAAGAATTGCCAAACCAGTAAACTTGTCCATACCACCAAAAACTGAGCCATGTGTGTCCTGTGAAGATGTAGTAGTCAACCAAATGGCCATGCCATCTCCATAAAGTGATTGACCAGCACCGCCAATTTTGAAAGCAATCTCAATCTCAATATCATTCTCAGTAAGAGAAGGTAACGGAGACTTTGAGTACATCCATCCATTTTGTCCATTCTCATCACGGGTTAGCTGGACAGAAGGAAAACTACCCGATCTTAGCACCGATACGTCACCGCCAATTTCAAAGTTGGAATTCCGAAAATAAGAATCTAAAAATGGGTAAGTCATAGTATAAGAATCAAGAGGAAGCTTTTTGAGAGATACTATATCAGTATGTTGATCTGGCGTGGGAGATGTGGATTCTGCGGCCGACACCATGAAGCCTAGCACGGCCAAAAAGCACACCAAATTATAAAATACCATTTATAGATCGTGGGTTAAGTACGATATGTTTTTGAATAGACCTAAGCCTCTTAAATGGGTTTTAACGCCAAGTGGTATATATGTAGCCGGATTCGTAAAAAACCTCGATGTCTTCTTAAAAAGGGAACCTGAACTACTAATAAAAAGTAAAAATATCAGAAGAGTCTCTTGATCAGTCGAAGTTACAGCGCAGGGTTGAGGAGTAGTTATATCAAGTACCCCAGGCATTAATATTATGTAAGAATCCTCAAGATCTGATAAAGTTTCAATCACGTGATAATTCTCTTTCAAAATATATAAATATATATTTCGTTTTAATTTTCTTTTTTTTCCTTTTTTGATTTTTTTCGTTTTTTCCCTTCAGTTTTTATTTTTCGTTTTTTTTGTTTTCGTGATTTTTCAGTAGGAAAACTCCCAATAATTCAGTTCCATCTTCAATACTAAATAATTTAGACTAAAAAACGATTCTTATTGTATAAAAAATGGATAGTCAAGATCTAACCTCCAAAAGGCCTAATGATGAAACTTTAGTTTTTTCTTCGACTATTGTTGATTCAACTGTTTTAGAAACCGCCAATAAGAGAGTGAAAATTGAGGAAGTGTCTGCTACTGTTGCCGTTCCAGTTACCGTATCTCTTCCCACAGCTAATTCCACTTCAACTTCGTTAGGTGTCACTGAAACTGATGTTGGTATTACTGAATATATATCTGCAGATTTGCCTGGGTTTAAGGGGATTTTAAAGCAAAGATATACTGATTTCTTGGTTAACGAAGTTTCCTTGGATGGTACTGTCTTGCACTTGGTTGAACCTGCCCCTGTCCCTGTTTCTGATAAGAAAAATCGTCGTCGTGAAAAGAGAGCTGAAGAACGTGAAGGTGACAAAGACGAGGAGAAAGACGAGAAGAAAGAGGAAAAGTCTGAAGATACTGAGCCAAAGAATGAAGAAGCTAATAACTCTGAAAAAAAGATTGACGAAAAGCCCACATTTGTTCTTTCTGAAAATGATAAGGATAGGTTGGCCAAGTACTTGGATGTTGAAGACATTGATAAAATTATGAATCTTTTTATCAATGGTTCAAATATGCAGACCAAGAAATCCTTTGAAGAGAAGGATGACCGTACTGCCTTACATCAACTTATAAGAGAGATTTTCAATTCCAAGTTCGAAACAAAAACCACCCCATCTAATAATTTTTCAATCAGTCTTGCTAATGCCCAACAGCAGCGTAGATCTCGTGAAAGAGTTGGTGGTATTAAAAACGCAATTGGCCCCGCTCTGGATTATCTTCACTTTACATTATATAAGGAAAACAAGGACACTATGGAATGTGCCAGTTTACTTGCAAAATTCTTACGTGTTCCCCCTAAGACTATTGGTTACGCTGGTACGAAGGATCGTCGCGGTGCTACTGTTCAAAGAGCTAGTATAAACAAGATGAAAGTAGATCGACTTCATAACCTTAATCGTGTTTTGAGAGGTATCCGTTTGGGCAGTTTCAAATACGAGTCTGAGCCTTTAAAACTTGGCGATCTCAAGGGTAATGAATTCTTTATTACTATCCGTGGGGTTGAAGCCGCTGAAGGTTTTGATAAGGTCAATAAAGCGTTTGAATCCTTGAAACAGCATGGGTTTATTAATTATTATGGTATGCAAAGATTTGGCACTTTCTCTGTTTCTACTCATACTATTGGTAAGCATATGCTGAACGATGAATGGGATAAGGTTATTGATCTTTTATTAATGCCCCAAGAGTTGGGAATCCCGGACAGTGTTGATGCACGTAAGAAGTGGGCCGCTACTAGAGATCCTAATGCCGTTTTACCTCTCATGCCTAAAAAATGTGTTGCTGAACATGCTGTCCTAAGGACATTGGCCAAGGATAGAAATAACAAAAGTAGTGGGTCACTTAATGCCGTAATGCAGATTCCTAGGAATCTTAGAGTTATGTACGTTCATGCTTATCAAAGTTACATTTGGAACGTCGTTACCAGTGCTAGAGTTAAACGTTTTGGTTTAAACGTTATCGAAGGTGATTTAGTTATTGACGATTCCGAACAATTATTAAGAGAAAAAGAGAAACAGGCTTCCCTTCAATCCGGTGAAGTTTTCCAAGAAGACTTGAAGGAAGATAGTTATACCAGGGCTAGGCCTGTCACCAAAGAAGAAGTAGAGTCAAGTAAGTACACCATTTACGATATTGTTCTTCCGACCCCTGGTTTTGATGTTACTTATCCCGAAAACGAACTCAAGCAAGTTTATGTCGATACAATGGCCCAAGACGGTATTGACCCGTTTAACATGAAGCGTGGTGTACGTGAATTTTCTCTAGCTGGAAGTTACAGATATGTATTTTCCAAGGCACATAATGTCGAATGGTGGGTCAAAAAGTATGAAGACCCGGTTGAACAACTTGTGAAGACCGATTTAGAAATGATCAATGAAGGTCTTTCAGTTGGAGTTGAGGGTGAAACTGGTGAAGGAAAGAGAATGATTCAAGGCGAAGGTATCGGTAGAAACACTGGTATTGTTTTGAAGTTACAATTGGGTGTTGCTCAATATGCTACTATGGCCCTTAGAGAAGTTATGAAGCTTGATACATCTCGTAGAGGTGAATGTTTAAACATTCAAGTTAAGGCTTCATCTTAGTATAAATAAACTTTAAAAATTACTATCTGTATATTAGTTGTTTCTGATTTTGTGGTGCTTAGATTTAAATATAAATATAAATATAAAATACAACTACATTTTTTTAACCTACAGTGACTCTAAGCCGGACTAATCAGATCTTACCACAAGAGGTGCGGCGTGGGGCCAATCAGCATTACATCATAAGTTAGCCATAAGAGTAATTTCTATTTTGTCCTGTAGCGTCTCGAGTTATAACTGTTATTACCAAGTAAAAACCTTCGATTTCGTTTTTCTTATTTTTCTTCTACACGTAAAAAACAATTTTATTAATTGAAAATGTCCCCTACTCCTCGTGTTATTTTTATTCGTCATGGTGAGACTGAATGGTCAAGAAGCGGCCAACACACCTCCACCACCAATCTTCCTTTAACCACAGAAGGCGAACACCAAATGAAAGCTACTGGCCATTCGTTTGTTGGTGAGCATAAATTAATCAAACCCACTTCTGTAACACACGTTTTTATCTCACCCCGCGAGAGAGCTCAAAAGACTTTTGAACTTATGTTCGAGGATGTTGATCGCGACGTTGTTGCCAAAATTCCTACCACTACTACTGAAGATATTAGGGAATGGACATATGGTGACTATGAAGGTATGCACACTAAGGATATCCGTGCTCTGAGAAAGTCTCGTGGTCTTGACCAAGAAAGAGACTGGCTTATCTGGTATGATGGTTGTGAAAATGGTGAAACCCCAGAAGAAGTTACCACCAGATTGGACAGACTCATTGAAGAAATCCATGAAATACAAGGTAAGGCTATCGAAGAAGATAAAGCCAGTGATATTTTGATCTTTGCTCATGGCCATATTTTGAGAGCTTTTGTTTTAAGATGGCTTAAAAGAGACCTTCAACCTCCTGCCTTCATTATGGATGCTGGTGGTGTTGGTGTATTAAGTTACGAGCATCACAATGTTAAAGAGCCTGCTCTTTGCATTGGTTCCGCCATCAAGCCGTTCTAAATTATAAATATTCTTTGAATCCTTTATATTATACTAAATGATTTGATGATAAGGATACTATTATGAAATTTTTATTTATTTCATAATCAAAATATTATGTACATATACGTGTATTAACTTTAAAGTTTATTGATTTGTTTTCATGTAAATCTTGAATCTGCAATATTTTCTAAAATAGGATAAATAACGTTCATAGAAAGATGATGGTATATATTTGTGGGGAAGAAATATATGAAAAATGGTCAGCTACCGTCACGATTATTTAACTGACAGCTGGGTAAAGAATGAAAAGTTAACAAAATATTTACAATTGCGATCTAGCTAATTTACGTTTTTTTTTTGATTTCTCCACCCTTCAATTTTGGTCAAGTCCTCGATGGACCATTTAGGCTGAGAATAAGACCTCAAATCGGTCTCAATTCCGTTTTCCCAAAGCTCAATACCAGCCCATCCAATCATTACTGCATTATCAGAGCACCATTCAGGCTCCGGGAAATGAAAATTCTCAATATTTGGAAACGATTCTCGAATTTTGTCTCTAAACCGTAAATTAGAGCCAACCCCACCTGAAAGAACTAGATCTTTTATATGTAAAAGGTCTTCTCGGGGCGCTTTTGTTCTTTCATAATTCTTGCCTTTTCGAAGTTCATCTTTTATTTTTCTTGCCATCGTTTTTGATATATAGCCCGGATTTATGGCAGAGCGCATACGTTTAGTTATATGATCAAATATTGCCTCCTGGATTTCGTAGGCTATCTGATATCTATGCTCTAATGGTATCACTTCACAGATGTTATTTCTTGTGGCATTAGGGTATTTTTTAGCAATATTTTCTTTAATACTTGTAGTGAACGGAGCAAACGAAAATGCTGCGGTGTTGACTCTTCCCTTTATATCCTTCAAGGGATCTGGAAACTTCAGTGAAGGATATTTCGTTAAGCTCGCATAAGAATTAAACATTTGACCTTGTTTAACAAATTTCTCGAGCACGCTTCCTAACATTATTCCTTTTAACCCTATCTCACGCGCACATTTGTCTATTGCATCCCCTACTGCTATATCCACTGTATTGGCTATGATTTTATGATCGAAAAGGGAACTTGATAGCACAAGAATAGTGTGTCCACCAGATGCTAGCAAACTAAGAAATGGAAATAATGGATTGGGGCTATACTGAAGCGGGTCTATTGGCACACTTCCAACCTGCCAATTAAACATTCTAGGCGTTAATAGATGACCTAGCATATGATGAACCCCGATTAAAGGCACATTCCATCCAACTGCCAGACCTTTCGCAACTTCATAGCCGGACGCCAAAGATGCATTCATACCAGGCCCCCGTGTCGCGCAAACTAAAGACACTGGTTGGTCACGATGATTCTTTAATAAGTCATGAACAGTTTGTCCTACCATCTGCTGGTGAAGTAAGTGGGCTTTTTTGGGTACAATTCCGCCATCATGAGTTGTATCTAATGAATGCTTTATATGCCCTATCAACACAGGTGGAGTGTACTTATCATTTTTGTCTATTATACATACAGATGTATCATCACAAGAAGTTTCGATAGCTACAACACGATATTTCCGACTGAAGTAGCTGAATGGCATCGGAAGTATTTTAGGCATTAGTATTTCAGAATAGCTTGACCATTTGGGTTTTTTCCTCAATGCATGCTTCCAAGTGATATACCGTAAACAATGCCAACTTCTTTGGCACATATTTGCGTTATATACATATGCTGTTAAAGCTGTAGTATGCTTTTGTTAACCAATTTGGGTTTTTATCTATATTGGTATACTAGAACGTTATCAGTCTCCACTTAGATTTACTTTATTTTAGTCACGTGAAGTTATATTTATATGCACCCGGCCCTAAAGAATGTTTGACGCATCAACCTTCCCGATATGGCTTATCGGTTGCTGAGCAATATTTTTTTATACAATCACTGTAAATCCTGACTCTACTTCACTATTTAAATATCAATAATTTAGAATATAATAGTTTCAAAAAGCACTTTAACTCCTTGTATCCGTTTAGCATTGATAATTACCCATTATGGCCCTCAATCTCTTTGTCAATATAAAATTACCTTCAGGTAAAACATATACCCAGCCTACTGGCCTATTCATCAATAATGAATTTGTGAAGTCCATAAAGGGATACGTTATCGAATCAATCAATCCTGCCACTGAAGAGCCGATTTGCTCTGTTTATGGTGCTGAAGAAGAAGATGTAGATCTAGCCGTAAAGGCAGCCCGTGCGGCATTTAAGGGCCCTAATGGTTGGAAAAAGACAAGTGGGGCTGATAGAGCAGATCTGCTCTATAAGTTATCCACATTAGTGAACGAAAACCGCGATGTTCTCGCATCAATTGAGGCTATGGATTCTGGTAAACCTAAGACTCAAAATTCATTAGGTGATATTGATGAGATTATTTCGGTTTTGAAGTATTTTAGTGGTCATGCCGATGGTGCCCAAAGTGGTAAGACTATTGAAACTGGTCCGGATAAGCTCGCATATACTTTGCACGAACCTTACGGCGTTTGCGGCCAGATCATTCCTTGGAATTATCCTCTGGGTATGGCTGGCTGGAAGATCGGGCCTGCTCTTGCAGCTGGTAACTGTATTATTTTGAAGTCTGCTGAACAAACTCCTCTATCTATCCTTTATCTAGCGAAGCTTGTAAAAGAAGCTGGTTTCCCTCCAGGTGTTGTGAATATTCTTTCTGGCTTAGGAAAAACAGCTGGAGCTGCCTTGGCTGCTCATAGTGATGTGGATAAGATTGCTTTCACTGGCTCCACAGCTACCGGTAAAATAATCATGAAGCTTGCTGCAAATAACTTGAAAGCTATTACTCTTGAATGTGGTGGTAAGTCACCACTTTTTGTTTTCAACGATTGTGATTTTGAACAAAGTATTAAGTGGGCTCATTTTGGTATAATGTGCAACATGGGCCAGATTTGCTCAGCTACTTCTCGTATTTATGTCCAAGAAGAGACTTATGAAAAGTTTATTGCTGCCTTCAAGGCTGAATGTGATAATTCCTCTATCATGGGTGATCCATTTGACGACAACGTTATTCATGGTCCACAGGTTTCCAAACTCCAGCAGCAACGTATCTTAGATTATATAAAAAAGGGAAAAGCTGAAGGTGCTCGTCTAGTTTGTGGTGGTAAAGCAATATCTCCTGGGTACTATGTTCAGCCAACTATATTTGCTGATGTCACAGAAGACATGACAATCATGAAAGAAGAAATTTTCGGACCTGTTGTCTGCATTGCTAAATTTAAGGATGAGGAAGATTGTGTCAATCTTGGTAATGATTCAGAATACGGCCTGGCCGCTGCGATCTTTAGTTCTGATATTGGCCGATCCCATCGCCTAGCAAGGGATCTTGACGCTGGAAGTGTATGGATTAATAGTGATAATGACTGTGATATACGCGTTCCTTTTGGAGGTTATAAAGTTTCAGGTATTGGTCGTGAACTTGGTGACTATGGAATGGGTATCTACACCCAAGCTAAGGCTGTTCATGTCAACTTAGGTTGCAAGCTTTAAACATTACGTATATACAATATATACAAATACGTACGCATAGTGAAATATATTATTCAAAGAATCATGAATTCTCTTATTATCTAGATTTTTTTAATCCATTAATGTATTACGATCTGCCATTCTTTTGCTATTTATAAGCTGCCTTTATTTAACCATACCATGTAGATATACTCTGCCCTGTTGACATCGCTTCGTTATCTCTACTAGCTATGAATGACTCCGTAATATTAAATACTTTTATCAGATCTTCCCAGACAGGAACGTTCATATCCATAATCAGTTGATTTCTTGGAAGTTGCCGTCTTCGCTCACCTTCTTCCTCATCATTATCAGGAATTTCAGGTACGATAATTACTTCTGGTAATCCATTCTCATTTGATTTAATCATCAAGTTACCATTACTAATCAAAAAACTCAAGTTATACATATTTTCGACAGTTTGACTAAAGCTCTGGGGGTTCACAATAATTTCGAAAAGATCCATGGATGTAATATTATTGGTAGCGAAGTGTTTACTTATAGATTGATACATTTCTTTAACCAGAGATGAAGCTGCGGTTTTGGAAGATTTTTTCAATTCTCTTTTATCAATCTGCTCTGCCATTTTTAATTCTTCAATCTCATCACGCACGAACTTTCGTCTTTCTTTAACGATTTTCTCTATAGCAACAGGCCCTAACATAAAATCGACCCCAACAGGTCTGGTGAGATGTTTATATGCTAACTGGCCCAATTTTTTAAAAGAAAAATCAGGCGTATCTGATTCAGTATATCGAGTTATCTTTTCAATAAATTGAGACCAATCAAACTCTGATGTTACATCTTTCAAATTCCGTGCTTTCCTCAAATTCATTGTTGTTGCTCGAACTAGAACTGCTGAATCATATGTCGCCTCAGTTGGTCTTTCCACCGTTCGGTATACGTTATTTGCTTCCTCAACAACCTCCTCAACGAGTGATTTCTGTCCTTCAAGGAGCTTCGTGCTGTAATAGGTTCCTTCATTCCTTATCAGTTTCTCATCAAGTTGTCGAAAGTACTGTCGCTGTTCACGATGCTCCCTTTCTTTTTCATGTTTTTCGGAAGTGCCCATTCTACCTTAATAGTCTATCATTTACGTTGTGAAACGAAAATAGCTCTAAGGTTTGATATGATATTTCAAAAGTTATTCAGCCGAGTCGTCTAATCTTATGCATGTTCAAATATGTAATCTTGGGACTTCGAACGTAATTTAATGGCCAACATTTCAATATATCGAACAAGCAAGCGAGATGCCCGAAAGTTCGTGTAATAAAAGGATTAAAGTAAGTATGAAACCTAATAAAATATTTGCAAATATAAGTGATAATTTTTATTAACTATTACCAATAGGCCCTGGATGTGTCGGTAGTCAATCGTATCGCAGCTGGTGAAATCATTATCGCCCCAGCCAATGCTTTGAAAGAGATGCTGGAGAATTCTATTGATGCTGGGGCAACATCGATCGATATATTAACTAAAGATGGAGGTCTCAAACTTATGCAAATTACCGATAATGGTAGTGGTATAAATGTAAGTAAACTTTTAGTACATATAAATCAGTCTCTGTACTATAGACTTGTTAAATTTGTTTACAGAGTAATAATTAACGGAAAAACAATAGAGGGATGATATGGCTATATTGTGTAAGAGATTTACTACCTCAAAGTTATCAACATTTGAAGATCTATCCAGCATAGCTACATATGGGTTTCGTGGCGAGGCATTGGCGTCTATATCCCATATTTCCCATCTTACTGTGACGACAAAAACTAAAGACTCGGCTTGTGCCTGGAAAGCGTCTTATTCCAATGGTGAGTTATTAGCAGATACCAAGAGAGGTAATAGCAGTTTATCCAGGAATTCTGGTGGAGAGATAGTTTCTCAACCTAAAGCTACAGCTGGTAAGAATGGTACTCAAATTATAGTTGAGGATCTTTTCTTCAATGTGCCCTCACGTCTACGGGTTTTCAAGTCATCAAGTGAAGAGTATTCGAAAATTCTAGACGTCGTATCACGCTATGCTATTCATACTAAAAATGTAGCTTTTTCATGCAAGAAGTATGGTGATTCGCATGCCTCCCTGACTATTCCGTACAATTATTCTGTTGTCGATAGAATAAGGGTTGTATACGGCTCTAGTGTTGCGTCTGAATTACTGCCCTTATCGTCAAAGGCAAACGAACAGTTAGGATTGTTGAAAATATCAGGCTTTATTACTAATCCAAACTATAATGGTAAAAGAAATATTATGCCCGTCTTATTTATCAATAATCGCTCGGTATCGTGTGATCCTCTGAGAAAAGCTGTCAACGCTGTTTATTCGGCATATTTGCCTAAAGGTGGACATTCATTTGTTTATATTGCTCTGGAAATAGTTCCCAAAAATGTAGATGTCAATGTTCATCCTACGAAGCGAGAAGTTAGGTTCTTGTATGAAGATGAAATAATTGAAATAATCTGTGAAAGCTTACAGACTGTTTTGGCTGGCGCTGATTCCAGTAGAAAATTTCAAACACAAACGGTTCTTCCGGGGGCTATATCTATCTCTTCTAACCGGCGAAATGAAAATACGCCTAGTTTGCCTAAAAAAAAGGTGTATGAAAATAAGATGATTCGTACAGATTCTACACAAGGGAAAATCACTACTTTATTTGCTAGTTCTAGCTCAAATACTCGTGTAAGTTCACAAGAATCGATTTCTAGACCCTATGCTCCATACTTATTTGAAGCCTCTGCGAAGAGAAAACTTTCTTCTATGGGTTCTGGATCACAAGCATTCGAAAGAGGTATAAGATTTAATGAAGACCAAGACAACAATGCCAAATTAATTGGGAATAACAATAGTCATGCTAACAAGGGATCTTTTGAGGACGGTGGCGGAAATGAAAGGTACAGCAAAGAAGCTACTCAACTATCGCAGAATCCAGTTTATTCAAGCCATGGTGATATTACCATTAATAATAATACTAGGGTATCCATCAAACTTAGGTCTATCAAAGCACTTCGGGATGAGGTGATCGAATCTTCTCATGCTATCTTGACTGATATGTTCGCTGATCACACTTTTGTAGGAGTAGTTGACACGGCCAGACGTCTTGTTGCGATTCAATATGGTATTAAACTTTACCTAGTTGACTATGGAGCAGTGTGTAAAAAACTATTTTACCAAATTGGTTTAAGCGACTTTGGAAATTTTGGAACCATCTGGCTTGCCGCGAAACGAAAATTTGATTCAACGGGTGTTGGCGAAACAGGAAGTCCATTGAATGGAGACAATGGAGATGGAATTAGAGTTGAATCTTTACTTGATATTGCCTACGAATCTCTGTCACCTACGAAGCCTTCTCTGATTAATAAAGAAGATGGTCTGCGACAATTAATTAATATGCGTGATATGTTATTCGAATATTTTACAATTCATATAACGTCGGACGGAATGATCGTGGCATTGCCTTTACTGTTAAAGGGTTATATTCCTCCAATAAACAAACTTCCTGCTTTCATATACAGATTAGTCAATAATGTTAACTGGGAAGTGGAGGAAGCTTGTTTCAAAAACATACTGACAGAACTTGCTATGTTCTACATCCCTGAATGTATTGATGAGTGTGTCGATAATAGTGAGGATAATGATAATGACAATGAGCGTGTCAACCCGCGATTGCAAAGTATTAAGCATGATCTCGAAAGATTGATATTTCCGGCAATTAAAAAAAGACTTATTGGAACAAAAACGTTATTAAAGGACATTGTTGAAGTAGCGAACTTACCAGGTTTATATCGGGTTTTTGAAAGATGTTGAAGAATATATAGATAATTAGGCTCAATAAATTTAAAGAATGTCAATTTATATATAACATAAAGTCTACTTTGAATTTCTCGAGAGATTAAATGTTACATTTAGATATACAGAATATTAAGCAAAATAGATTATAATGTTATTCCAATGAACCAAAAATGCGTGAATTTATAATTCTATAAACCTAAAATGCAAGGTGTGATTATTAATATTCATTTTGAATGCTAGCGCCATATAGCTGTATTGGTATTCTGAGCAACCGAATTACCCATTAAGCCAGAAAATCCTTGTAGTGAAGCTGATGGGGATCTTATCGGTTGATTGGGCACACTAAAGGAGTTACGTTGCGAGCCAATAGGCATAGCATGTAAATCACCGGCAATAGATTGGCTTGCAACATATTTAAGATGGGTAACAACACCCATACTATCTCTTGATGATTCAAAACGGTCGGCATCTGATGAGAAGACACCAATCGAAGTATAGAAGTCATTTTGAGTAAAAGAAGCACCGGTTAAGAGACTTAAAGTGGCTCGATAGAGAGCCGTGGCAGGCACATAGCCCTCGTTATCCCAACCACCTTCAACTTGTTGTCTATAACAGTTGATGGCCGAATTCTTAATACTATCATTAAATGTCGTACTCTGGCGTCTCACAATAGGAGCTTGAGTTTCTCCCCATGGCATATTGGTATTTCCGGATGAATTGGGTAAGCCATTAGACCACATTCTACCACTACTACGTTGACCAGTAGTGGGAGCAGTACCAATTCCAGTCCAATTATCAAATTTTAAGCTAATGTTATTACTGTTTATGTGGCCATTGGTGTTGCCAGTGTGAATGTTATTAATTGAGCCATTATGGCCAATGCTACTAGCGCTTTTATCATTTAAATTACTGATATTAGCGTTAGATGCAACAAAAGCGTCTGATGGTCTAGGGATAGTAAACGGTTCATGAAAAATATTAGCGCCTGGACTGAAATCAAGAGCAGTGGATTTAAAACCATTACTACCGGGAATCGAGTTACTCAGAATCACATTATTTGAATTTTCTTTCGACGGATGTATTGTATTGGGAAGGCCCGAGGGATAGAAGTCATCAAAGTCGTCATCCATTAGAGCTTTACTTCCTAGCACACGTGAAATCTCTTTAACGGGATTGTCTTCTTCTTCTGTTGTATTTTTATTATTCTGTACAGGTGAGGTAAAGGCACATAAAGATCCATCATGTTCTTTAACCTGTCTAGATGGTGATCTAAGTGAAGGTACTCCCGCGTGAGCATTCGATAATGTAGTATTGATACCTTGGGGTGAAGCTATGCTACTACTAGTCGGACTGACACTTGAATTTCGGTGTGAAATAGAGTTTACGTCCGATATTGGAAAAGCATTAGATATCGAGCCAGATGGGTTTCGGGAAGCGGGTGATGATAATACAGGGCGGGTTATTCCAGGTGGGGGCTGAATGATTCCAGTCAAATTTTGAGATATAGGTAATCCTGGGGAAGTGAGCCTCACAGTTCCTTGACCGTAGGTTGAGATAGCTCCGGTGGAACCTTGCGGCATCCACGTTGATGGTAATTGCTGCTGGACTTGCGGTACGTGTTGGTGAGAACTAGGCTGCTGGGAAAATTGATGATTTCCGAAAGAGTGGACTGGAAGGCTTTGATGCGACGAAAGATTATGCTGTTGTGTATTTGCAGGCTGTGAGGATTGCTGAATATGGGACGGAAGATGTCGTTTAAGCGGTTCATGTGCTAAACTATAAGAATTGCCGTAACCAGAAGCAATTGCTCCAAGGCCAGGATTCGCAATTAATGGTGAATTTGAATCTAATACAGGAGGATTATTCGATCTCAATTGATTGTATGATATTGTAGAGGGTGAATGAGAAAAGCTCTGAGGTAAGTTAGTATTGAGTAATGGACTATTAAACGGCTGTTGTTGATACGTTGATGTAAGCGTTGATGTAAGCGTTGATGCTGGTGATGGGGCTGAAAGAGACGAAGTCGATACAAATGATGAAGGTGGCATGGTTAAATTTTGTGGCTGAGGGATAGGTGACGAAATATATGAGTGTTGTTGTGACTGTTGCTGTTGTTGTTGTTGTTGCTGTAGATGTCCCTTTGACTCAGGAAGTGCTGCGCTCAATTTGCCAAGCAAGTTTGCGAATGATGGTTGGGGCGAGTCTTCGTGAGATTTTACACCATGAGTGTTAGGTGGTGTAACTTCGCCATGAGATAAACGTCTATAGTCTGAATTATCGATAGGGGATGAGCCGTTCGAACTAGTAGATCCCCGCATCAAAGTTTGTAATAGCTGATGTTGTTGTTGGTGCTTCAAAGCAGCTTGTGTGGCCTGAGTTTTCTGTTGCTCTAGTTTCAGTGCTGCCTGTTTTTCTTGTTCAAGCATTTCTTGAGTTTGCTGGTGTTGCAAGAGCCCACGTCCTCTAAGTTCAACCTCCTTGACTTTACGTTCAGCTACCTCTTTGGCTTCAATTTCCTCTCGAAGTTTTTCTTTCTCCAAGCGTTGTCTTTCAAGTTCAGCTTCTTTAGCCTCTTTTAATTCTTTAGCTTCACGTTCTTTTCTCATTTTCTCTTCTCGCTTTTTCCGTTCAGCCTCTTCTTTTTCTTCTTTTCTCTTTCGTTCAATTTCTTCCTTCTCCTTTCGTTTACGTTCACGTTCAGCCTCTTTTTTTTTTTCTTCCTCAAGCTTCCGACTATTTTCTTCTTCCAATTTTATTCTGATTTCTTCCTCGCGTTTTAGTCGTTCTTCCTCACGCTTCAGCCGTTCTTCCTCGCGCTTTTTTCTAATTTCCTCTCGTTCTCGATTTTTCCTCTCTCGCTCAGAAGCCTCTAATTCCTCCTTCAATTTCTTTTCTTCCTGTTGCTTTAGTTTTTGTTTCTGTCGTTTCTCACGCTTTTTTTCTTTGTCTCTTTGCAGCTTTTCTTCCTTCTCACGTTCAAGTTCTTCTTGTAGAGCAATTTCTCTCTTTAGCTCTTCTTGTCTATCATATAAAACTTTCTCACGGTAAGCAGAAAGAACTCGTTGTTCGAACATTCTAGCAGCAAAGATTTGAAACATCCTCTTGCCCTCTGTCATTCGCTGTTCATCACTTATTAGCTCTTCGTCTTCTGAATCGTAATCATCTTCATCATCTTCGTAATCATCATCATACCCGTCCTCACCTTCTTCATATTCGGCAGCGGCGGCCAAAGCCTCTTCTTCACGTGCCATTCTTCTTTCCGCCAATTGCTCCATCATTTCGATAAATTTTTTGCCATCGTTTTTTAACAGGTCATCGGCCACAGTCAAAATTCCACCTTGTACAGTCAGACTATTACCAAAATTAAAAAACTCATTAGGGGGATTAACCGCGTTCGCTTCGACATTAAAATTTGAGCTATTTGCCAAAGTGTTATGAGAGTCAGTAGTAATGTTTGCAATAGATTTCTTTATCGTCTGAGAGTTCTCTGCCTCTTCATTATGAGCTGCAAAATAATGCGACGGATTGTCAATAGGAGTACTGTTGATATGATTTCTATTATCTTTACTGTCCCAAGTAGCATTTTCGGCTGCTTCCAAGAATTGTGACATTAACTGTGGGTCATCACCGTTTGCTAAGGAAACGGAATCTAACCGATCAGTCAGTTTGCTTAATTGACTGTTTTGAGTATTTGCATACTGCTCCAATTCATCATAATAGGCATCATAGAGAACTTCTAATTCCTGCTCTATTACATTTCGTTTTCGTCCGCAAACCGAGCAACTACAATTATTCTGCTGTTGTTCTTTCATTTTTTTAAGAATGGTTTCCTTTTCAACCTTTACAAGGTTACGGCGTTCTTCTTCACTGAGACCCAACCAAAATTCTCTAATTTTTTTTCTTTCTTCTGCCGAATTCATACTCATTACCTCCCCTAAGCCGTCCTTACTTTGCGGATTTATTTCACCGATTATGCCAGAATTATTCGATAAATTTTGACTACGCACACTTTTACCTTTCTTTTTGGGCCCATTGCTAAGGTTAGATCCCCCCTGAGTATGCTGTAACTGATGATTGGATGTGGAGTTGGAATACATAGTAGCTGCCGTGGCGATAGCAGATTTCATTAAGTCTTCATTCAAAATATCAATATTATCTACCACAATTTCACCATTGGCATTCATTTTTGCCTGAGGGGTCAAATTCATTAGGGTAGAGCTTAGTTCGGCTGTGTTAGGGTTATTAGAGTTAGCCGACTTCTTCTTCTTCTTCTTCTTTTTCTTTTTCTTCTTGGAACCATCAGTTGATTCGGTATTTTGACTATTAAGATCTTGCTCATTTTCTGGGCCATTATCGTTATAATTGTCATTGTCGTCTTCATAATCTTCATCATCATTACTATCATTGTTATGGATGCCGCTCTGTTCTCGATTTTCAGCTTTAGGATCGGCGGTTCTGTCGAAATCTCGTTGAATATCCTTGGATTGTAAGTTTTGTGAATTACTTATTGAAGACGGGGGTGGCATAAAATACTCAAAATCAATGTCCTTGCCAGCAATGAATTGTACGTCATCATCACCATCGGAGAAATAAGAATCCAGCGATAAATTAGCTGATTTTTTTTCTTTTAATATCGAACTATCATTAACATTGTTCTCCACGGCAACCTTAGACGCTGATATTGTTTTTGAGTTAATGTAATTGATATCGGGAGGGAACCTTGACTCAGTAGCAGCGGAGTTCGAAGGACTTGGGTTGACTTTCCTCGATTCCGGCTTCAGTGGAGCTTTAGGAGATGATGGTGAATCAGGAATCACCTTGTTTTCTTCTTGACCATCTAACATTAGAATCTCAAGAGTGCTACACCAAAAGAAAGGTAATAACTATAAAGAAACTACAGTAATAAAAACAGAGTTAGTGGTTACCTCAGTTAATGTAAATTTCAATCAGATATAATGTCCTTCATAAGTATTTGAGAAACGGTAAACCCAAGTAGAATTACCAACAGCAATATCATTGAACAAATTTGTGAAACGTACTTTTAAAATCTTCCAGTCCTGGACGTTCCTCAGAATTGAAGAAAAAGACAGATAATAACAAGTTGGGCGCAAAAATGCGAGGCGAAACCAATTAAAAATACAGTTAAGAGCTAGGCAATCAAAATACAGCTTAGGCTTAGACACCCGATGTTTCTATCTGTGGTAAGCCTGTCCAATTAGTACAAATTAGGAGGAATTTCGTAAAATAATGTTTAAAAACGTGTACTATAAACCCTGATTGAAGCATTGAAAGCGGATCAAATCCAACTGCAATTTGAGAATGCGGTCTCATAAATACCTGCCCTAAATGGCTTCCACGTAGTTTTGAGTCTGGTGTGGCCAAGTTGTCATTCTATTTACTTGAATATTTCGTATATATATATATATATTTGTCAATTGCATATTATTTAACAAACCATATTCAGCCTATTCGAATTTGTAAAGCAACCTTCTGAAATGCTACTAAAACTAACTAACAGTTGCGTGGCAATTACCGTAGAGGGTCAGATACGTGAGTGTCCAAAGCTATCCTACGAGGACCGTTCAACAATTCCAATAATGATTATTGAGCAAAAACGAATAATCTATAGAGGGCTAATTTAGTCACGATAGCAGTTAAATAAGAAACATCCGTATCGGAATATTATAAATGACGAAAGGCCTTTAAGTCGCTTCTCCATAAGCTAGCCTTTAGAATGGCCGTGCAATAAACGGTTGATGACTCAGCTATGAGCTCTTGAACTTCAGTATTGGCTGTGTAATTCCCAATAATGAATTTACTCCATTTTCCCCATTAACTAAGAGAGTGAACATTATATTTATTCATACTTTTTTGAACGAGCCTTGGAGGTTTTACTGTGGATTCTATTGTTATCTGGTTTTTTCTCTCCATTTCTCATATCATCGCCATATATTCTTCATGAGTCGAGAAAATTATATACGAAGGTACGTCAATCGGGACTTTATTATCGGTCGTTGTTGAAGGCATGGGGTTTCATGGGGCACTCTCTGCTGTTATTACCAAGTGAGATCCCAGACACTGTATTTATCAACGCTAATATATATGCATTGGCACGAATGAATAACTTTCCGATTTTGTCCAATTAATATTTCGTTCTGAAAATAGTGCAGTGGAGATCCTCTTTAGGTTCAACCTTTGTACTCGAACAAATTGAGTTTGTCTAGAACTTGAACAAGGTTAATGTTCCTCCCATGCCAGACAAAATTGGATTAGTTTCTAACTTCTTGATTATTCAATACTGTTTTAGAAAATTAGTCATTGTGGGTGATGGTGCTTGTGGCAAGACTTCATTACTGTGTGTTTTCACTTTAGGTGAATTTCCTAAGGTATGTAAACAGGATTTCTAGTTTCGTTTTCTTATCAAACTAATAATATTTTCAAGCTTTGGGTACTTTACCATGGGTTTTTAAACTTCTATTCTAACCTATTTTCTTTTATTCTAGGAATACGTGAGTGGTATTTGTACCCAACGAACCCTCATGATCCCTTGCCTATCCGGGAACTGATAGATCACTGTTGAAAATCATGAGGGTAATTTTCTATTTATAGACAGTCTCTGATTGCAAAATTTCTGAATTTTGGCTGACTAGTCTTTTAATTTTTTCATTTTAGCATCCTACTGTTTTCGAAAATTATGTGACGGATTGCCGTGTGGATGGTAAATCAGTTCAATTAGCTCTATGGGATACTGCGTGAGTATTTTACTTGTTTCATTTTGGAGAGGTGAATCCTCTTCCTCTGTCTTTCCTCACCCTTTTTTTATCAATAATAATATTAACAATTTTTACGTGTTTCGAATATTTTTAGAGGTCAAGAAGAATATGAGGTATGTATTTTGACTGGTTTCTTTACCAGTTTCACCGGTTGGCCTATTTTACCTATTCTGACTATTTTATCACTCTCTAGCGATTACGTCCTTTGTCTTATCATAAAGCACATTGTATTTTGATAGGGTTTTCCGTAGATACGCCCGACTCTTTGGACAATGTAAAGATAAAATGGATAGATGAAGTTAACGAACTATGTCCCAATGTGCCTGTCATATTAGTGGGGCTGAAACGAGATTTGCGGCCTACTGACAACAGTAGCCATAACAATAATAATAATCATGGCAGTGGGAGTAGTACGCAGTTTGTTCAAGCATACGAAGCAGAGCAAGTTGCTAAACAGATAGGAGCTAGGCGTTATCTGGAGTGCTCATCCCTGACTGGCCAAGGCGTGGACGATGTTTTTGAAGTAGCAACAAGAGCTAGTCTCCTGATGCTTAATGAGCGATCCCAGCCTAAATCAAGCTGTTGCATTGTGCTTTAGGTATCAAAAAATTAACAAGTAAGAAATAAGAGTCTAAAAGCACAATAATGAAACGTAAGATGATAAGTTATTGTTATGTTGACTTCTAAATTTTTTATGTCTTCTCAGCATTTTTTTGTCTCTTTTCGTTAGTCTATGGCACTTGCTTTCTCACCATCAATTTCTCATTTTGATTTAATCATGGGTTTCTTGGTTGTTTTTTGGGTTTCCTTAGGTTTTCTAGGCTTTTGAATTAGCTACTAGGGTGAAACCCCGGCTGATTGTTTTTTGCATTCACAGTACTCGGCCTTTTTTTCGCTCACTTAAGGATTGTTCAAGAACTAGGTTTAGATGAATGCATTGGAGTTTCTTGTTAATAATAGACTTTTTTTAAGGGAATACAGCCAGCTGTTTTTCGGTTTTCTTGTACTCATGATAAAGTATTTTTTATATTTGCCTCCAAGACCGCTAATTGTGGTTATATTTAATTATTTGACTACAAAATTAAAACCTTTACTTTTATGGTTGTTACTGTCTTTGAACTATTTTGTCACATTTAATAGTACTAAATTGTTAATCTTATAATTATCTTCATAACTTTTCTTTGAATAATTAGACTAAACAATTGAAAAAACAAAAACTGAAAAATCGATTATAGTGAGCGAAAGTCTCTAACGATTTAACAATAAGCTCTGTTATTCTTATAAACTTCGAATAATTCATAAAACGATAGCAGTAATGGAACCGTCAAAAAAAACTTATCGTCATAGTAGTTACTATTGTTCTTGAAGACCTAGTTTCAAAAAGCTTGAGACGGCCATAAAATAATTAGCAGCAATAAGAACAAAAACAAAATGAAAACATCTGCTAAATTGCGTCCACACTTATCAGAGTAGTGGAAAAATAACGAAATCATTATTGTTATAATTTTTGGAGCCGTCAGCACCATTATTGTAATAGCAGTTATTAACCTTTCGTTGTTATGGTTAAATGCACAATAATTATGACGTCAAATTCTCATGAGCATTGCTACCCTTATGAAAAATATTGAATGGCGTGTTAGTATTATGACTATCTGGAGCTTGGAATGAGTTGCTAACATTATATCAAGGTCTATTGAGCGACGACGCTGCAGAAGTCAACGAGGGGGATGATAATGATGGCTTCGATTTATTGCCCGAAAAGATACCAATCGGCACTGGTGATGATTTAGAAGGTATCGAACCATTTATAGAAGTAACGGTAGTAGTTATTGCTGGTGCGGGGGCTAGCACTGGTCGTAGCCCTTTTGTTGCAGAATTAGAAGTAGGCATTGTTATTGACGATGGAGGGGCAATAGCAATTGGTTTGAACTTAGGCGCAATGGGTATAAATCGACCGTTATTTGGATTAGTACCAGTATTATAAGATCCTGTATTTGGCCATCCTTCCGAATGAATTCGTGGTGATTGTTTACCATTACTGCGAAATCCAAGTCTATTATCAGCATATCCAGCGTTTTCCGATCTTAAGACAGGTACAGAAGATGAGTATCCACCGCCAGGCCCTATATTACCATACCCTACATTGCCATTGTTGTTGTTGCTGCCACGATTACGCTTTTTGATCACATTCGATTTCATGCTCAATGGTCTGACTACACCATGCAATTTGTAAAAGAGCCCACAGGCATTACAAAGCGACTCACCCTGAGAATTTCTGCGCCATAACGGGGTGTTTTTAGTGTGACAATTAGTACACTCTAATTGCGGTTGTTGCTGAGCAGCTGGAGATGAAGAATCCGCTAAAGTGTCTGTAGACTTTGGGACCCATTTTGAAGTCGAGCTCGGCATATCCAAGGTAGATGTTACAGTACTTGTATTTGCAGAGGTCATAGATGATGATGAGGGTAACGATGATGAAGGGGTATGATCAGGAGGGTTGTTTAGAGTGAACATCTCGCTACTCCTATATTTCATAGATGATGATTTTAGGATTTTGTAATAATCATTATTTGAAGGACTGGCCTGAGGTTTCCCATGGATAAACTCAGTATTGTTGGCTTGAATTAATTTTTCTCGATTAAGGCTAGCAGTAATAGCGCTTTGTTTCGGTTTATCAGTCTTGTCGCCGTTGCTCAAGGTAGAATTAACTACCTTGATTTTTTTTCCTAAAGAACTCAAATGACCACTACTATTATTATTATCATGGCTAGATAATAGCTTATTAGTGTGATTCTGATTGATGTTGTTATCACTGAAATCATAGCTATTTGAAGAAAGCGTTTTGGGTGCAGAGGAAGTGAAAGGCGAGGGGGCAATCCAAGAATTCTGATAACTACCTGGTCGACTATTATTACTAGCACTCTTAAAATCGAATGATTGCGGTAAGGGACTACGGGGACAACTCGAAGGTCTATTCAAAGAATTGGGAACATAGCCACGGATTCCACTATGTACCCTATGGAGTCGATCACTACTATAACTATTGTAAGCAGCGCTAGTTCGACTGTTGTAATCGTCATCATCCGTATCATTATATGGCGAAGCGGATGGAGAAGACGGTGAAACGATTTGATTTTGATTATTATGATAACATTTGGGTTCGTCAAATCCGATTTCAAAATTAATAGGGTGTTTGATAAAACCCACCTTCTCGCTATGATTCTTGGTATCCGCATAGCCAAGATTATTACTTTGATAATTAGATTTATGGCCACGGTTGTCTCCTTTCTGGTCATTACCATCATAAAACTTGTTCTGATTCTGAGCGGTATTCAAAAGTGTGGATGGTGATAAAGAGTCGTCAGTTTCAGATTTTGAATTTGAAGAAATTGCACCGTCCCTTGGACTAAATTGATCACCTGAGTTCATTAGGTCTTCAAAAAAAAGGCCAAACCCTCCATCAAGAGCATCATTATCGCTGTTATTGAAATCCAAACCAAAGTTTGTATTAATATTCAAGTCTGATGGGATAAATTCATCAGCTATATCATAAGACATATGCATTTTTCGGGCATCGAAGTCGGGGGATCTTTTTTGATAGATATTCTCATCTTCCTTAGCCGAAGATGTTCCCGCCACTAAAGATTCCTTTTTGAAAATATCTCTTTCCCCTAATTGATCTAATATCAATGGATCTAAGCTGAACATAAAGCCTCGGTTAGATTCTTTTGTAATTGCTGTGGTTGACACATCAGTGTTTATTGAAGGACTGGTAGTTGTGTCAGAAATCTCGAATTCTCCGTTATTGAAATTTGCTCGGGACGAATTCAAAGATTCTGATTGGTATTGATTAAGAGGAGTATCGATAGATCCTGGTGTAGTGGTTAAAGGGTTAGACATTGGTGTCAAAATATTGAAATTATTAATATCACTGTTGTTACACCCGTATTCTTTGCTATTTTTTCCGATTCCATTCCGATGATTTACGTTAGAAGAATTTGAGCAAGAGGCTGTTGGACTACTATTAAGATTACGGGAATGTGATCTTTCAATTCCAGCAAGTGGGCGTTCCGGTATGTTCGAGTCGGGTGTATAAAACCCAGGTGAATAGAAACTAATATCCGTATCCGCATCTTCATTAAATAAGTCCTTATTGGTGTGAAAACAAACTTTATCAATTCCGAAGTCGTATCGTTGTGGTATGGATTTTGCTTCAACGGTAAATAACGTATCCAAGACATTCATATTGTCATCTACCATTACACTTTTACTATTATCGGAAAGTGTACCTTGATCTAGAATATTAGCAGAAACGGGATGAAGGAGAGGGCTGAAGCAAGCTGGTCTTTTCTTAGAAGATGATAGTTGTGAATCATCAATGGGGGAAGATGTATATTGAGCGTCAGATTTGGAAGATAAAACAGATATGTCATAAGGTGATTTGGGCTTGGTACGCGTTCTATAAAAATGAAAAATCAAATTCTCCCAGAAAGAAGTTTGAATTCCAGAGTTAGTGAACAAAAATAAACAAATAAGATCAAAAAAGTCAATGCTGGAAAATTTTATATTATTGTAAAGGTAACGTACGGGTCTTCAAAGTTAAATTCACTAGATTTTTTCCAAGAAGAAATAATAGGAGCGGCAACATTGGGTAGATCACTATCCCCGGAAGTAGAATTTTTCGTGGTTGAGGTTCTTGAGTTAAGGGGTATTAGTGATTTTTTCTTATGATTAAAAGTATTCCAAGGTTCAGGCGATTGATTACCAAATACTTGTAATAATTGGTTGGATAAACTGTCTCTTGAATTGATGTGATCTGATACCGAAGATGACGAGTTAAGGGTAAATGAGCAATTCACACCTCTAGTACTAGGATTAGTTATTCTACTATTGGCCCTACCTTCTCTCTCATTAGAGTTTGTACCTCGGTTATTTCCAGTTCGAGATTTAAAACTTTCTGATCCGAAAAATTCAAAGTCCAATGAGTTGGATTGGAAAGATTTATCTTGCTCTTGCTTTGAAGTGTGTTTCATATCAGTTGACTGAATTTTTGAAGTGCTGGCCGATATGTCGAGACAGCCTAGGACTTCTGTACTTGGTCGAGCATTAATATGCGGTTTAGAACTGTTGGAATAACTTTGTTGCTGATTAGGACTGACGCGACTACTGGTAAACGAGGTATTGGGGTTAGAGTTAAAACCGGAACTTTTGTCGTTAACATCAGTAGTCATTTGCAGGTCATGCGGTTCTTCGTACACATTGAATAGTTTCGTAGAGACTTCAGATTGCATTTGTCGATGAATACCCTTGGACAGCCGAGAGCTTGTGGCTACCGCGGGCCCGGTACTCGGCGGGCGCTGAGCCGATTGGTTTCGGTCACCATATGTGTCGGTAGCATTAGCTTTCGCCGAAAGGTGGGCCATTGGAGTTTCTTCGAAAGATGGGGCTGAAGGTCAATGGATCAGAAGGTAAGATCAAGGCAAAGAGCGGGGAAATAAAGATAAAAGCCGGCTAGTAGGAAAAAGGGAAAAGGTGGAAAAAGACAGGTTATCGTAGATGAGTACAATAAGCGGAATTAAGGAGCCGGTAGGCGAGAAGAACAAGTATGAGACCGACAATAAAAGCTTGGATACAGTGTAGTTGAGAAGAAAAAATACTAAAAAATCTGTTCAAGGTAAAAAAGCAGGGTGAGCCAAACGCATATGAGCGAGAGGATCGACGGGGTAATCGCGGTTGTGAGAAAGGCCTGGGTCATGTATGACCCACTTCTCCCCCGTACAGAGTATAAAGTATGGAATGTATCTTATGGCTGAAATATATGCGGGAGAATCACTCTTTGCGGTATCAGCTGAGGTTAGTGTACCTTTTTCTGTTCAGACTTTGTTCAGTCGGTGGCTCAGTTATCCGTGCTTGAACAAGCCCGATTTGAATTGTCTGTATATTCTGCCTTTGATAGCTTGGAGCTAATTGTCGTTATTGTACTCGGTTCGAGTCGCTCTTATTTTCATTCGGACTTCTGAGCTTGTACTGCTCGTAGGGTCAGTTCTTTTAGTCATATGCGTCCTATTTCGCCATCCCCATAAGTAGGACCCTGGTCGCTTAGTCATCGAACCCCAAACGGCTACTCGGAATACGTCATCCGTGTCCTCTTTTTCCTGCCAGGCTAAACCCTTTCCACTAGCGCGGTTGGGCCGAACAAGGTACCTTTTTCACCGTTTGTTCTGCAGAGTGTGGCCCTACTCTTAAAAATTATCCCCTGGTCTTTGTAACTTGACGACCAAATAAAAAATAGTCAAACTAAAAAAGAAAAATAATTAACTTGCGGGATAGGACAGAGCCTGAATCACGTAAATATGTAAATAGACTAAAAAAAATCCAGCGTTGGCCTTAAAATTGGTTTCGTATCCGAAAATAAAAAGCTTGTTCTCTCATTAATAAAACTGCAGCAACGGCTTTAGTTATGTGGACTCATAATACAATCATTGAAAACACCGTTGACTACCGACAACTCATTCATTACATCCACCCTGTTTAGCATCCCCCCACCACCAGACTAGAGTCATCGTTGACTATGTTATATCATGTGACCCCATACGACTGGCGTCATGGCACTACAATCGAGCCCAGAAGTTTCAGGGGTCTGAATCTCTATTTCAACCGATATAACCTTTGCAAAAATTATTTGAGCAATGTTTTTTTTTCTCACGTTCAAAAGCTGCGCTGTCTGAAGCTGTCATGAACACTGGGATAACGCTAATTGCGCCGTAAAAGCCTGAAATCTAGTCTGGACCTTGCATTGAAACTCGAGCATTCTTATGATTGAGGCTCATACCCCGATTGTGGTCCATATATTAGCAGATATTCAGGTACGAGCTAGGCTTAATCTCTTAACTAAATGTATACCCCCGCCCTTCGCCTTACTCGGTGGCTTCAAAAATCACCCTCACGTGTGTAAATATCCATCATAATTTTGGTTTGGCGCACTTTGAAAATCCAATTTGGCAGCTTTTTGCGTCTTTCCTAAATTCATGCCCATTCTTATATGCGGACAAAAGCTACTATCGAATCCGCAACTATTCGTCATATTGGAAAACCATAAGCTAGTTTCTCTTAACACCACCTATTTTTTGACAGAAGTATGGCTGGATATCAAACCAATGTTTAGAAAAATAACTGATAAAGTAAAAATAATATAATTAAAAATACATATATAGAATAATTATACAACGGGATAAAAATGTTAGCGAAAAATGAGAAATATATATAAAAAAACCATCCGACCCGAGGAATTTTTCTTTCTTAATTCAAAACCAAATATTTTGGCAAGAATCGATGATGAAACTAATAATAATACAGTGTGACTAAATGATTAAAGGAATAAAGATAAACGATAACGCAATCATCTTAATGGAAAACTACTTAAAAAGTAGTCTTCTTTCCCTTGAAATCAGAGAAACCACCACGGCCACGGGGGGCAAAGCCACCACGTCCACCACGGTCACCACCGAAGCCACCTCTGGAGCCACCACGGCCACCGAAGCCACCTCTGGAGCCACCACGGCCACCGAAACCACCTCTGGAGCCACCACGGCCACCACGGTCACCACCGAAGCCACCTCTGGAACCTTGGGTAGAGGGGTCTCTAGGAGTGGAGAAGTCAAGTCTGATAGATCTACCAGCAACTTCGGTACCTTGACAAGCTTCAAAAGCGGCCTTAGATTCATCTAAGGAACCGAATTGAACGTAACCGAAACCCTTGGGTTGTTCGGTATCAGGGTGGGTGGGGAGACGGACAGAAATAACAGAACCGTATTGGGAGAAAAGATCGAAAAGTTGATCTCTTTCAGCGTTGAAAGAAAGGTTACCGACGAAAAGAGTATCGGAAGGAGTAGAAGGAACATCACCAAATCTGGAGGCTCTAGCATTAGATCTATCACCGGAAGATTGGGGCTTGGTGGTAGAAATATCAACGTTGATGGGTCTACCGTCAATTTCTTTACCGTTCATTTCAGCGACAGCCTTTTCAGCATCGGCCATGTTCTTGAAATCAACGTAACCGTAACCTCTAGACTTACCAGAGTCTCTTTCGAGAATGACACGGGAACCAACAATTTCACCAATGTGTTCAAATTCACGGCCTAACCATTCATCATCAATGTTCCAGGACAATCTACCGACGAAAATAGTACCGGGTTCAGAAGTGGGTTCAGCAGCAACTTCGGCGGATTCTTCAACCTTTTGCTTCTTGCTAGATTCTTCAGCTTCTTCAGATTCTTCGGCTGATCTCTTAGCGGACTTGTCTTCAGAGTCAGAACCGGAAGCTTCAGAATCGGAAGATTCCTCCTTCTTTTCTTCAACTTCTTCAGAGTCAGAAGATTCAGAACCGGAAGATTCAGAACCGGAAGATTCAGAGGAGGATTCTTCCTTCTTGGAAGACTTCTTTACGTCCTTAGAGACAGATTTCTTGGAGTCTTTTGATGTAGCACCCATTTTAAATTATATGAATATGCAATTAAATTGATATAATAAAAAAGGAAAAGAAAAAAAAAAAAAAGCACAAAAAAGCGGCGAAATTCAAAAGATTTATAGCAGTTTGCCAAATCGCAGAAAAACGAAAAATTATTCTCTATCCACCGGGTAATGGGTGAAGAGTGAAAGTTTTTTCGTTTTTTCGTTTTTGCACCTTCAATTATCACCCTAACCCGATTAGCGCATAGAATGAAGAAATCACCAGAAAAAAAAAAGGCGAAAAAATCACGTTTGGTTTGGAAGTTAGAGAAGAGCAAGTATAGGCATCATTCTGGCTCACTAAGACGTTTTCGTATGTACCTGATTTCATATCAAATATGAAACTATGAAACTTATGCTAGCCAGGGTAGTTTGGAATATGTTTTTTCAGGTACACGCAGTATTTCAAGTTCTTTTTTATATCTCTTTCTTCGAGTTTTGTACTATTCGTCTGATTAGTGCTTTTTTAATAAAAAAAAACTAGTCTTCGATTGAGATATTTTGGTAGATCAGATTCGCGGTCTCTATCAATATTCGAAAATCGCCTTAAAAGAGACTGGTTCTTCGATAATTTGTCATAGGATCTACTTGTATATGTGTTTGTTTTTCTTTGTCTTACGCTTTTGTCCTCGTTACATATATATCTACCTTTCGTTGCGTATTCCACTTATGCTACCAGATCTTGAGTCTCCATCGGTGATCGTTCTTTCCGATTCGTGTTATCTAAAATGCTATTGATTTTAGTATCTAGCGCTACTAGACGGCCATTAATATTGGAAATAAGATTCTGGATAATTAATCTATCATCCTGGGATAACGTATTTGGGTGCTCACTGTATGTAGGGGTGGTTGGATTGGCCCTGTCATCGCCTGGAGAAACAGTAGTTACCTGTAGTATTGCTTCTAGCATCCATATTGCTGTAATATAACTAGATCTGCATTCGTCAAGATCTTGTTTAGCCATTTCATCCAAAGCTGCATTGCGCGCCATTTCTAGTGCTCGATCAAAAATTAGTTTCTCAGCTGTAGTAGTCCCTTTCTCCGATTCGGGCCCCGACTCGGTACCTGAACTCAAGTTTTCTGCATCCTCAAAAGCTATACTAGCATTATCAATTTGAGTTCGTAGGTATTCAGCCTTATCTAATGTTTCATTGAACTTATTTCGAATCCACTGTACCAAATCATTTATATTGCTGTTAATCATTTGTTTATCATGATGGTGATAAGTCCACCATGTAGACGCCTTATCCATAGCTAAACCTAGGAGTGATAACGTTTTCACAAATAACATTAATGCTTCTTGTGCTAAACCCAAAAAAATGCTCTTTCTCAGCCCACAATTATTTTCCCTCTCGCCATCATTACCAGCTATAGGTAAAATTTGAGAAAACTTAATATCACCGAACACACAAATAGCTCGTGCTTTTACCGACAAGTCTTCCAATACCGATATCAGAGTATTTTGATCATAATTGACTACGGCTTTCCCTTGTGATGACTGTGGCAGGTACTGGTTCGAAAGCATATTAAAATTCTGTAATTTCTCATACTGCTTTAGTTCTCTTTGTTGAGGCGGTTGGACACCCCCCGTAAAATGAGACTGTGATGAAGACGACGGTGAAGATTGATTCGATACTAATGGGGAAGGGGATGATGTGCGCCTTGATACTTTTGAACTGGATCGTCCCTTCAAACTGTCATTATCTCTTGCGATTTCGAATGTCACAATTTCATTGTTAGTAAAGTATTTGTTATGACTCTCACTCATATTCAGGTACTCCAACCGTAACTTTTCTTGTTGAGGATCTTCCAATTTAGGGCCTAACAATCGAGCGGAAGCCATGTTTAACGCACGAACTAAGGCACCAGTAGGTGAAGATCCATAAGTCAAAGAAAACCGCCTGCAGTTCTGCATCAATGATGGTTTCCGCTCTATGCCTTTCCTTTCGTTTTTCTCTGATTCAATCTGCATCTGATCTACAATCGATATCTCAGGAACACTACTCGTTTCATTTTGATCATTGGTTATATTTTGCATGGAGTCAGGATTTGTACTAGATTTAATAGAAGAGTTATGTTGCTGTTTCTTAGAAGGATGTGACTTTGTCGTTTCAGTTCCTCTGCCTTTGTTGCTATATTTATTGGACTTGCTGGTTTGTTCGGTATCCTTAACAGGTAAAACAGCCAATTCATCAGCAAACAAGTTTACTTGAACAGTCTTTTTTTCAATTAGGACATATTCGCTTCCTATTGAAGAGCTGTCACTATCAAATCTAGATCCTAAGCCTGATTGGAGACTATGAGCGCCGTTTGCATTGGATCTGTTGTTGACATCAATATTGCTATTACTGGAATAATTGTTCATTGTTTCCAAATTTTGATTCTGAACTTTGCCAATATTATCAAACTTTCTGTTATTACTTGGAGGGTTTCTTTGGGTCTGCGCCAAAGATGACGATATGGATGAAGGTGGGTTTGATGCAGACTTAGTGTTATTTAATGATCGGACTGTGGATTCAATAGGGTTTTTTGTAGTATTTCCTAAGCCCAGGTTAGAACACTCGCGTTGGTTATTGTTAGTTGGATTTTCATTTCCCGAAGAGCGTCCCCTTTCGATGACAGGCCGGTTCACGATGGTCTGGTAATCCTGAACATTACTTTCATTGGTGATAATTTTGGTGTCATTGGTAAGTTTGTTTGTATTATCAGTAGAATCGTTAGTGATATATTCTGAGATATAAATTCTCTCATCAAGCTGTGACAAATCCAATGATTTATGCTGTTCGGAGTAATTGTCAATCATTTCAAAAACTAGAGGGTCAGAAAAAAATTCTTTGAATCCCATCCTCTCAACGGGGTTTTTCTTTAATAGCGCTTTTATCAAGCTTTTAACCTCTTCTGATGGTATATCCCTATTTGGAGGAAAACTTATTCTATCCTCTGAACGCTCAATCTTTTGTAATAATTCCACATGATTGTTGGCCTTAAAAGGGGGTTTGCCGATCGACATCTCATATAAAACGGCACCTACGGACCATAAATCAGCTTTGGCATTATACTTTTCATATCTTAAGATTTCTGGGGCCATATATAGAGGAGATCCGCATAAAGTTTCCGCTAACGAAGTGCTAGGTAAAATTTTGGCAAAACCAAAATCGGCTATTTTTAAAATAGGTAATTCCCATCGTCCAACAAAATTTGCTTCTTCAAATTCCTCGATAGATTTGCAAGGAGGGCATAGTAATAAATTTTGAGGTTTTATATCTCGATGAACCAGATTTCTATCTCGTAAGAACTGTAATGCACTTCCTAATTGTTTAAGAAAATGTACAACCACTACCTCGTTTAATCCTAGCCCAGATGGGTTAGGAAATCTTTGAAATAAAGAAGCTATCAGAGGTAGCGAATTAGCTAGTTGCTTTTTTTTTCTAATGAAATAGCTTAAATCACCTAGGGCACAATATCCCATTATGAGATGAAAATAGGTAGGCGTCTGTTGGCAGTCAATTAACCCCACGATATGAGAATGTTTCATTGTTTTCAAAATATCGATCTCCGAAACCAAATTCTCTAACAGTTTTTTATTGAGCTTTGCTCGAAGAACTGATTTTATAGCCACCGGTGTTTTGGTTTTGTTAGCCTCGCCCTTGTACACGGTAGCGAAGGATCCGCGGCCAATCTCGACACCAACTTTATATTCGCCAAGACTGGCTAGGATCACATCATTTTTCTTTTCAAGACTCATTTAAATGTCTGGTATAGTAAATTATCTAAAACGGTTGGCTAATGGGTTGGTTTAAACGAAAGTCAAGGAAGTACAATCTAGTTGAAGTAAAAATAGCAAACTCTTTTCTTATTAATGGCAGAAAATGGCTATTTTGTTCGCCTTTTTGTTTAGTTTTATTGCTCAGTGGCAAAAATAATTCAGATATAGGCGGTAAAGGTGTTCGGATCAAAATAGGTTGCGAAATGAGGTTAAACTTGATGGATTTTATTGAATTGAAGATAAAACGATAAACGGATTGGGGACTTTAAATTAAAAAGTCAGTTTATCATTCGAAGTCGTTAACTTTTATAAAATATTGCGGTTCAAATAAGTTATCCTTATACTTGGTAAGGATCCTTATCAACGCAAATTAGTGTATTCTATTTAAGTGCGTTCAAATTGAGCTCACGATAAGAGACTTTCAGTTGTCGGTTAGGGATGATTTGAGTTAACCCTGCGCCGCCAAAGTCCACGTGCAGGTGTTCATGAATAGTATCATATTACGTCATTCATAGTCATATCCATTTTACATCACCCTCCTCACTAATAAACACGAATGGTATGTTGTACTCCCACAAAAAACTAAAATTGCTTCGAAAGCCTCTATGATAGGTCTTTCAAAAACATCATTATCGCTAACCTATGATGATTTAGTCTGCTCGTAAAGGTCAGTCATTATCGCAAAAGCGACAAACTTTGCTTTCATATTTTCAGAACTCCCGTCAGTTTTTCACTATCAAAGAGGTGGAAACCACAGTTTCTAAAGCAACATCAATCGCTTCTATGCAGATCAAAGATATTTTGCAATCCTTAATTGACGACAACTTAGTTACGTGTGAAAAGATTGGGGCAGGAAATTATTACTGGGCTTTTCTGTCGGACGATGTGGCCAACCGGCAAAAGAGACTGGATTCTTTGAAGAAAACTATAGTGGATAATGAGTTGGAGTTACAAAACCTTGAGGATAAAATTACTTTTGAACAAGAAAAACGTAGAGAGTTTCATGATCCTTCCAACGATAATTCTTCTAGGCTCGATCTTATTCAAAGAGTGGATATTAAATCCTCTCATTTGGAGGGTATAAAGAGCCAGATCTCCGTAGCATACAAAGTTTCTTCGAATTACTATGGTGAATTAGTCAATTACAACAGTTCTTTGCGGAACGCAATTTCTGTACAAACTGACAACATTTTTATCATAATCGACTACTTAATCAATGTTACTGGTAAAACAAGTAACGAAAGGTCTTCAATATGTATGGAACTTGGTATACCGGAAGATTTAGATGATTGCCCTGATACTTGAGTATAACAAGATATATTTATAAACTATTTAGTGGTAATACTAATCAATTAGCTATTATTATCATTATTTTATTAGTCTGTTCGTGGCCACATAAAGATTATATATAACCAAATATAACTGAGAACTAAGTAATATGAAAAGGTGATTTTCTGCTCACAATTTAGCGCTAGGTATACTAAGAAAATATGTCACACTTTTTACTACCTAAAGAATATTCTCATGAATATATGCAATATTCTCGCTAGCAATATTCAATTCTTGCATTTGATTTTGATCTGGCTCAATACCATTGTTGGTGGTAATAGTCGTGGTTGCCGTAGTATTTCCTCCACGGTTATTATTGTTCAGATGATTGTTGACGGGTGGGTAAAAATTAATATTTAGTGCGTCGTGAAGCCTAGTTTCATGGTTGATGTCGCTAGGTAATGGGTACCCTTGAGTTAATCCGCGATTGATTGTTCTCTGACGTGATTGTGGGGTTGTTTCGTTGTTACTATTAGTACCATTATTAGGGTTATTGTTATTGGTAGGGGCATTGTGATTTACGGTAGTTTCATTCGTGAAACTGCGAAGAAAATTTAATGGAGTCAAGAGGGGGTTTTCTCGACTTTCTCGATTCTCTATACCCGTGCCTCTTGAAGCATCTCTTGCAGTGTATGGCCAATTTTGAAACAGCTGTGCCTGGCCGGATTGTTGCCAGGGCCTTTGGGGTAATAAGGGTGCTGGCTGGTGCCTTTGTTGAACAAGTGGTGTGGGAGGTGGTAATGCTAGTTCCGTTCTTGAAGTTTCGTCTGTATTTGGATTTTGTGACGGAGCCCTATTAGTATAAAAAATATTAGTTGGCGATTGCGACAAAGTGCTGTTATTACCGGTAGTTTCAATATTAGGGCCAGTACTGTTATTAGTAGAGTCTTCGGTATCTTCTCCTCTACTCGCATGCTGCCTCATTATTTCTTCTCGACGACGTTGAGCGCTTAATCTAACTTGATGTAGACTTTCTTCTGTGATGTTAAATCTTGACAAGATACCAGCTTCAATTTGTGCAGGAAGTCTTTGTAGCATTCTCTGACCAAATCCATTTAATTGGCCTTCATCACTCTGAAGGTCCCGATTCTCATTTTGGGTCTGTCTACCTGGCTGCGCCCGAGCACGTACATGAGCTTCTGAGTTCTCATGTTGATTTTGTAAGTTTTGTAAGTGTTGAAGCTGATATTGTTGGAATTGCTGAAATTCCAGAACTTCACGATTCTCAGTCTGATTTTGTAGTTGAGCTTCGCGATGCCTTTCGGCTAAGCGGTTCAAATGTTCTCTCAACCTTCCTACACCATCCCCAGAATAAACACAGAATAGGGCTTGTTGATGTTGGTTAAAATCAGAAGGTGGTTCACGGCAGTATTGTCGCAAATCAGATCGCATGAATGCGTTAACGCCCGTTAAACTGAGATGGTTCAGTCTAAGGCACGAGTTTAATAGTCGCATAACCGCATGAAGTGAAATATTAGTGCAGTAAGAAAGATGAACCCGTTCTAGCATATGGTCATTTGCCGTTGTGTGAGCTAAAGCCAGTACAGCCGAATCAGTTATGTTGACACACTTAACCAGGCCGATTCTTCTTAACTTTGGTAAAAGAGACAAGTCATAGACCGAAGTATTTGTTATCTGAGTACAACATGCAACATCAATATATTGGATTTTAACACAGCTTCGCGATAACTGATTAATACCAAAATCAGTAATATTATTACAATGTCCTAGATGAATATATTGCAAAAATCTGCCTAGACGACTAATTTCCATCAGGGATTGATCGGTGATATTGAGGCATTTTGTTAAAACAATATTTCGTATTCTTGGTGCAGCTGAAATTAGTTTGCCGATTGAAATATCAGTTAAATGTGCACAACCCGTGAAATCGACCACTCTTAGTCGGTCTAATAAGAGTGTTATTGGTGTCACATTCATGAATGCCTGATCTGTGATAAAAGTGTTCAAGCCTAAGTTAATTTCTCTCAATTGATTTAATTTGACAAAAACCTGTGAGACTGTTTCATTCGTAATTTTTTCACAGCCAAATAAATCAAGTTCAATTAAATGGGGACAATTTTTAAGCAAAGTCGAAATAGAGTCATCAGATATATTTGCGCAATTAGTGAGTTTAACTCGTTTCAAATAACGGCAGTTCATCGCTAAGCTTTGAATACCTGCATCAGTAAACTGAGTACAGTTTGAAGCATATAAAGTTTGTAGCTTCAAACAATGTTCTGATAGCATGAATGGAATCTTATCCGATAAGGACCCCACATTGGTAATATCCAAAGAAATCACATTTGGATTATTTTTCAAAACTTCAACTAATGAGCTATCAGTGATATTTTTGCAATTAGTCAATGATATTCTTTCAAGATAAATACAGCTTGAAAATGCCGATAAAGAAATATCGTCCAATATATCAGCGTGACTTAGGAAATTTAAGCGTTTAATTATTGCAGAATAGTTTGTGGTAGTTTGCCCTTGCTGTTCTGCTTTTAGTACCAAGCATATCGAACTTAACGCATTTTGCTTATTTTCGTGGGAAAGATGAGGTCTTAGCCAAAGGTACTCTATAGCTGGCTTAAACCAGCTATAGCTTACTAATGAAGTATTAAGTAAATCGTTCTTCTTCGAAAGGTATGAAAAAATGATCCCAAGTAATTCTGGTGGTAGGGAATGGATTGGAGAATATTGATTAACTTTAATCGCAGCAGTGTTATGATTTCTATCATGTTTTAAGCCTTGAAGAAAGGCGTTACTAATTATATTGGCGTCATGATCCTGGTTCGACATGGCCATATTGCCATTGGATCGGCCACTGGATCGATTATTGTATAAACCACTGGTCAAAGAAGACCCCACTAAACCAATTTGGAAAGGCTTGATCAAGACTTGTTCATGTATACTTGTTGCGTCTCGATCTCTAGGATAAATGATATGACTACTATTATTACTAGGTGCCTCAAATTGGTTATCGATCAGGGCAAGATCGATTTCGGATCCAGTACCACTACTAGGTGTGGATTCTTCATTATTCGGAGTAAGGTTATTAGTAGTTGTCGTGTCGGTATTTAAATCCAAATTCATATCATTTTCAATGTCGGTCATTTCATCGTTAATCCTGGTAGAGTCTTGACGAACCGGGGTGGCGGAATCGAGAGAAACTAGATTTGACATATTAGTTTCAGCCTCCCTTAAGGTTTATATATTATATTGAGTATTATTGCCCTATTATCAAAACTCCAAACTTGGCTTTGAATTTGAAGGAGTCGGCGCTTCTCGAACAGAATAAGGTGCTGTTATCGACACAATCTGCTATTAGAATAAGCGTAGGATGCCACCGTAAGCTGGTATGTGTTTGATCCAGTATATATTAGAATATATCTGTATTATGAGTATTCGGAACAAGGGGTCCAATTTTTTTAGAATTAATTATTAGGCGTTATGGTGAAGCTGTTTAAATTTTAGTTCTTGTAAAGTGTGTTGCAGGCGAGATGTCGTGGTCAGCAGCGCTCATGAAGTGACTATTAGCGATGATATAATCTACGTCACCAACAGCCAAATTGACCAACTTATTGTGACTAGACCATACGCTCCTAATTAATCAATCCATATCATAAAATTTCTGAATGTATATAATGCTTTATTATATGAATATTTTTTATACTATCTAGGCTATAACTGATTATTTAATTTTTTTATTTGTTTCCTTTCTAGTTTTTAGCTTTATTTAGTTCTAACGTTCTTTGACCAGTGCGGAACACCTTTTTGGGCAGGATAAAGATATTTTGGCGCCAAGAAGTGGAGATAAATCATGTATATAATTAGTCTAAAAGCATTTGGTAGTATATATAATATAATAATAATAATAATAATAAGCGAATTTAACATATTTAACCTATTAAAAGACAAATGTCGAAAACATTTTTTCCTAGTACAATGAATGATTAGATTTTGCCTATTAACTCTATTTGGAAAAAAGTTAAGCAACATACATATACTTTGAAGTCGGAAAATTTGTGCTGTTATTACTAAATTAGCTGAATAACGAGAAACAGAAAAAAGGCAAAATTGGAATATTATGGATTGTCATTATTTAAGGTTGGATATCAGAGTTTTTGAAGGTAGAAGCAGTAAAATAACAGAGGTACAAACGTTAAAAAAAAACACAAAAAAAGTTTCTGAAGAATTTGGTAAAAAAAATTCTGTTTGTTAAATCCAGAGTAAGAGACTGAAAATCTTTAAATCCGTGCTGAAATGAAAATTTTATATCGTAATAAGTTTAGTTAGTTTAGTTTCCAAATTACTGCCTTACCTTTAATTTAGATAGTTCTTGAAATTGTGGCTCGCCTATCGAAAGGGATCTAAATTTCTTATAGTTGGCACCTGCATAACTAGCGGGTGATGCGGAATAGTGAGGCAAGCCATCATGGCTTGAAACACTGAATGCGGACAAATAGTAATTATTATTCAAAGAAGAAAACCTATCCGAGTCTGATTGGTTTGAATTGCTATTTTGGAATAAAGATAATGATTTCAAGTTGTGAGAATCGCCAAGGTGATAGTAATTCTCCTCGTTAGGATATGCAGCCAACCTGATCTGAGGATAAGATAAGTGTTGTGGATCCGAATTATTGTGATACATGTGCTCTTGTTGTTGTCGTTGCTGTTGTGATTGAAATAATCCTGAGCCGCTTGTTTCTGGAGATTCGGAGTCACTGTTGTGTTGATTTCGATCGGCTATATACTGATAATGGTCATCAGTAGAATCCGGCCGCCAAAAATTGCTAATGTATGGGGGCTCATCAATATAACCGGAATCGTAATCTTTAGCTTCGCATTCAGATGAACAATATACTAAATTTAGGCCAGATTTTATTGAGTGTTTAGAAGAATTTTCGGCTACTGTTTGAGTTTGTACACCGAATGAATTGTATGTAGACTGACGGGTGCTCTTGGAGTTGGATGGTATCTGTTGATCACATACCATGCAATACGACAAGAACGGCGAATCAAATTCTGATAAATAAGCACTATTCTCTCTCATAGGGGGGAATACCAAATTTCCGTCATAAGACATAGGATTTACAATATAAGATATTGATTTTGGGTAATGTTATTGGCAGCTCTATATATAATAGAAAGTGTATTTTGCGAGTCAATGAAGAACAGGATATGCGTACATAGGGAAAGAATATATATATATATATATATATAAATATAATATGCTCAGATACAATGGTTGTTAGAGACAGGGAGAAAAGAGGCCAGGTATATAGATCTCCGGGATTGCAAGGCTTATCTAACGAACAAGGGTAATCCGATAACAGAGATCAGTCATTTTGTCTGTTCGGCACTCATATCCTAGTGGCCCTGAGAAGATAGTACTAGCCCTATTTGCTGACATACCACATTACAATCATTATATCCTCTACTTTATAATGTTTGCTATATCTTTAGAATTCTTTCTAATATACACACTAAACTAAAAGCAATATCTATGTTATAAATAAACTTCGTATTTATTTTGATTGTGTCAGGACATTATACAAATAACAAGCCAGGTCGAATATTTATATATATATATATTACAATAATATTAATTGTGTAAATTTAAGTACTAGGAGCAGAAAAAGAAACAAGGAAGATTCACTAAGGTACTGAATGGCCAGGGTGTAAATATCTCTATTTAAGAAGCGAAAAGAACCCTTGGGTGAGACGGATAGCACAGGTCCAGGATCCGAGAGAGCCCCAACAAAGCGTCGCTTGTGGCCGCAGTTTTGGGCTGTGTAAAGTGAACAACGGATGGAAGGGATGTATGATAGGATGCGGTAGGGGTGGGTGCAGTTTATGTAGTTGATGAGAATGTCCTAACTTTTGCTGATAGATCTTTCTATTCCCTCCGACTTAGTAGCTCTCTATCCAACCATCCTCTTTTGATTTCTGTTCTCAAAGCTACATCCGAGATATTCTAGTTCATTTTACATTTTGCATCATTTTCTCTCAAGATTTTTCCATAGCTATCGCCCGCTGCCTTGGGCAACCCTTGGGTTTCAAATAGCGCCTCGGGCCTTGGGTTACCAGTATTCCATATTTTGTATTCTGTATCCAATACCATGGATTCTCTTTGTAGATTTAGTGTCTGTAAATTCTACCAACTAAACCAATGTTCCTACTGTATTCTAGCCCTAATTTGTAGACATTCTGCTTTATATATATATATTTGCCTTTATAACCCTGACAAAGCAACCGCCAAAAAGCTGTTTGGAATCTACTCAATTGCGCCCGCCCTAGCGTACATACACCTACATAAAGACAAATCGTTGAGCGACAGACCCCTACATAAGTCTTTTTTTGCGCTCGCTTTATATTAACCTAACTTGACTTCTTTCTCCCTCACAACCTCAAAATTTTGATCCCACCCTTTTAACATCTTTATTTCGTCTGTAATTTAATTTACTTTTAACCCTCCATTTGCCCCATTTTTTCTTTTTCTAAGTCCCGATTTAAAAGTCCCTTGGCTACCCAATACCTTATATATATATATATAATTATATATTCTCAACTGCATCTATAACGCCATCGCCATTCTTGTCTTATTTTAATGTGGGACTCCGCACCGTCCTTTGCTCCTATCAGTAATTCTTCTTCTCCTGACCCTTCCTCCAGCATGCATTCCTCTACTCTTGAATCAAGTAATTCTCAAGGAATTCGATCGCGCGCTCGTGCCGGAACGTTACCTTCGAGATTTTCTTCCATGAATCCAAATATTAACCTTAACCCACTAAATACAAATAAGGACAGCGTGCAGAGCCGTGGCCAGCCGGCCATGGGTTCTTTAGCACTATTATCACCGGAAGACTCGGCTTCCATGAGAACCATGGGATCTGATTTAACTAATTTATCCCTATCTAATGATGTAGCATCCTCAAGGGGCCAAATATCCAGTTTGACTAAATCGCCTGGTTCAATGACCTCCTTGTCCTCAATTGCTCAGAATCACTCTTTCCTATCAAATAACAACGAAAGTTACCATTCTGTTAAAGAGTTTCCCACCGCCCTTGATTCTATTAACTCTGCCCAATCCTTAAATACTATAGCGACTTCTACATCCCCATCGTCATCCCCTACCTCCAATATCTTGATTTCTTCTGAGCCCATCATATCCGAATCTCAGAGCCTCAGCTATCCGCTTACTCCGGCTCGATTCAGATCAGGCTCATTAAGTCGATTGCCGGATACAAGTCCTTTATATAATTCTACCCGTCGTTCTTCATCTATTTGGTCTTCAGGCCACAATAATTGCCAAAACAAAAGCCCCCTACAAAACCTGACAGTTTCGAGTACCGGTACCAGAGACACTAATTTATTTGACGTTTCCTTAGGAACCAATAATCAGAGAAGTTTATCACCTTCCGGCTCGACTGGATCGCTTTCGTCGTCTTCAGTAATTGGATCGACAACAACTAAACCAAATGATGAGCATTCGTTGCGCACTGATATTACCCGAATGCGATCTTATACATTAGGTAGCAATAGTGCGCCCCGAAACGTTTATGCTGATCCATCGTATGATAATCAACATTTAAGACATCAAAAAGAGCAACAAAAATTGTTACTGGAGCAGCAAATCTTGCTTCAGCGTCAACAAGATCAACAACAATTAAAATACCAACAGCAACTCTTAGATTTACAACAACAACGTTTTCAAAGCATCATCGGGAACGGTTCTGGGGGTAGTCCTTCGGGAAATGTCGTTAGTTCGACTCGTGACCATGTGCTTAATAACCGGCCCAGAAGTTTAACCACTTCAGTATATGAACAACACCCTCCAACAAAATCTTCAGATTATAATATCAATAGATCACTTGATTTAGGTACTTCTTTGCCAGGTTCGGCCTCTTTATCGCATACAAACACTGCATCGTTAGTATTGACTCAGTCAAACTTGCAACACCAACAATTACAGTCACAATCACCACAGAAACAATATCTTAAGACTTATCAACCACACACGCATCAAAATATAGCCCAAGTTGAGCACCAAACTCTTAGTCAAACCCCATCTACAGGTTCATTGAATTTAATGGGCAACTCTGTTGAATCTGCTATACCAAATTGTCAATACTTTCGTGGTAGCTCCAGGTCTCCTCCTTCGCGTTCTTCATCATCTTTTACATTAGATAATTCAGTTGATGGTGTCTACTTTGCATCTCGGCAGGCTTCAGGCACGTCCGAATCACTGCAGAGCCCATCTCAGCTATCTTCAATTCCTAGCACAACCCAAAATTTGAACTCAACTTCATCTTTGACGTTAGCTCAGATCGGGCCTACCAGATCACTGTGGATCGGCAATTTACCTAATACAATTACTCCCGAGTTTTTATCGCCTATCTTTTCCCCTTTTGGACCCATGGAGTCCATCAGGATTCTTAATCATAAAAACTGCGGATTTATCAACTTTGAAAACATTCAATCCTCGATAAACGCCCTGAATGTTATTAGTGGTAAGGAACTATTCAAGGGTTTGGGAGTTTGCAAGGTTGGATTTGCTAAAGTTATAGAAAATTTGAATTCCAGTAACTCTGAAAATTCCCAATCTCAGTCTCAATCTCAATCTCAGTCACTGCTCAAGGAGCGAAAGATAGAATCACACGATTACCAGCCAGTTGGGTCATCTGAGAGGCTTGCCAGTGATGGAAAACCAATGACTGAATATACTATTGCGGACAAAAGCAATGATACTAAAAAGGGTACCGGTTCTATCCTTTTGCCAGAAAGTGTGAGCATAAATTCACAGCTTGAAGTTCACAATGAGACAATTGATAATCTGGCTCTAGGTGAAAACTTACCCCGATTGATTGAAATTTGCCAGGATTTTATTTTTCATAATAAAAACGGTACTGCAACTACCGTAGTCGGGGATGGTCAGCATACAGATCAAAATGAAAGAGATGAAGTCATGCAGCAAGTTCAGAATTTAATTGATAATTCAATGAAGTTTGATAATTTTGAAGTTGCCATCCCCTCTATTCCTGAATATACTTCGTCAAATTTATCATGTAGGGAATTCGATGCACCACGGCTCCGTGCTATACGCAAAAAAATTGATAATGGTATTTCTCAGCAAGAAATTGATGATATCGCTATTGAGATGATTGATGAAATTGTTGATTTAAGTTATGATTATTTGGGTAATACCGTTGTTCAAAAGCTCTTTGATAATTGTTCTAAAGTTGTCAAGGATATTCTCGTTAAATATTTGGGACCATATTTAGCATCAATTGGTATTCATAAAAACGGTACGTGGGCAGCCCAGAAAATTATAAATAATTGTGACCAACTTGACGATTATCATCAAATGAAAATTATTACCTCAGAATTACATCGATTTATGGTTCCGCTTTTCAATGATCAATTTGGCAACTATGTAATTCAGTGTTGCCTTAAATTTGAGTGGCCTTGGAATAATTTTATTTTCGAAACCATTTTAAGCCAATTTTGGTCCATTGCTTCTGACCGTTTTGGTTCTAGAGCAATTAGGGCCTGTCTGGAAAGCGTTCATATTTCGTCATCTCAAGTGATTTTGATCTCTTCACTGATTGCTTATTATTCAGTTGATTTAGCCACTAACATTAATGGTGCGCTACTTTTAACCTGGTACATTGATACCTGTAATTTATCTAATCGTCACTCAATTCTGGCTCCGATATTAGCGAAGGATTTAGTTAAGTTAGCAACCCACAAGTTGGCTAGTTTGACTATCCTTAAAGTGGCTAGTAATCGTAATGAACCTGAGGCACGAAAAATCATTTTTGATGCCTTATTCAAGGAAGTGCTACAGTCGGTAGAAAATGAAACCGCTGGCTTTAATTGCAATGAAATTTCTACATTGGAACGAATTTTACTCGATAAAGTCAATGGGCCAACATTTGTTTGTAAAATTTTAACATCAACTCCTTATATTCGCGAATACGATATTAATGATGGATCGATGTTTGTCACCCCTAATGGTGACTCGGCAATCAACAATGAAGCCCTTACCCCGCCCGAAACTGCCAGCCTATCGTCATACCCAGAAATCATTAAGATAATTCGTGATATCCTATTTAAAATCAAGGCTCTTCCTGGCATGGGGAATGGTTATAGACGATTGATGGAGGAAGTAGGATTAAATACTAGGTCTAATGGCGGTAACAACGGTAATAATCAGGTACACCAATCAAAGAATGATAGCAAGCGGAACAATTTCCACCAGCGTGGGTTCAGCAATGGTGGAATGTACGAAAATTATAACTACAATAACAGTAGTAATATCAACAATATGGAATTTGGTAATAATAATACTAACCAATACCTTGTAAATATGAATATGCATTCAGTTGGGGTTATGAATTCCAATATGAACAATTCCAATATGAATATGAAGTTGAATGGTATGAATATGGACTTGACAAACATGGATTATATGAAACCTGTCAACTCCATGCATACGATAAACTCTCTGAGTCAAGTGGGAATGCCTATTTTCAATGGGTTAAACCAGATGAACTATCCTAATATGGGGATTCAACAACTTCAACAACGACAACAAATGGATTCGATGAATAATTTTAATACTCCGGTGAATATGCAAATGAATATGAATTACGGGCATAACAATATGGATATTAACAACGATAGGGCTATGCAACGTGGTATGATACAAGTTCAGCAACAACAGCAACAGCAGTCATCACAATTAGATTCGAATTATTACTACGGTGATAATAGCTTCGGTCGCAGTCCTGCTAGGGTTGATCAGCTTCAGATCCATAGTGAGGAACAAACCAATGAGATGACTCAACAGCAGTATTTGAACCAGCAAGTTCATCAGAACCATCAACCTTACAAACAATTTCAGTAGGATTAGGCGAGCTTGATGAGTCTATTTTTATTGAAACGAAGCAAAATAAAAGTTTAAAAGTCAAAATTTAACGAATCAAAAATCAAAATTCAGCAGTAAAAGATTAAATATCGAAAATTAAAAATGGAATACCGAAAATTACAAATCACAAATCAAAAAAACGCGGTGATTTTTTTAACATTCTAGACCATGAAAAAAGCAAAATAATGTATATAATAAATAATTAGACATAAATTAACGCAACTTTTTTAGGAAGGCCTGCAGGCCCTTTTTCTATCATTGTTTCAATGTATTATTGACCTTTTATTGTGCTTGCGGGAGGTCAATCGTTCTCCTGTGAAAACAGTGTCTAATTATATTTATATTATATTTCTTACGAGAATCTATTCTGCAAGTCCAATTGCTAATAGTTTTTGCAAACTGATTTTCTGGAGCCCATATTATATATATGCAGCTTTTGAATTAGAGTTGAAAGAAAGTGTATTCTTTACCTATTTTTTTCTTCTTTGGTTTTATTCAGTGGCTGCGATTCTTCTGTAGAGTGGCTGATCTTGAGTTTGTCTACAAATCACACGGCTTCTAGCGTGGAGACTGCAGTGAAACAAAAACATGCAGGGAATATCTGCAAATTTCGGGATAGAAGATACGGAATAAGAAAAGAATAAATCCACTGTCAATAATATATATATGCATATCGGATTAATGCGTGAAAAATTTCGAGCACACTCTCTACTCTATAATCATTGCCGCGCATTTCTCAAATTTCGTTAGTCAGCAGTGACTAATTTGCTTTATCAAAAGTGATCGACCAGGCTAAGGAAACCATGGATTATATAATCACTATGTTTGTTTTTTCCTTGGGCATATTTAGATCAAATTGGGGCATCAATATATTCCCTTTTGGGACGCTTATCGAGTAGAAATCTATCCTATCCAATCGTGGGTCCATGCGGTATCAGCCTGCTATCTACCAGGTAGTAGTGCTCAAGATGGTAGACACCCAAACAAAACTTGAATTTTTTTAATTAAACCGGTTAGGAAACACCGTAGCTTTAGCCGACTTCGGAGCAATACATTCCTGCATTCTCTTTTTTTTTTCTTTTTTTTTTGAGGGGTTTGAAGAATAAAGATTCCATGATAGCAAAACACATTTAATTATTGATGACTATTGTGTTTGAGGATATTGCAACATACATTAATCCACACTTTTGACATTAGTATTTTGGGGCCAGGTACACTGAGGCAGAGTGTGCGTACGCACACTTTATTCCACCGGTGATAAAATTGTTTCATAGTGGGGATGTATTGTAGAGTTAGTCTTCTATGGTGGTAATATCGGAGAATTGGTGATGCAACCAAAGCACCCAGTTTCGGGAATTCGAGCGTGCCCACCGCTCAGGTCCTAGTGAAGCGTACGGGACAGTCATAGACCAGGCGCACACGCCGCGGACGGCACTTACAGGAAAATGTTACCATGAACTTATCTCACTCCACTCTGCTGGAAGCCCAGCGCAATTCTAGCTTCTTATTAGCTCATGCTATTATAATATGTATACCAGCTATGCAGGCTTGGACAACGTGTTAGGTACACAGCGAGATAATGGCCCGAATGATTGTCGCTTTCACAAGCAAAACTGGGTCTGAGTTAAATTCAGATCTGAGTTAAACCTTCTCTCGCGCTTTTACGATTTACAGTTCACGGCTTTAACGTTGACGAGTCCAGACAAGCTGCGGTCGAAGTCGAGGGTCGAGGGTAGTTGAAGAAATTTCCAGCCTTGCGGGCCGACTCGGATTATAACAAAGAACTAAAGAATAGCCACGAGTCCCGCCCATGCTAAAATGAATAAGGTTTTTCTCACCAGAAGCGGATATGGTGCCTGACTCTTTCCAGCGGGGGATTACGGTGCCTAGACCGGCCTAAACTCAGGTGTCGCATGCAATCGGAGTGTACCATGATCGAGACCGGGGAACCAATATCGTCCAATGAGAAAAACTTATGACAGGTTATGCAGGTAGTGTGTTGGATAGCGGTTAGTCAAGTTTTGCCGCGCCTTCCATCCCACTAAGCGATGCACAAAGTCCCACTTTTTTACGTACACTAGCCATCCGATTGCATGTACTACCACTCGGCAAGGGCGAGTCTTGAGCGTTGGTTGGCAAACCCACGCCCGACGGCAGATGTGATCGATGGACCTTTGGTGAGATAAGACCGGTTATTGCCAGAAGAATGATGATCCCATTTTGGTAAATAACTATATGATAACTGACATTAGGCGGATGAATAAGCCAGGCCATTGTTTCTTTTATTTCTTTCTATCTATTTTTCCCTCTTTTTCTTTATTGATTCATTCAGTTCTTTTAAACTTTTTCATTGTTTTACCTTCTTTTCTCGCTATACCTTAACCATATATATTTCCCAACCGTGGCTTTCAATCTGTCAGGTTAAAGCTTATTACTATACATTAAATCTACTTTCGTTTCGCCGCTCCGACGTTTGAAAAAACCATTCCTGGCTTGATCATTCCCCTCATCGAAAGATCGCCTGCCCAAAAGTTAATATTTGTATCTTTCTATTTTTCAAATCACACTCGACTACACATACCCACAGACATACCCTAAAGCAAATTCCATGTCTGAACACCACCAGCCCACCTTTTTTCTTGATAATCCAGCAATGTACCATATGGATACATCTGTTTTTAATTACCAGCAATACCCTACGAATAACGGAAACTCTCGCGCCCACCTTGGTTTGGGCTTTAAACCTACACCAACCACACAAGCCCGTTCAGCATACCAAAAATCCAATATTTTAATCACTAAGGAACGAACAGGTGGTAGCAATACCGGTGATGATATGTCGGGCTCCAATCAACGACTGACATTCAAAGACGCCAGAAGCCAGTCTTCACAAGCCTTATTTGGGTCGCAACTATCCGACATGATGGACTTCAATCTCAGTCACCACGCTAATCCTAAGTCCTGGGATGGATCAGCTACCGGTCTCGATAAAAAATCAGACGCTTTGTATAGTCTTGACGATTCTGGAATGCAAGCTTATGCTATGTTCTCGGGGGAACTTGATTCGCTCGCCGACAGTGACCCGCTGCTTTATCACGATATTAATCATACTGCTGGTTCCGGTAGTGATTTGGCTGCCAAGTCTAACAGTCAGGAGTTCTATAATCCTATGGAACTCCATCTAGCAGCTGACTTTTTCCCCTCATCTCAGGATACAGATTATGATATCGAATTTGATGTTGGAAATAATATTCCCACCACCGACAACATTCATAACGACGATCACGCAGTTATTGAAGCTCGCAAGCTTTTTGCGTACTCAAAATCATCATCAGCTTCTTGTTGCTCTTTATCTGGCCTGACTTCCCCCGTATCGCCAGCATCGTCCATTTCATCTTTTTCCAGTAATCAGAGTTTTTTGAGCGACCTCACAAATTACCCAGTGGTTAATCCGCAATCATTTTTTAATGAAGAATACACGGCTACTAAAGGAGGCTCGATTGATTCCTTGTCGATTCACAGATCCATCTCTCGTGAGTCAGTTTCCGAAAGAAATATCAATATGGTTAAATTGGAGTCTGTTCCCTTGAAAAATGACAGTTTCAATAAAAGTTCGTTCTTGATTTCACCTGAAAGCCGCGATACCCTGGTCAAGAGCTTTGATTCACCTAAAGAAGGCCATCAAACTGGGTGTCATCAAGGTTCTAAATGTCAAAGGGGCTCTAAATGTCAAAAGAGTGGTCTTGAACATAATGAGCTGGTCGGATTTCACTCTTCTCATAATGAACTCAAGGAGGAAAACAATGCGCGGATGTTTAATTTGGACGATGAAGATGAGTTTTCTGAAATCAGTTCTGAAGAGGAAGATCTAGATATTGAGGTGGAGACTGACGAAACTGATGTTGATAAAGATATGAGTAATGAAGATAATGAAATTCTTGAAGTCGATACTACTAAAGCAGGTCTTGGTGTATCAATTAAGCAATACAAGGAAGACAAAGATAGGCATGAGTACGCTAAGGAAGCTATTGCTAAAGATTTGAGTCAACCATTAGAGCAGATAAAGGATGGTTCTCCGCTTCCTGAATCAGAAAAAGTAATGACAATGCCTGAGCCTGCTAGAACACTTAAACACAAGACGAATTTAAGCGTACGCTCGTCTCTCAGTACCGCAAAAAGAGTTAATAGAAGAAGAGTCTTGTCGATTTCATCTAGCTCAAGCTCAAGCTCTTCGGAATCATCACCATCATCTTCCAAATTCCCAATGTCGCCAAATACCAGAGGTCGCAAGCCCACCTTAGCACTCGATTTAAGCAAATCATTTGTTTGTGAATATTGTTCTAGACGGTTCCGTCGTCAAGAGCATTTGAAGCGTCATTTTAGATCCCTGCATACTAGGGAAAAGCCCTATGAATGCGAGGACTGTGGTAAAACATTTTCTCGAAGTGACAACCTGACCCAGCATGTTAGAACACACGTTAAACTGGCTTAGATTAGGCACTACAAAACTACTGAACGAAAAGGAGGTACTTGGATGTTAGGCTTATTTAATACTTATAGAAAATAATCTAATGTATGTACTATCGATTGCGGTAGGATAGTGCTTTCTCAAAGAATTCTTCAATTTTTGAACCTAATAGAGTAATCTATTCATTCCATTCTTTATATTATCTAATTCTGTTTCATGTTCCTGGCTTTGTATTCTTTACTTTTTTTGTGTAGGGTTGTTTGTTTTCTTTTCTTTCCGGCTATGCCTAAGTTTCATATATCGCTCGTCGCTTCTCGGAATATGTTTAGTCATAGTTGTGTCATTAGTTTCAGCGAATATAAGCGCGTACATCTTTAAAGTAGTATCGTTGGACCGCCTGTAAATTTTGGGTTCGCGTTTCCAATTTAGTTGCCATGGAAACAAAATGGGCTCAAACTCAACGCGAGAATATAAACAAAAGTAGAGACGCGGATCTAAACACTTCATACCATATGTATTTTACTCCATCCGTAATCATCACCTTCCCCAACCCCTCCACACTCTTTAAAATTCGCCACTCCTTTGTCCTTAGATATTTAACTCAACAAGCTGCGAACTAATTCGCTTATAGACGGAATTTGAGTGGTAAAATGTCTGCCAATTCATCCTCGTCATCATTGCCGTATGGGAGTGACGCCACGACGCCAGCGATAAAGCCATTAAGGATCAATAAACAGCAATACATGAAAGAATTTCAAGGTCTTTCTTCTTCTAAATTTAGAAGCAAAGCGATAGAGAAGCGTGTTGAGGATATTTCTAAAAAATGTAAGTTTTCCATTTTTATTTATCCTATTTTATTTGTTTATTTGTGGTAAAATCTGACTGATTTTTCAAATCGACACAGTGTCACCCAACCTTGCCGAAGGTTCACCTGAGCTTCGTAACGCTTCATCATCATACTCACCTAAAAAATTAGAATCAGTGTTCAAAAATTTAGAAAACTCTCCTTCGACTAATCATTCGAGAAATTTTTGGAATAATTTGAGTAACCAACAACAGGCCAATAATTTTTCCCCTGCATCAAGCCAATCTTCCATCTACTCCCCTTTTATGTCCCCCTCTCTTCCTCAAGAGGATCCCTCTGCTAAAGGGTCTGAACACCAATACAACTATAATTACCGTGCATACCATCTGCCAAAAAAATCTAACCTTGTCGAGCAAAATATTGATGAAATTCCTTATAGCCACACTCCGCACATGAGCGAGCAATCAGGAATAAATAAGTTTTCCCACAAACCCAGTCCTCAATTAGAGCATGAGCTGCAATCCCAACGGCCCTTAACTCAAGGTCGTGTTGTTATGGAGAATCTTGAAAAGCCATCGTCTTGTAATTCTTATATTACTAACCACTTCACTATAACCCGGGCTGGGTCAATCAGTCGACTACATGGTCCTAGGAAAATGCTCGGCCCCGAAATCAAAACCTCACTTCTTATGAAGGATTCCATTGATGAAGACGAAGACGGTAATGACACCAGTTACCTGGATGATACTATGGATACCAGTGCGGCCGATATTGCCATCAAAAAAGCTAATTTGACAACGTTATCTAAACACACATTCAACGAAGTCAATGTGATTTCTGCTCAGGTGAAGACTCTATCACATTCACTAAGTGAAAATGATCTTGCTACAGAAAAAACTTTAACTCACTCAAAATCAAAATCCTGTCTTATGAAGCATTCAAAGTCATCTTCTCCGATTAAGAAAGCTGGTGAAAAAAAGAAAAACGTCAGTTTTGTTCAAGGTTCACCATTGGTTATGGAGTATGAATGTCTGACACCCGAAGTTGATATCAGCTCAAGCTTTGATATTAGTAACCACCATTTCTACCAGTTACCTATTTCTGGTTTGAATATTCCTGAGTCTTATGGTTTCATTCAATCATACTCCACAACTGTTGATTTAAGAAACCCTGGTCCCCCCTTAGATTATAATTCTATCCGCGTTATAAATGGTAGGCAGTTACCTGACATCCCTCAACCCGAATCAGAAACCTCCCTTTCACAAAACTCTGTGGCTTTGAGTAAAATGATTATATCGTGTAAAACTATTCCCAAAAAAGCTTCGATCGAAGACAGAATCAATCAAGTTTATGAGAGTCTCAGCCTCGATGATGAAGACGGTTATAGCGCTGTTAATTCGGAGCCTACTGGTCGTGAAACCTATACTCGTTCAAGTAATGATCGCTTAATTCGTAAGTCTATAAGTCGAGAATCGTTAATTGATAAGGATGTTTATATTAAAGAAGCTCTATTAGATTCTGTTATTAATGAAGATTTATACGGTGAGGGTACATCTTTGGCCTCCACTGATTTACGTCGACAAAATAGTATACAGCTTGAGCCTGAAAGTTATCAGAAATCTCCCATTTTGTCTCCAGTCATGACTTCCGACGCTAATGAACCTGAAAGTTTTAGTGGGTGTGTTGGTGAGCACATCGGGCGCGATGATACCAAAGAGACCGCAGAAGAGGACGAAAAAACTACGAATGCTATCAAGTCTCCTATTCTTTTAGCAGATTGCAATAATAAAACAATCGAAAACTATGAGGGTGTTTCTCTTTTTGATGAAGAAATAATGGAATCTCGACTGATAGAAATTGAGAACGGCTCAGAGCCTGGGTTTGAACAGCAAGATTCAGAAGGCAATGGTCTCTCTTTTACCAGCCAAGACCATTATGATAAAGTTCAAAAAGCACATGCTTTACCATTACATATTGTTCAACCTTTGGACTATAATTATGAACCAAAATCCGTGTCGGAGGGACCTATGGTGGCTTCAAGGTCTGATGTACTACCGAAACTTGAAAACGCTGAAAATTCAGCCAGTGAAATTAGTCACAGTTTGTCGGATTCTCATCACATTCTATCCGATTCTATCATTGGTTTGGTATCCAACGATGATAAACTTGAATCAAAGCCCATCAAAGTCAAAGCTGAGTATGTGGACAACTACTACAGATCAAATAATTATGTTGTTCCTTCTCTATCCGATACTAATATCGACTACCATTTGAATGCTTCCTCCACTTCTTATGTTAAAAATGAACCGTCACATTCTCATATCTATCGGGATGAAGAGAATCCTCACCCTTACCAAGACTTGATTAATAACGAGAATGAAGATGATACTCTTTATGCGAACCAATTGGTTTATGAACAAATTGGTCGTCTGAAGTCCAAATCAATGGAGAACCTTAGACTCCACACCGATATCAGTCATAACAATCTTTCTGTGGCTGTGGGAACATTTTTTGGTGATAATTACGTAAATGATAGTCGCGACCAGTCAGTCTCTGATCAACCGGCTCCTGAAGTTTCACTGACGGACCAGATTCAAGCCAAAGTTAAATCAGAACAAGCTATACGAGATCTTCAATTCTCCAAGTCAGGTGCTGGCCTGGGCCTTGGACTAATATTAGACCCATTTACTAGTGCTGTTGCTTCTGAAACTGCTATCAAGCAAGAGATAAATGATTCTGCCAATATCATAACGGATGACGATCATGAAGTAATGGCTGATTTACCTGTGAAGTCTGAATCTATTTACCAGTCATACCAACCAGATTTACCGTTATATGATGCTTTTGTAAAGAATGATCAGCATCCACAGTCTACTAGAAGTATCCAACCTTTTGGTGAGCTCGTTGACGAGTCTGCTCCTGAAACTGCTAGTATCCCTGAGCCTATAAATGGCCCTATTGCTGAACACGCGACTGGTCCCAATGATGAATCTAGCGATGAACATACCAATGATCTAGCCAACAAGTCTAACAATAGATCAGTTGTTGAGAGCGATACTTTCTTTAAAAGACATGTTGAGGAACCCACACAAGAATTAGCGTCAGAGAAATTTCAGACTAAAATGGTCGAAGGACCTTCTGAACTTGCCCGTTTTCTACCTAATGCTAGCCATGAACTTGGTCCAGTCAATAACCACTTTATTGGTGATTTACCGCAATCGGCTTCACTACAGATTGACCTCGATAATTTTGATGACAGCGATGACTTTGCATCTGAATTTAATGACATATTCCAGGCTAAGTCTAATGTTGAGCAAGAAAATCTTAATGATTTTATTGACATTACATATCCGAATAATGAACATGAGATATTTCAACGGTTAAATGATATTAATGTTGATGCTAAGGATGCGACGATTTTCGCTCCAAATACTGAATTAAAAATAAAGCCTAGTGCCACATTGGCTAACCTTTCGTTATTAGCTCAACCTCTCAGTGATATCATTTATGGAAATTCGAATTCTGATGCTTATACTGATATGCCTTCAACGCCAATCATGAATACTATTAGACCAGAATCATCGTATCTTCAGCTTTCGTTTGACAATCTTGAGGATGATAATGGCTCAATTTTCGGTGATCTGGAAGATGAATTTGAGAAAATCTCTCCAACCAAGAAAAATAGCTATTTTAATGCTAATGCTAATCATGAATCGGAAGTTTCGATTGATAGTCCCACAAAGAAAAGTCGTTACGTGGTAAGAGAAAGCAAAGATCTCGTGGTTGCTATCGGTGATAAGGATGGTAGGTTCTATAATGGAAAGCACCGAACAGTTGTGTCACCTGTTAAAAAATGGCAAGATATCGTTAACTTAGATCAAAAGAACATACCTCCCATTCCTCATTTTTTTTCAGGAGACCTCGCTCCAAAAAAGCAACTGCATTATGATTTGTTAGAGGAAAATATCCCTACTGGTACCAATAATCCTACCAAAGAGTTAAAGTCAATTCTTCTCTTCCCTTTGCCGACGGCATCTGATGTTCCTAAGTCAGTTTCCTTTCCTGGGAAAACTAAGGCGCTTCTCCCATTGGATAATCAACTGGCCCGTGATGTTTCAAATCCTATTTCGGCTGTTCACAAAGCGGTTCAGTTACCTACCGAAGAATCAGGAAGATTGTTTGTTAGGGTAGTGGGAATAAAAGATTTGGATCTTCCTTTCCTTGATAATATGGCAAACTCTGAACTAGCGAAATTCTCTTTGACATTAGATAATGGAATTCATTGTATTTCTACCCCCTACAAGCCTTTAAAGAATATGTGTTCTGTTGACCAAGAGTTTGAACTAACGGTAGAAAATGACCTGGAATTTATTTTTACTCTCAAGGCAATATGTCCTGAGAGAACCAAAGTGACTACGGTCAACTCTGCTGTTCCATCCCATGCGGCTACACAAAGACAACCTCTTAAAGAAAAGAGGTCAACCTTTTCTAGATTTTTTAGTTCTCCCAAAAAAAAGCAACCGCTTTCTAAGCTGAAAAGTATCCCCACATCGATTCAAAGCAAGGTTGAATCAGTTGACATTTGGGAAAACTATGTGGCAATTGATGGCTCTTTCGCTCGCTCCTACATTTCCTTGTCCCAATACAAAAAGGACATATATGGTAAGGTTTCTAATCTCGATGTATACTGCTTTAATGAATGGGCTAAGGACAAAAAAATTTCTTCGATTCCTCATGCTAAGTTACCCCCTTATAGGGTAGGTAAACTCGAACTACAAATGATGTTTATCCCCCGTGCATCAAGAAAGGAGGAGCTTCCCAAGAGTATCAAATCTGCTGTAGATGAGCTTAATCAAGCTTCTTTGTTAAAGCCAGTTTATTTCGAAGGTACACTTGCCCAAATTGGTGGAGACTGTAAATACTGGCGTAGAAGATTTTTTACGCTTGATGGTCCTACATTGACAGCATTTAGCGAGTCCACTAAAAATCCCAGAGCAACAATAAATCTCTCCAAGGCTGAGAAAGTCATTGGTGATAAGAACTCATTGATGAATTCTGGTGTTGATTCTAGCAAAAGTGTTTTTGATCAATCTGAAGAAGCCTTTATTTTTATTGACGAAGGCTTTAGAATTAAATTTACCAGTGGTGAAACCCTCGACTTCTATGCTGATAATAAGGCTCAGAAATACGAATGGGTTAATGCTTTAAGCCAGGTGGTTGGTTCGAGTCCGGTAAGAAAGCCGTGGGTTGACTTGGTTCTCGCATATAAAAAATCTATACAATAAGCAGTATTCGTGATACTTTGCTTATTTGTCTGTTTCCTTCGCTTTATTTTTTACCCTATTTGGCATTAAGCTTAACTTTTTTTAATGCTTAAGTTGCACGTTTTTGATTAGTCTAACAATTTCGCTTCTATTCTTATTTTATTCTATCTCTTTCTCATCATTTTCTGTTATATTTCTGTTACTGTTATTTTTGTTACTGTTGTTTTCATATATTATTTTTGTTTGTTCAGTGTTATTTGATACTCTGTTATTGTAATATAATCCTATGGATCCGAAACTTTTTAGATTCGTCGTATGATGAAGTATATTTCTATATATGAATAGATACACACAATTAGATTATCGAACTTTTGGAAACCTGAACATAAAATTAGTCCTGTACGGGATACTCATGTATAAATTTTATAGCATTTTGCATTTGTTCTTCGATCATTTGAATTAGTCGAGAGCCTTGTTCCAGTAAAAGTTCTTCTTGCTTTTGAGCATGGAATCTCATCCATTCATGAAGTGTCATTTCCAAATGCTCTTTTGGAATAATAGTCTCGTCGTCAAAAGTTTCTACGAAAACTTTGTGAATGTTTGTTTCACTTTTATTAAAAACCATGTCAGTATTAATAGGGTTCCAAACTTTGTTATACCCTGCGGGAGGTTTCTTTTGTGGCGTAGTAATAGAAAAGAATTCCTGGCCTTTTTCACTTTGAATCTGTACTTTGCCTAATTCCTCAAATTTATTCATGGCTCTTTTTTGTAACTTCTTGAATTCAGGTACCTTTTCAAAAACTTTCATAGGGGAATCCTTTTGGGATTGTGATTTTTTAACGTTCCCTTGTTCAACTTCTCTTTCGATATCGTCATTACCAGGCTTAAGACGAAAAATACTGGTTCTTGTAGATTCGATCTCTTTGTGTGACTTTTCTAACACTTCATCCACCTCTATCTCTACCTCTTCTTCCTCCACCTCTACCTCTTCTTCCTCTACCTCTTCTTCCTCTACCTCTACCTCTTCTTCCTCTACCTCTACCTCTACCTCTACTCCGTCCTCTTCCTCTACTCCGTTCTCTACCTCTACTCCGTTCTCTACCTCTACTCCATTCTCTACCTCTTCTACTTCTACTCCGTTCCTTTCTTCTTCCTCTTCTTCTTCCTCTTCCTCTACCTCTACTCCGGTCTCTTCCTCTACTCCGGTCTCTACCTTTACTCCGGTCTCTTCCTCTTTTTCTACTTCTACTCTGTTCCCTTCTTCTTCCTTTTCTTCTTCCTTTTCTTCTTCCTCTTCCTCTACCTCTACTCCGTTCTCTACCCCTACTTCATTTTCTACTTCTTCCTCTTCTACTTCTACTCTGTTCCCTTCTTCTTCTTCCTCGACAATTTTCTTTACTGGTTTCTCTTTATCTTTATCTTCTGTTTCCTTGATGATTTCCTCTACTGTCCCAGAACTTTTATTCTCCCTGATATTTATTTCTTTTAGCTCTTCCTGGTTACTGATTCTACCTCGCTTAGCAAAATTCAATGCTTTAGTCATCTGTTCTCCAACGTTGAAATTTGCTCCTCGATCTGAGCTATCATCGTTCAGTAAATTTTCCCCTTGACTCAAGTATGAGGTTTCATTTTGGCCATTTCGATTATCAGGCTCGATCATTATACTTTGTTTTTGTTTTTCGGTTTTGTATTCGGCTTTGTAATTACCTGCTTCTTTGATTTCCATTTCGTCACAGGTGTGAGATTTGGACTTGAGGAAAAGTGAACCATTAGACTTCAAGTTATTATCGGATAAAGCACTTTCTTGTTTCAGCGGATTATTTCCCAAAAGTTCTATTTCCTTAGAATCGTCTAGAGCATGATATGAGTGATCGTCATGGGATATTTTTAACGCATTTTCGGGTTCTGCCGATTCTGTCTCGGAAATCTCGTCCTCTCTAGAATTAAGATTTTCATTCATGACTATCACGCTATCATCCTCTACTTCATAGGAATAATTTTTCTTCTGTATATCTTTATTTTCTAGCTTTTGGTCTTTATCTGACTTACTATTATTTTTATCAGTATTCCCCTCAGAGTGGTTTTCACTTTCGTTTGTCTTACTTTTGTTTTTGTCTTCGAACTGTAAATTTATTTCGTTATAGAAATCATCATGGTTTACCTCAACCCCTGTCCTTTGATGTCGACCTCTAGGAGAAAGCACAGTATTTTCCCCAGTTGTACTATGGCTATCCATACTCTTTAAAGCTCTATCAGAAGCTTTTGTTAGCTTCGGGGAACTGAATTTAGAGTTTAGTCCCATCAATAACGGAATTTCATTAGTAAATAGGCTTTTTCCCATAGAAAAAACATCCGATCCTTCTTCCAAGAGTGATAGTCGGATTTTTTTAATACTTTCGAAAACCCCCGGTGACTCTGTATCGACTTTACTTTGTGAGTGGGCCGCCCTAATCCGCTTACTTTTGCTCTTTTGAGGGACGTATTCATCTCCACAATATTCTTTTTCTTCTTCGTCTTCTTCTTCTTCTTCTTTTTCTTCTTCTTCTTCTTCCTCGTCTATTTCAGCTTCGTCTTTTTTAAAATCAAATTCGTCTTCATAATCTTGTTCTGTCTCATCATCGTTTTCTTCTTCGCTATCACTATCTTCAATACTATAACTTTCAGTTTCTTCCTCTAATTCCTTTCCTTCTTTTTGCTCAATAATACTTGGACTTTCTGAGCCTTGATTAATTTTTCTCAGTGCGTTACTTTTTTGGCTTAATCTGGAAGAAATACGTTTAGCAATAGGGCTTTCTGGCTCTAATGGTACACTTGTTGTTCTCGCTTTTCTCCGGCTAACAACAGTTTTCTTTGCTGGACTATGTATTATACCCTTATCATCAGCCTCGGCAAAAAATAAACAATTTGGATACCTTTTTCTATGCTCAGCAATAGGATCGTCTTTGGGTTCCCATCCGTCTAGTGTTAGATCACAGTATGTACAAGATACTGAATCTTCACCAGATCTATCGGGGTTATAATAAAAGCCTGCTTCAGACATTTTTCGACTAGTGGAGTTCCATCCCCTCTTTTTGTCATGAGGCCAGATATTGGCAAAAGTTTCCAATCTTAATTGAAAAGCTTCAGAAGAATGCGGATTATGGTTTTCTTCACTTTCCCACTCTTTACCAACCAATCTAGCCCATGTACAATGTTTCGAATGGGCCAAGTGCTCAGTAGCTGGATGATCATTTATCTCCCATCCATCCAAAGCACAGTTACACTCAAAGCAAACTGCGTTATCACTACTGTCTTGACCAGGTCGAAAAAAGAATCCAGCTTTGCTCAAGGATTCGGCGGTGGGGGTTTTATGAGGCCACTCAATTATACCTTTTTTGGATCGGGGCTTGGACCCCGGCACCCGTGCTGCTTTAAATGATTCTATTCGGTTTTCAGCAAAGCGCATATCACCAGAGGGCATAACTCTAGCCATCTCTAGTGTAATGGCGTACTAATATGTATGATCGATTTTAAGCAGGTTTGTTTATTTCAAAGTAAAAAGGGCAATAGAAAGTATAAAAAATTAGAATCCTAAAATTTTCTATATTAATTTCTGTGGTGTATATGTTCTCTTTTGTATTAATTCAGTTTCCTTATTATTTGTTGTGTTTTTTTTCAAATCAGGGACCACTTCTGGAATGTAATGAATACGATCCATTGTGCGTCAGAACTGTCCCATAGACAGGCTGGGGTTTCCACAGGTTTTGATCCCTCGTAAATTACTGTTATTTAATTTTGTTTTATGCATCCAAAGGTTACCATTAGCCCTCGCTCTTCCAATTGACTGTTCGAACTAAAGAAGGCAATGGATAAAGTCAAATCAATAATGGAAAATATTGAACCCAAACTTTTACTTAAAAGACTTTTACCAGACCTGGTTGATTCTGTGGTTGGAAATGGCCCCACAAGTGGACTATTGACTCGATTATCGCCTTTACTTCGAACACGATACTCATTTGAAACCTTTGATTCTCATTTAGGTTGGATTTGTGGGCTGACATGGCAAAATGATCTCTGTAAAGATGTTAGTGATGACGCTGATGAATCCTTTGAAGCTAATTATTTTTTGAAATTTTTAGATATGTTTATTCAAGACTTGACGGAGTTTTATAGCCACAGTGATGATGTTGAAAGCTATATCCAACAAAGACATAAATCCGACTATTTCCGAAAACTAGATAATGATACATTTTTAACTAAAATATTACTGGATCTTGGCTTATCTGCAGGAGAAAATAAGACCGTTGGTGCTGCAATTATATTTACTTGGAATTCGGACGAAAAATCCTGGTTATTACATGATATTTACGAAGAGAATAATTCAGATCAAGGGAACAACAATCTAAATTGGTCTGTTTCTATTGAAGAAGCTAGGAAGATATTTGTTGATAATAGTGATATATACAATAGCACTAAGTCTAGCTCTGACTGTCATAGCCTTCACACTGATGATAATGAAGATAATGCTTATTGGGATCAGTATGACGATATAGGGTCAGATGATGATGATAATAAGAATTTGGATGGAAATGTACTAATTCAGAAGCCTGCTTATAGTTTTGATTCAGAGAAGCCAACGAGCGAACTTTCAGACGATGATGACTATTATAGTCAATACGATAAGGTTGAAACGCAAGTAACTGATAAATATGAAAACACCATTGTGGGGGTAACCGATGAAAAGCACCCTGACTCTCAAGTTGATCACGAAATTCTAGAACACATTTCAGAATCAATGACTTTGTTATGTGACTTGGCTAAAAAGAAAGGAATACCGCAAAAAGATTTACAAAACCTGATGAATAAAAGAATTGAGCTGGTTTATAAATGACTTTTCACCATTAGCGTGTGATTTAATAGTAAATATTTAATTTTAGAAATATACATAGAGAAAATAAATTATACAAAATCACATTATAGATAAATATAAACATAAGAAGAAAACTTTAAAAAAGTACTCCGTTATGTTACTATTTCATTCAAAAGCATGGCATACTTATTCATCATCAGATTCTTCTTCAGATTCGGATTCAGCTTCAGCTAACCATTCCAAGAAAGGTCTAGCAGCCTTCTTAACCTTCTTGGAAATTTCCTTATCAACATACTTTTTACTGGCTTTAGCACCCCACTTGTCAAAAGATTCTTCAGAAACAAGATCAGCATCGTAAAGCTTCATCAAAATCTTAGGGATGGCAGGAATGAGTTCAGGGAAGTTAAGGCCTACTAAACGTTCAATACCACCCAAAAGGGCATTTTCATGCTTTTCGGAGGTAACGGTCTTTAATAAAATACCTTCATGTTCCTCGATTTGATTAATAATATCTTCATCGAAAAGTACTTGAGCTAAAACTTGAACGGCATGATAATCGGTGGCCACACCTAATTCAACCATTTTTTTGTAAATTTCAACATCATTGGGCTTTTCTTCAGTAACCCATTCACCTAAAACGGTTAAAGAATCCTTGTCATCATTAAGATTAATACCAGCTACACCTAATTCGGCTTCTCTTTGGCGGGCTTTGACAGCTTCTTCAGAAAGGTCCACAGTCCAGTTATCATCATCTTCAACTTCTGCAAGGGCATCAACTTCTGCTTGAATCATTTTGGTGATAGCATCATTATCATACCCATCTTCTTCCTCGGGAGTCTTGGACTTCTTGGATTCTTCGGTAGGCTTTGAGGCACCCAAATCAGTAAAATTGGAGCCAGTAGAAGCAGAAGCGGTAGCAGCCTTCTTCTTACTCTTGTGTTGCGAAGGCGGGTTCTTTGCAATGTAAGAAGCTAATTTGTGTCTAGGATCAATATCAGAGTTACGACCACAGGCCTTACAAGCACGGATTAAAGAGCCATCCTTCTCAACAATGATATCAGTTTCAGGATTAGAACAAGCCTTGCAAAGAACAAACTTAGAAATGAAGCCATCTAAAGAATCCTGAAGCTTAGAGGGTTCGTGAACACCATTAACGATATAACGATCCTTTTCATCATTGATGGAAGTTTGGGCACCTAGTTCAAAACCAAAGTACTTAACCACGTAAGAGGGAGGTCTGGATAAAGCACGGGCAACATCTTGAACATTAGTGATGACAGTCTTAATACCATTACCACGACCCTCAATCTTAGAAGTGATAGGAGGCATCTTATAACGATAGAAAGGGTCGGAGTTATCACGACGAATATTGATCATAGACATTTTGAAGTGATTTTAATTTAATTTTGAGAATTATAAGAGAGAACACTTTTAGTGGAGTAAAGCAAAAATAGCGATGTAGTGAGGAAAATGTTGAAAATGGGAACTTAATTTAAGTTGATTTCAATTTAGAACGATAACAACTACTACAACTTATATAAAAAAGTAAGGTAGTAGAACAATTAAATAACTGAATACGGCGAGACAACGTGATATTTGGATGAGACAAAAAATGCATAAGAGTACTAAAGAGAGTTGTTTGACGACTTTTCTTATAAATAGAATTCTTTTGTTTTCAAGGTTAAAAGATTAGAAAAAAAGATGTTAAGAAAGTTGGTTGGTTTGATATAAAACTTGAGAAAGACCGATGTTAGAAGTATTTTTACAACGGGAAGATATTAGCATTTTTTTGCTCGAAAACGGCTCAGGCGGGCAAAAGAGAAATTGTCAAAGGTTAGGGTAATCTCATCAGCTTAACATTCCTCAACGTGATATGTTGAGAAAGAGCCGGGTAAATTTATTGCTCTTGTGCTGTTTCTTAATTTTTCTACGATATCAATAAGGTAGTAAATTGTTGAGAAAAATACCAAGATATTTTTGGTTACTTATCGGTATATTGTTGATAAAGTTTCGGCATTTCGGTCTTTTTCTTTTCTTTTTCTCTTTTTTTCTTTTTTATTTACGGGTTGTTCGGGATGTTGTAAACCAAACACAAATCGGGTGCATGTTTCGAATGAATAAAAAGTAAAAAGAACCTAAATACCTAAAAGCAGCAGTAAAATATTTGATAAATAAAAAATAAAAACAGTTATTGAAAACTTATACATATTGTTTTAAAATAGATAAACATGTTTTCAGCAAATAGGATGCTATACCTATCAACTGATACTAGCAATATGGTTTACAACCCAGGGGCTGGATCGGGGTCTCCGTCATGCATACACAACATTGTGTGTACATGATTTTTTCTTTACTGAGCTGAACTTTGTAGATTAGGGAAGTACCAACCATTACTGATTTTTAAGGGTAAGAAACACTAGATATTTATATTTTCCCGGTGTTTCAAAAATTAATAAAACAGTGAAGCATCAATAAAGAAGTCACAGGAAAAGCGTGTATTATATATTTCTTAATAAATTCTGTTAAACTATCATTCAGACTCCGAGACCATACATATCTTGAAGGTGTCTCGAGCTAAAGCATAAAACAAAAACTGGAAAACATTATGCTGCGTGATGTTATGACGAGCGGTGCCTCCTGATTCTTATTGATGCACAAAAAATGTGCCATGTCACGAATCCAAGATAAAAATTGAAAGATGAGGATTTTCTGATTATTGAATAAAACGATTCATCAACCTCATCAGGGGTGTCTAGATTTACGGTGCTGGTGAGCCGGATGATAATCCACAGAGACAAGGGAAATGGGGCACTAAAGGAATTAAAAAACATGTCGAGGGGTTTGATAGCATAGAATAGCATTGATTGATGAGTAAATAGACTCAGAGCCGCCAGCTTTTAAGAGCTTAACTTTGTATGGGCATATTTACAAAAATACATCATTTATACATATGTATAGAAACATATGAATATATAAATATATTTTCAGTACCGGCTGGCGCTCCAACAGCCACTTAGTAAGAATAGACTAACAACAGAAGCCTGCACAGAATGTGCGATGCCCTAAAGAGTCTTATTCGGCTTCTAGACGCCTCAAAAATTTTATACATTTATTATCAGATAGCCATTTTTTTTCATCATTAGCCATAGTCTATATAATTTACGTAAAATTGCAATACATAGCACCCAACTCACCAGTCAGTACATGAACGTGCATTGTGTTTTTTGATTTTCAATATCTCTAATTTTTCTAATAAAATAAATTGCATAACACTGTTTCACTCCCTATCAATCAGTCTCGCACTTTCGATCCTTTCCACACGTTCGAGAATCAGATCAGCATCGATTCTCATTTTTCAATCCCTTATATATCTGCGTGGAAACGAGAGAATTCTCCTACAACGACTTTTTTGGTCAGCACTAAAAAACCGATAATTAACGCTAATTATTATTTAGTCATTTTTCCCGCGTTGCTTTAGCAATTAATATTTTTTTCCTCTTTCAATCTATACTTTATTTTCTCTTTCTAGGTACTAACATTCTACTCCCCTGGTACATTCACAAACAAAAATCTTAATATAAATATTCTATTTGCATACTTTCACTAGACTATGACAAGCGCTTCTAGTCCAGTTGAGTTTTCAATACCCCTTCAGCCTGTTGATGTAGTAACCGAAATCACAATGACAGCACCTCAAAAGCCTGTCCAACAAACGGTCGATCCCCATAACGAGATTGTCAACAGTAATAACCGTGATACAACGATAAGCAATAAAAATGATCCCAATAAATGGTCTAAGCGAGCTCGTCGGAGAACCTCGCGAATCAACTATGCAGAGGATGCCTTGGATGAAAAAGCGAATTCCAAGGAAGAATTGGTTGCTGATAAAACTAAGGGGTTATCAGGGAGTACAAATGCGTCGAACAAAACCCTAAAACCATCCAAAGCTCTAGCTACGCAGCGTAAAGCTCAGCGTAATGCTACATCGTCAACATCCACGACCCCGTTATGCTCTTCATCACCATCTCTTTCATCCTCAGATCAGACTTCATCCGCATTGCCATCTAGAAATAATTTTAATGATCAAGATGACTCATATATTGTTAACGAGAGAATACCCAGTAATTGGCAACCAAGGAGTATAGCTTCTGACAGACTCACTGGTATCCTTGATTTGGAAGATTCTGTTATAAAACCAGATGGAAAACTATATTTGCACGACGGCTCCAACTATAGCCCTGGTGGTAAGTTTATAACTAATTAACTACAAAATTTTCAAAGACATGACATCTGACATTCAACTAACTTGAACTTATTTTTAGATTATGTATATATGATCTCGGAGCCACCTGGGGAACCATACTACATATGCCGAATTATGGAGTTCGTAGATCATACGAAATTGGCCTCAGCTAAATCAGCAGCATTTACCACGACATTAAAAGAAACAGATAATCTGAAGGCTGTAAATAATAAAAGTGACCAAGCCGTTACTAGACGTAATTCTATTATAACAAGATCAGTGTCGAACTATTCTGTTAGGGTTAATTGGCTGTATAGACCTAAGGATATTTCTCGGAAAACATCAGATCCACGGCTACTTTATGTAACTATGCATAGCGATGTATGTCCTCTTATTAGTATACGAGGCCATTGCTCCGTCAAGCATAAAGATTTTATTGAAGACTTTGACATGTACCGTGCTAAACCTAATAACTTTTGGTTTGACAAGTTTTATGATCGATATATTTTACGATTCTTTGATGTTGTGCCCACGGCAAAAATGATTAATTTACCGAATTATGTGGCTAAAGTTTTGTGCGAAAGATTTACCTATGTTTTGGTCGAAGTTGGCAAGGCCAAAGAATTATGCGAGTCCCCTAAAAACTGTGTGAAATGCTCACAGTGGTGTTCACCGGAAGATTCAGTACAGTGTGCTCATTGCCAGAACCATTATCATATGTTGTGTGTGGATCCGCCGTTAACTAGGAAACCATCGCGGGGTTTTGGCTGGTCATGTGCTTCATGTAGTCGAGCTTTAGAAATGAAAATGCGCCAGGAAAAAGGTTATAGTTTGGAAGACGAAGAAGATCCCACAGTAGATAATCTAGCTACTTTACCCCCCGCCATTCCTACAGAAAACAATACAGAATTAGCAACAAGCCGTGAAAATTCAACATCCTTATCTCGGTATGAAGAGTTAGATCGAGCATTTGCCGAGAAAACGTCTCAACCTCTTGATGCTGCCCAGGTCCACCAGTTAAAAATGTGGCCTTTTAGGTATCTTGGGATCCATAGTAAAATTGAAGATGTTTTGGATGCTGATGACCGAATTTACCCTAGAGCTGTTTCCAGATTAGGCACTAAACATCAAGCCAATATTGCTGATTGGCCTGGTAGACCAGTAATTTACTATGAGCCGGAAAAGAAAAGCAAACGAGGAGGCCATGGTAAGGCAAAACGTAACAATACTACTCCGACTCCTAATATAACTGCCGATGATATTATTGCAACCAATTTATCTAGTAACACCAGTATTAGTAATAACATTGAAGAATTATCAAGTATAAATACAAGAGAAAATTCGCCGGTGCCTGATTCGCTTTTGATGACCAAAAAAAAGGATCGTCCTGCCTGGTTCCAAGAAAGACCTAGTGGATATATTGAAAGAGGTAATGATGTGACTTCTGCTTTATTATGGAAAGAGCCTGCGGATGAATCGAGGGTTGACGAATTTTTGAAAAAAACAGAACCTTTCGCGACAAAATTACAATTGGCACCAAACAGTCCTAATTTTGTTGATGCATGTTTGAAGGCCTTATTAGACTTCGAATATGACCAAGTGAAAGCATTAAAAGTGGTTTCAACTTTTACCCGTAAATCCCTTAAGGAGCCAACGTTCACGAAGGAAGAGAAAGCCCGTTTCGAAGAAGCAGTGAGAAAATACGGCAGTGAGTTGCATCCTGTATATAAAGAAGTGAAAACCAAGAAATCAGCGGATATTGTTCGGTATTATTACCTCTGGAAAAAGACACCGTCAGGCCATAAGATCTGGGACAATTTTGAGGGACGCAAGAAGAAAAAACCCGCAACTACAACCATAAACAATACTACAACAACATCAAAGACAACCCCAGCTGAAGCCCAAATATCAACTACAGTTACCATAGAAAGAAAGGATCCCGAAGACTTGGAAGAATTGGCCGATAGTGCAGATGATTCTGCCTTTGACAGCACTAAGGCCAAATTTCATAAACGTTCCTTCATATGTAAACACTGCTCGACCACTAGTTCAAGGGTATGGAAAAGAGCGCCTGGCCATTCAGTTACTTTGTCTGATGAAGACCATGAAAATGAGGACAGTAAAACCTCCAGGAAGCATGATGTAATTAATAACCCCGTCATGGCATTGTGCTTCAGATGTGCTAGATTATGGCGGCGGTACGCTGTTATTTGGGAGGAGCCCGAAGAAGTCATGAAAAAATTAACTCAGAAGGGTGGTAACGGATGGAAAAGAAAGCTTGAAGAGGAACTGATAGAGGATGCAAGGCAAATTTTGGCAGAAAAAGAAAAAAGTAAGGATAAGACTCGAGTAACAAAACGTCAAAAGGTGGACAAAACCATTAATACTACAGGTTTAAGCGGAATACGTAACAGTGAACAGCAATCTTGGGCTACTAAACAAACCGAAAAATCTGTAAAAGTTATTTTACCTATACCTGCGTCCTCGTTCCTGGATATGCCAATTACATCCATAAAGAACTTAAAAGAAAAAGAAACCGAGAAGCCAGCTAAAGAAAATGCCAAGGCGAAAGTAAAAGCAAAAATTTTAATGGAGAAGGAAAAGGAAAAAGAAGAAGATAAAACTAAGATTATTCCCACTAAGGAGAAAGACAAAGAAAAGAAAGTGCGAATAAAGAAGGAGGATAAAACTAAACTTACAAAACCTACTAAAATAGTAGCCGCGAAGGTGGAACCAAAGCAAAACACTGAAATTACTACACGCTCTTCAGATACTACAGATTTATGTTCTTCTACTGAATCCACTGAGAAATTAACCTCATATCCTCTTTTGGCTAAAAAATCTACCAAGATGAAGGGTGTAATGCCTAGTAGCAAGAAAATCTTGCCCCTCATAGCTAACAACAGCGGTAATACAGATTTACGAATCAAAGAATTCAAGCCATTTATTCGAGCTACCTCTATAGAGGCTCCGCCCTCAATATTAACATCTTTCTCATCACCCAGCAAAGTTTGCCGCCCATGTCGAGTTTGTGATCAGTCAGAGCCGAATGACAAACAACTAGTCTGCGACAATTGTGGTGTGAATGTACATACATACTGCTATGATAGCTCTTCCGAGCATACATTCCCAAATAATTGGCTTTGTGATCCATGTGCTAATGATCAAAAACCTACCGCGTCAACTCTGTATTCTTGCATACTATGCTCTTCTCGTGAAACTAATCATGACGCTTCGAAAGAAGAAACAAATATAAGACTCAGCAAGCCTACAGGTAATAATCAAAATCAAATTATTAACAGTGACGGCAGTAAGAACACTGTCGTAGAGGCATTAAAGCGGACCTCAGGTAATAATTGGATTCATGTGAAGTGTGCAATTTGGAATCCTGACCTAAAATTCGAAGATGTAAAAACGCTTCAACCAGTCGAGGGAATCTCACAAATTTGTTTCCGCCGCCCGCATAATTCAGAAATTTGTCAAATATGTAAAAGTTTGTCAGGAGTTCATGCTTGTTGTTTTATTTGTCACAAGGCAGTTCATGTCTCTTGTGCTTCAAAAGCAGGATATAAATTTGGCTTTAGCGTTGAACCTATATCTCAGAATTCAGCTACAAATGAAAAGACCGTAACTGTTGATGGTACAGAAAGTATAATATCTGCTGTTATCGCCTGCCCTCATCATACAGAGATATACAAATTGATAGAAACGAATAAAGTGATGGACAATACTAGTAAGATGACGGCCATTCAATTATACTGTCAAACATACAAACAGTCATCAAATAAACTCACAGGGGTGATGCGAGCTTCCAAAAATTTTGATTTTTTGACACGAAGTGAATCCCTTTTGTTACAGGATGATGTTATCAAAAGAAATTATAGTGTATTTGACAACTGCAATAATATTGACTATTCAATGCCGGAAACGGCTAAAAGTACTGGCAAGCGCTGTGAAATTTGCGAGACTTCCTTGACACCTATTTGGTGGAAAAATCCTACTGATTCATCCAAAGAAATTTGTCACCGCTGTTACTGGAAGATAAATGACCAGGGTAGGTACCGTAACGAGTATCAATCAACCAAGCGTATCAAGCTTTTATACGAAGATGCAACAGAAGCTCACACATATGATGAGACACGAAGTAAAACAAAAAAGATAATGGCGCAAGACCTAAGATTTTCAATTTCTGATTCTAAACTTGGGTCGACCAATCCTTCGGCCACAGAGACTTCGTTGAATATGCTTAACAGAACCCCGCCTGAGTCTACATTCAACATGACCGCTCTACCTATTCCCGTTAAATCGACTTCTGTTTCGCCGAAGATATCACCGCCAACGTCTCTACAACTACCAATACTTTCAACTAATCACCATCACCCTCAGGCATACCATCCTTCTCCATTGGCACCTCCCCATCAATCTTCATATACGGAGATGAGATATCCAGTATCCGCCCACCCTATGAATATGAACCAATACGCCCAACAATCAGGAATGCCATACAATTACTCTTCTCATTCACCAGTAATGTATCATAATAATAATAACAACCCTCCTACATACCCTTATGTCCATCCTTTCTCTAACTCTAGCCCTCGCCCACCACCGTTGCCTCAACATCATTTAACAAATTCTATGCCGTCACTTGGACACAATGTAGGGATGAATAGTCCATATATTTCTCCTTACCCACAGGGCACGTTTTATGGCCACATTTCTACACCGAATATGCACCAGTCACCACCATTGCCGGTGTCTGTTATTCGAAATATTCCCATGACTATTGATCAATTGACTCATTCAGGTGAAGAGAGAGGAGCTATGAATGGTACTGACTCTAGTAAACATGAGAAAAGATCGACTGAATCATCATCCGTGATGGTAACCAAAAAAGAGAATAATGAAAGCAAACGTGACATTATGGCACTAAACAAGATTTTGTCTTAAATTTATACATAAATAAATATATATTTGAGTACTAATGTCTCAACATATTAACAAATATCACCCGCCAGCAAATATCTTTTTTTCACGGTAGACAAAGACGCAATACTACTGTATCGAAGTAAACCCCCTTACCATAGCTTAATTTTACGGTAGTGGGGTTCGAGATTTTCTGACATATAAAGAATAAAACAAACTATAGTACAAATCGTAATGAGAAATGAAAGGAGTCCTCTATTCATTGAATTTTCTAATTGAAAAAAACACAGCAAAAATATTTAAAAATGACCCAACTTTAATGTCTTTTCAATACGCGAGATTTCTTCTAAGCTTGTAGCGTTCTTCAAACTTTCTCGTAAATTTTCGATTTCTTCTTCAGTTAATTTCCTGGTAAGTTCTCTCTTGCCTTGATCACCATCAATACCATTATCGGCACCAACGCGGACATCGAAAATATTGTTCTTTATGCCTAATATTGACTTTGACAAATTAGATGGTTCCAAAGCAGTACCAAAGATAGCGGCGGCTCGTTTTCTTTCCACATCCTTGACCTTCTGAAAATCCAAGTACCGTATACAAGGGCATAACCACAGAATCCATAAACGGTAATTCTCTTTCTCAACCACGGGGTTATCAACTAAAGTAATAAACTCCAATTTCTTCAAACCCATCAAAGCCGTCAGATCAGAAAGCTCAGTTATATTGTTCGAGGACAAAACCAAAGTATTTAAATTAGGGATCGAAGCTGATATCGTAGGATGAAGAGCTGTGACACGGTTACGAGATGCAAAAATTGATTTCAAGCGAATAAGTTTAGGAAAAGGACCAAAGATTCTAATATCATTATCAGTCAAGTCTAAAGCATCATTTTGATCCCTAGTTACGCCTAGATTTTCAATAACTGCAATTTTGTGTCCTAAATTTACAATAATTGTTAGTTTAAACTAAAATATTAGGCTTTTTCTACTTCATAGAGGAACACCCATTTCCAAATCAGTTGTGTCAAGCTTATAAACTCCATACTAACCTCGAAGATTCAGCTCTCGATCATTGACTGGATTCAAATACGAGGGAGCTTGTAGTAGTAAATCAGCCGTTAGTCTCATTTTAGTTTTCTCTTAGAGGCTTGTCTTCCAGTACGTATAATATCCAAACCGTCTAGCTTCTATACTATGCACTCCGTAGTCGTTACTACTTTCGAATGTTACGTATGGGTACGAAGCGTACTCATAGTTACTTAGAGTCTGATAACTGCAACATCTACCTTTACAAAGTCATATATATAAATCTAATACTTATTATGAATTTGGATAAAGCAACTAATGCTAAAGGATCAAACGCATAATTATGTGATTTCGGTTCTTTGGAGCATGGTTAGGAAATGTGAAAATGTGAAAATCATGACTTTTTTAGAGTTGTGACAGTGTTGATAAGTAAAAAAAGATTCTATATAGTTAGAAAATTGTTTTTTATTGATTTTAGGGTGCCAGAATAAACTCTGATATCTATTGGATCAAATAATTCTTGGAACTATCAATGCTGGAATTCATATTTCTCTATTTTTACTATCTCTAGAGTATCCTCGTGAAAAAACCATTGACTCAGAGTCATCTTTTCATGACTCCAGGATCACATGATTTTAACAGCTTCGAAGACTCAGAGCTATAAGGTGGCCAAATTTCATTGCCTTTTTTTTGACAAAAATTACTCATTTATTTGGTTCTACTCAACCAGGCGTAAACCTTAACAACCATAAGCTATCGAAACATCTAAAATGCAATCAATTGATTATTCAGTTTATTTGGTCACTGACTCGACCATGATTCCTGAAGGGCATACTCTGCTCCAACAGGTTGAACAGGCTATCGAGAATGGTGCAACTATTATTCAACTACGTGAAAAGGAAGAAGACACGAAGACTTTTATTCAAAAGGCTGAAAAAATTCATGCCATGACCAAAAAGGCTGGAATTCCCCTTATTATTAATGACAGAGTCGATGTCGTTCTTGCAATTGATGCCGAGGGTTTACATATTGGCCAAGATGATATGAACGCCAAAAAGGCAAGAGAACTTATCGGCACTGATAAGATTTTGGGTATTAGCGTGGGAACTCCTGAGGAGGCAAGGAAGGCTATTTTAGATGAGGTTGATTATGTTGGTATTGGAGCCGCTTTTAGTACCAAAACCAAAAAATTAAGGAGAACTCCCCAGGGCGTTTCTGGTATACGAGAAATTTTAAAGGTATTAAGAGATGATACCCCTAAAGGTGCTAATAAGATCAAAGCGGTAGCAATTGGCGGTATCAATCATAGTAATGTTCAACATGTTTTATTTTCTGCTGCTGTACCTGGCCGTGCTCTCGATGGTGTGGCTATTGTCTCATGTATTATGGCTTCTAAGACTCCAGGTGAGGCTACTAAGACCTTAGTCGAGCTAGTTAAATCCCAAGGTCCTTGGGTTTCTAACCAAGCTGATTTGGATTTTATCAACATTAATGACGATACCTACGAAGAAAACATTAGGAGCTTGGGCGAATTAGCATCTATTGTTACTGAAGTTAGTCCCTTTGTTCACCATATCACTAATAATGTAATCAAAAACTTATCAGCGAATGCTACTTTGGCTGTGGGTGCCAGCCCAGCTATGTCTGAATGTGCCGAAGAATTCTCTGATTTTGCTCAAATTGCTGATGGTGGTCTCTTGGTCAATATGGGTACTCCATCAAGAGATGCGGTTGAGGTTTATAGACGTGCTATTGTTGAATATAACAAGAAAGGTAGACCTGTTATCTTCGATCCTGTCGCCGTTGGGGCTTCTTCTGCAAGAAAGGCTGCTGCCGCTGATATTTTAAATGCCGGGGTTATTACTGTAATTAAAGGTAACGAAGGTGAAATCACATCTCTTGCTGGCGTTGAAGGAGCTCAAATGAAGGGTGTAGATACTATTGATAACAGCAGTACTATCGAAGATAAGATTGATATTGCCCGAAAGTTAGCTCTTGATACTAGATCAACTGTTTTGATGACAGGTGAAATTGATGTTCTAGTTGAAGCCAACAACTCTTCAATTGCTGGTGATTATACAGCTTCATGGAACCCCAGAACCTGGATTTTCGAAAATGGGCACGAATATCTTAGCAAAATTACCGGTGCTGGCTGTGTTCTAGGGTCCCTTATCACTGCATTCTGTGCTGCCAATAATAAGGCTTTTGGATCTTTTGAATCTACTGCTACGGCTTTATTACTTTATACGATTGCGGCGGAAACAGCTGCTGCCAAAGAGTCGGTTAACGGACCTGGTACTTTCGTGCCAGCTCTTTTGGATGAAATCTATAAAATATCTGAAATGTCCAAAAAGAACGATTACACCTGGTTAGATGTTGCTAAAATTGGTATCGTTGACCCAGTTGTAGATGAATAGGTCTATTATATAAAAATAACTTTTTGATAATAAAATCATGATAATGAAAAAAAAAAACAAAAAAAATACTAACATTATGTACAATTACAAAGAAATAAAAAGAGAAGGATAAAAAAGGTTAGCTATCAGAATCTGAAAAAGTAACACGAATAAACTCAGAGACCAAATTAATTAAATCGGCCCGATAAAAATGACAGTAAACCGAGTATGTAAGGTTCTTGGTTTACACAACAGTATAAGCTACATATTCATAATAATGACATTTGATAAACCAAATGACTCAACAGCATCCCGGCCATTTAATCTATGGGCAATAAATCACCAAAACGCCGAACTTACGTGTAGGCCTAGATATCAGAGAAAGAAGACTTTTCATGAGGCTGTAACTCACTATCAGGCTTTCTGGAAGCAATAATCTCTTGCTTTCTCTTTTCAATTTCTTCCTTTGTCAATGGCGAGTGCTCGGCCCAGGGCTTGACAAAGGTAGCAGCACCCATGCCGATTTCACGATCAGACATATTATCGAAAACATATAATTGGGTACGAACATAGCGAACCATTGTTTCAAGATGGACTATATCAATATTCTTGTCACCATTGAATAAATTTCTCCAAAGAGCAGCAGCTAGCGTGGCATCATCGGAATAAAAGCCTTCATCATAGGCCACAACGCATCCTCTTAATTGCAGGTTAAAATCTTTCAAATATTTATCAATAATACTAGTACTGTTGATGTTCATTTCGTTCTTGAGACGTAATTCCATATCGAGGAAAGTTCTATCAACTAGTTTCTGTTGATAGAGCTTACCATATTTAGCGGGCATGGCCCTCAAACGAACGAATAGCATCCATTCGTGCAAAGCAACAATTTGGAACCATTGATTGAATGTTTTTGGTAGGCCCAAGGTTTCGTAGTAGAACTTAGCTGTGTCAGATAAAGGTGAATCTTTGAACTGTAAACCTTGATCAGCGCATAGGCGGTAGTAAGTAGCGCCACCAACCGGCCCGGCTCTAACTCTATCCATATCAAGATTAAACACACTAACCATACCATCGGCAAGATTTTTTCTCCAAGTGGCCATCTTTCCGGGCTTAGCAGTACTTTTTAAAGTCGATAACGATTCGTGCTCAGGTGTTTTCTCCGTAGAATAAGTACAACGACCAGCAACGGTGAGAATAGGAGAAGCACGTAACAAAGCAGTTTGACGACCACCCAAGGCTATAGATAAGCCAGAAGCTAAACGAGGCTGAGTGATTCTCATAATCATAATATATTTTACAATCAATAACCGAGCTGAATGATTTTATAGAACAAAATCGGTTGTTTAAACGGCGTCAATGGAAGAAGGAATTTTTCATGCTGGGAGAATTGCCTTTCTTCTAACTGGCCGGGAAAAGCTCTGGTGGGAAGGCAGAACCTAGCATAGACCTAGAGATGCTAGAATTAAAATACTATTAGTGATTAGGATCGAATCAGGGGTTGCGACATATACCAATAATATAATCTAGAATGGTATCAACGAAAGAAATATTATTAAATTCAGCTACAACAGCCTTGTATTTAGTATCAACACCCGAACAAATTTACAGCTTGTATGACTTATCAGCGTTATACTTGGTTCACAATCAGTTTAAGCTCAAAGAAGATGATCGCTGTACGCTTTTAGAACAACACTTCTATTTATCATTGCTGACAGGCAATAACCAAGAGGCAAAAGTAATGTTACAGCGACTTACCGATAGATTCGGTGTTGAAAGCAGCCGTATTGGAATTTTGATGGCTTCCTATCTAGAATCTACTGAAGGTGACAACGCAATGCTGGAATACCTCAACACACGTGAAGAAACCGATTTTGCCTCAAAAAAGAAACGTGCCGGACTATTGAAACATTCGCCCGGTAATGAGAAATCCTATATTCAAGCATTGGTAAAGTATCTAGAATATAATCCTCTTGACCCTGAGGCTTGGTCTGAGCTCGCAGAAACTTATTACAAAACAGGAAATTACCCACAAGCCATTTATTCCTTAGAGGAAATCTTATTACAATTGCCCCAAACTTATAACATTTACGCTCGTATTGGTGAGATTTACAACGCGAAAGCGTCAACCAAAAGTGGCAATATTGGAGTTAAAGACAAAGACGCGACTTATCGTGATTTACAATTGGCTGTTACAAACTTTTCACGGTCTGTGGAGCTATGCCCTGTATATGTAAGGGGTTGGTCAGGTCTTTATTTAACCACAAAAAAGATTTTGTCATTAGATTCCGCTTCAAAAGTCCAGAATAAGTACGAAAGGTTATCTAAAGTGGCCAGGCGCCAGTTGGAGGAGATTGTCGAGAATATGAGTGCCACAGAAGAAAACCTTAATGCTGCCAAAAAAGTTCTTAGTTTTTGATATAGTACTGATGACCTATTCTATATGCTTATTTTTATTTTCCTTTTATTTATCCACCTTCGACACATATACCGGCTCTAAAAATGGAGAAGACAGACTGAGCCACCTTTACATTTTTAAATTTTAACTGACTTTTTCACAACTAATGCGACTGATATCTATATCTATACATATATCTATATGAACTTGATTGTTAATTACCTTCGAAAAATAATATTTATTTTCAATCCATTAATCGTACACTCATAATAATCGCGCCATGGCGAATTAAGTTGTTACCTAATCTCACTGGAAAACAATGAAAGAGGCAGAAACTAAACAGAAACCAACTATAAACCATGAATTTTCTGTTGACTACAAACGATTTACTAATTTCCAATTACGTAGGTAAATAAAAGCATAAATTTCACCTGCGTAACCTTTAGGTAATAATGGCCTTTTCGCACATCACACTTTGAATGGGAATATGTTGTGAAACCCAGTTAGGATCTCTCAAGTAAACACCATAGTCTTCTACGTATGAGGGGATCTTTTTTCGCAAACTTTCGTAAGTAGCTTCTTGAGTTTGGAATTCACGAATGACTTCACCTGTTTTGAATTCTATATAAGTTCTAGAATCCCGAATTCGGAACAAAACACCATCGATTCTTAAAAAGAAGCGACATAATAGCAGCAATCGTTCAGGCATCACTCTGATTTTGATATCCAGAACAGAACTACCATTATCGCTTAGCTCATCTTCGTAAAGAATCATATTATCAAAGAACAGAATAGGATCGGGTCTTTTGAGTTTATCGATGGGGATTCTTTCCTCAGTGACTTCAAATGAGATTTGATTAGTATTGTTGGGGCTCGGTGTCACATTGCCACTGTAGGCAACTGAATAAGTCCAATCAAAAGGTTTCACAACACCAGAAATTTTAGATTCAAGCTCTCTCTTTTGTCTCGACTTTAGCCAATCTTGCGAGCAGCTGACCTTCAGTAATCCATCACGATCGCCCGTCTTATCAACACCATCTACAGCATTGAGGGCATCAAACGTAATTTCCCATCCCGAGGGCTCATGAAGCAGCCGAAAACCATTATTACCAAATATCATTTCTGGCATAGGAATTCCGATACTTTCAGTTACTTTATCTAGTTCAACACTATTCAGAATGGGGTTATGAGTGGTGTAGATACGCCAATCGTCTACTGCAATAGCGAGCTTCTCATTATTAGGCGGAGGCAAAAACGATTTTGCTGGTGGCGTTGAAATAGAAGTAAACCCAGAAAAAGCTGTAGTAGCGGGAATATTCATTTTGAAAATAAAGCTTCACACGAAGATGATCAGAAACTTAATCCAACCTAACTCTTTCTGCCCTTTGAGATCTTGAATATGATCTGAGTCGGTTACTTGCAGAGAAAGTTCCAAAGAATGAAAGCCTCACGATAACTTCCCATGCTAATAACAGAAAGTAACTGCGTCATGTTTCTTCATGAAACTAGCCACTTTTTAAACACAATATTCGTAAAGAATGAGAAGAAATCAATTCTATTTGATATCCACACTTGTTTTTGCTGGGATATTATTTTTAATTTTATTACCAGCATCACGGTCTAATATTGCCGGAACCGTAGGGTCACCCACGTTAGCTGACACTTTTGGTAAGGCTTCTGGCTCGTCTGAACAGACTCCAGCGCCACCCCGGGAAAAGGTCAATGTTGATTCCAATACTAAAAATAATCAAGTTGAGTCTAGTATTGAGCTTGAAAGATCAGTTGGTTCCATATCGGATTCCGAATCTGGTACACTGGGGAAACCCATAATGGGCAAATTGACCAATGAAACTGCAAAGTGAGTATATTGTTGAATTTATTTGATAGATTCTGACGGAATAGCCTGAATCACGTTTAATGGAAAGTTGTGTTCCCAATCAAGTACTTTTTCAACTCTTTTATATCTAATTCTTTTTTTCTTTCTACTCGACAGAGCCGAACTTGGGCGCGCATCGTGGAAACTCTTTCATACAATACTAGCACGATATCCTGAAACACCAACTACACAAGAACAGGGCACTTTGTCATCTTACATACACTTATTTTCTCAAGTATATCCATGTGGCCAATGTGCAGAACATTTTCAGTTTCTCCTCGAGGAATTTCCTCCTCAAACTGGGTCGCGAAAGACCGCTGCTATGTGGGGTTGCCATGTGCACAACCAAGTTAACAAACGTCTTGGTAAAGCAATTTATGATTGTGGTAATATTCTAAAGGAATACGATTGTGGATGTGGTGATAAACCATTAGCAGATTCATCCAACGCCAAGGCCGAAAATAAGGCAAGCAAAAGTAATACGTCTAACAGCCATCTTCAGAACCTTCAGATCGAGCTTCCTGAAGGATATACCCGAGGAGGGTGATAATAACTCAGCGAATAATAGTAGCAAATTCATCTTGGAAGTAGTTTTTTTAATCAATAGAACTTAAAACCTGTAAATAGATCTGGAGTAGAATAACAACTTCGTTCTCTATATGAAGGGCTATAATACCCATTTGAATCTTGTACCGTGAGGTAAAAAACAACCAGATATTTATTTATATTAGACATTAACTCATGATCCCTAATTATTATCAAGATTTTTAGATTTAACCTAGTTGGGCCAGACAAGGGGATCTACCTTAAAAATACACCCTGAAATGCAGCTGTACTGATGGCTGAGAAAAGCACAGTAAGTAAGCAAACCCAACAGGCGATGAGGTCATAGAATCTCAGTGCCAATTTCCCATCATAGGTATTTAGTCCTCTCAACCAACCAACCAATCTGCCAACCGACGACCCCATCTTTGTTGAATTGCTAGATTATCATTAGCATCGATAGCTTGTCTGCTTTTCAATTGCCAATTTCGGGTTTTCGGTAGTACAACGACTTAGTTGGGTGTTTAAGCATACCTTCCCACTTTCTGCTTGTTGCTGCTGTTCTCTGCATTGCCCGCTAAGCTCCAATCCCTTTTACGGAAGACTATTATCACAGGCAGGGAAAAAAAATATCGACCAGGGGTATTCGAATATTCTTCAATTAAGTGGTTCTAATTTTCACTCGCGTTTTCAGCTTTCTTGTGATTTATTCTCATTATATTACTGACTTGCCGTGCTAAAAATACCTTTGGATCACACTAAGAAAAAAATATAATAAAATAGCTGTCCACTCGCAGACACTGTTCCGCTCTTTTTTTCTTGATAGATCGGTAATTTTTTCCAATTCTTTATTATTTATCATTCTATTATTAGCTTTTTCACGCGACTTTCATTTTATATTTCACCTACCTACTCACTATGAGACTATTCTCGTCATTCATGGCCGTGTTTTTAGGGCTCCTATCCTTTACAATAGGTGTCTTGGCTGATGATAATTTTTTGGCTGCAAGCTCGCTAGTTACTTGTATGGATAAATCACTGTTTTCTGCGTCACAATTTGATGTTAAGTTTTACCCTAATAATCGTACGGTTCATTACAGTATCGTGGCTACTTCTGAAATTGACGGTAAAATCACTGCTGTGGCTGATGTATACGCTTATGGTTTCAAAATCTTAAGCCAAACGATTGATTTCTGTTCTCTAAATTTGGCCCAAATTTGCCCTATTAGCCCAGGTCAAATAGATTTGACCTCAACGTCAGAACTCGGGAAATCTATTGTGGATGGAATTCCCGGTATTGCCTATACATTCCCTAATTTGGACGCCATTGCCATAGTTAGTATATATACTCCTGATGGAACAAAGGTGGCTTGCTTACAAGCCACCTTTGATAATGGTAAAACTGTTAATCATATTTACGTCAAATGGATTACCGCTGTGATTGCTGGTATTGGTCTTTTAACTTCAGCCATTGCTTCAGCTTTTGGTCATTCAAACACGGCTGCCCATATTGCTGCAAATTCCGTCTCATTGTTCGTCTACTTCCAAACTACTGTCATTTTCACTATGGAAGCAGTTGCTAGACTACCTCCTATTGCATCAGCTTGGGGTCAAAATTTGGCATGGTCCATGGGCTTAATTGAGGTACCGTTTATGCAAAAAATTTTTAGATGGTTTGTTCAAGCTACAGGAGGTAAACCGACAACATATCTATCATTTAAAACCATTTCTATTTTAATTCAGAAGCGGTTTTTATCAACGGATGATATTTTGAAGCTAAATGAGCTTTCGTCTTCATTAAGTAAACGAGCCACATCCATTTATGAACCTTTTTCAACTTCAACATTATTGGTCTTACGTGGTATTTTACGCGTCGCCTATGAGGCACATATCGAACAGACTTCAGTAGTTTTAACCGGTATAACTATATTCTTCTTTTTCTCGATTTTGTTGAGTGTTGCATTCATGCTGATTGTCATGTTTCTCATGCTCATGATCAAAGTTAACGTTCTTCAAAAAGATCGTTTCTCATACTTTCGCCTCAACTGGTTACTAATTTTGAAGGGTACATTACTACGTATTGTTCTCATTGGATTCCCCCAACTACTTATTTTATCTATGTGGGAATTTATCCAACGAGATTCGCCTGCTGTTATTGTTTTGGCCGTCTTTGCGCTCATTATGGTTATTCTAGTTCTTGGTTGGGCATTCTATAAAGTGAGCGCTGTTGCAAGGCGTTCGATGCACGAATTTAAGACCCCATCTTATCTTTTGTTTGCTGATCAAACCAATTTGAACCGCTACGGGTTTCTTTACATTCAATACAACGCGGCACATTACTACTTTGTTACGATTTATTTTGGTTATGTGTTTTGTAAATCATGTTTCATCTCTTTTGCTCAAAGCAGTGGTAAGACACAAGCTCTGGCTCTCTTCATTTTTGAATTAGCCTTTTTTGTGATGGTTTGCGTTATTCGGCCATTTATGGATAAAAGAACCAATATTTTGAACATTATTATTGGCTTAGTTAACACTATTAATGCTTTTATGTTCATGTTTTTCTCTCAATTATTTGGTCAACCAGCTGCTGTTGCGTCCATTATGGGGGTGGTCTTTTTTGTACTTAACGCAATCTTTTCGCTGATTCTGATCATCATGACATTGACTACTTGCACTATCGCTTTATTATCTAAGAATCCCGATAACAAATACCATCCATCTAAGGATGATCGTGATTCATTCATCAAGCCGGCCGGGGATATAAATGGAAAAAATGGTTTGGTTGAGTTAACCGCTTTAGGTGCGGCTGCACAAGCGGATCATGACGAACAGGAATGGCGTGATAGTATTGCTGCCGTCGAACTTGACGAGAATAAATTCCTTTATACTACTAACTCAGATAACAACTCAAATTTATCAAACAAAGGTGGCCCTTATGATGGGTTTAGCTCAGGGGTTATACCTGCATCGCTTAACATAGGTAGCCGTCAAGCTGAATTTGATCCGGAAAGAAGTGGCTTAAATGAACACTCCCAAGATTTTGTTGCCCCATGTGCCCCAGCTAGAAGTTTCAACAGTTTAACTTCAAGTGATTTTGATATGAATGGTCGTCAAACACGCGGTACTTTTGGCAATGACGATTTCGAGTTCTACAATAATAGTGATAATACTGGTAGTATTAATGATACTCGAGGATTGACTGCTAATGATGAAGCCACTGCTTTTATTAACCATAAAAATTAAGAGGGTGTAACACCATGGTATTATCTTCTTTTTTCTTTTGTCTTTATTCCTTTCTTCCAACCACCTTTTTTAGTTTAATTTCGTGTGGTCCATTTATTCTATTATTTTCTCCGATTTATTTATATTTTTACTATCTATTAATTACACGTGTACAGTGCCTCTTTCATCATAATTATTATCTTTCATTATTATTTCTAATGACCTAACTCCCTTGTAAATCATTTTTTTTCATGTCAATGGCTAGTTTATACAAGAGTATAATTTTTACCCAACTCTAGTGTTATTATTCATTATTTGCATTATCTATATACTGAGGAATATATATATATGACTCAGCTTATACCGTGCTATTAAATTGACGAAAAACCTTCTCACTGAGTTGCAGTTGATCAAAGGGCGCCTGTATCTCTTGTAAAAATGACTTAGCATCATCGGTATTAAGCCGTGAGATGTGCTCCTGCAGGGCTAGCGATAGGCTCTCTGTAGATGAATTTAGAGCTGTTATAACATCGTACCTCAAGTCAGTTAACTGATTACGGAGTAGATTTGTCATCTGGGTTAGAGCTTTATTAGATATACTGCGCTCGTCAACGGTGAGGTCGTAGTCTTCGTCGATATCCAGATGAAGGGACCATGCCAGGTTTTCAGGCTGAGGATACTGCCAAAGGCCAAGTGGGTGAGTCCAGGTTGGCGTATACAAATAAGGGACTCGTTGAATGATTTGACTGTGCTCTAGGCTCTTTGGGACCTGTAGCTCAAACCACTGATGTGAAATGTTGTCTGCGTATAGTGGTAGAATAGGACGTGCATTTTCGTTGGTACATTTATTACCACTGGCTCTTCCAGGACAGGCAAAGATTCCACCAATAAAAGTAAATGGTAGGTAAATGCTCATTTGTCTCAAGACAAATTGCTTACGACGCACAATACGGTAACAAATATCAAGGCCATCCGGACAATAGTCACGGCCCCATTCAATATCTGTGTTAGAGTCGGTAGGGAGCCACACTTCGTGATCGACATGCCCCCTTACACAGTGGCTCAAGAGTACATAATGAGAACGCTGCAATGGATGCCAACTGAAAAGGTCAAAGCCGTACTCGCGCTGAATGCGAAAACCAGTATAGGGGATCCACGCGTGGTTTGAGGGATCACATGCCCGGTCATCGCGTCTCCACCATACACTGAGACTTGGACTGGCAAGTAGCAACATTACTAGACAGTAGGAGATTAAGACCATGGTAGTTGTAGCACTTATAATATCTTGCTTTCTGTATTTTGGTTTGTATTTTGGTTTGTGTTTTGGTCTGTATTTTGGTTTCTGTTTTGGTCTGTGTTTTGGTCTGTGTTTTGTTTTGTATTTCAGCTCGTGTGTCGCAATTTAATGTGGCCTATAGACTACCCTTGTCTATATTTTTACCCTTTTTTTTCTTTCTACAGAATTTTAATAGGGGGTTTAATGTAAGATGGCGGTGGTGGTGGTTTGGCCAACTTTCCCGCGCTTAATTTTTGTTGTATTATCTGGGTGTCCCAGACCAAAGGGTTTGTAAACCTCGTCAACCTTCTCAAGCCGGGCGGTACGTGCCGATGGGTCGTGGGCATAATGCTGTCTGCAGCCGTTGAGTTGCGTGTTGGTGGTGTGGAGCGGCATCGACTGGGGGTCGACCCATTGACAGATACGCAGTTACACTAAAGCAGCGGACTTTGCTTGGCATAGGGGCGCTCAACTACTCTAGACTAGCGCTCTGTATTTACGGGACAAAACTAGGATAAATAAAGATATAGCCAAAAAAATATATAGACTGTAAACATGCCCATTTGCATCGGTCCAGCCAACGCCCCCCCCAGCCAACGCCGGGCCCCATACCCTCAGGGCTCGAGTTGCCGGTATAAAAACCTCTTTGGAGCTGGCACCGTTAAACTTTATAGCGACGGCCACACGCGGCGTAGTGATAGCCGAGGCGTACCGTCGCTATGTATAGGAGAAACCGACTCGGTGTGGCTGATAGTCTTGCTTGTCCTATGCCTGGGCTCAATAAACAGATCATCCTATGTAGTACCAGACTAGGGCCCCACACAAACTAAAAAAAACAACAGCCTGACGCCCTCACCAGCGCCAGCGTCTCTTTTTCATCAGCCTAAACGCCAGCCGTCAGCATCAACTTCTGGAAAAAATAACATAAATATATATATATATATATAAAGAGAGTGCAACCTCCTGCCAATCCCAATATATCCCCCAGCCGTACTAATGAACTCCGCTACCTACATGATGGAGCCAGAGGAAACCAATAATAAAACCCATGCGGAACCATTGCCCTTGGGCCTGCACCCGGGACACGTCCCTGATATAACTCGTGTCGACTGTGAAACGGCGCTAAGATACTTTATCCAGCAGCTGTCCAATCTTCTACTAGTCCACAGTAAAGCCATAATACCCACTGCCGAAGACACCGATTACGCTCCGCACCCAGGCCCAAACGAAGGACAGCCGCCAAAACCTCCATCAAGCCATGAAACTTCTCCCACAAACCAGCTACCCACCCCGCCTATCCACTACGAATCCGCTTCCCATCTATCGCCCGTAACGCCTCCTCTCGTAGTTCCTGGCAGTGCATCTTGGACGTCCCACGAACACCTTCATTCGGATGGTACGCCATGCCAACCAAAAGTCTCGTGCTTTCTCGCCGACCACCTTGTGGTATCGCCATTGGCTTCGCTCTCTGGCTCTCCGCTAACCTACCCGGCCAACCCACCCCAGGAAAACACCCATTGTAATAATATACCAGGTTCAGGTTCCAATCAACGCCGGCCTCACCCCTCTCGCCAACGTCTAGAGCTCGAAGCATCCGTCGTGGCTGCCATGGTCTTGGGGCCTGCGTTTGTACCCCCAAAATCAAATACCCCAGTAAATGATAATAGTGACATTCTACGCTATCGCCAAGAGACTTGTGATGAAAGTACTGTCAAAAGTCACAGCATTGATAATGGTAGCCCTAATGACACTAATGATAACCAAGTTTCCCCTACCAACAGCATCTCTACAGACCAGAGCCATACCAACGAGACTGAAAATAACCATGAAGACAGTAGCAAAAATGACACAACTATTGGCTCAAATGAAGATCGCCAGCAACAGATATATCAATTAAGCCGAAGGTTTTGGACAAGATCAACTCCTGGTATACCTATTGGGGATTACCTGCGAAGAATTCATAAATATTGCCCTTTATCCACATCTGCTTATATATCTACGAGCTTATATATTCATCGGGTATGTGTGGTAAATCAACAGATACCGCTGACCGAATATAACGTCCATCGGCTGGTTTTAGCTAGTTTACGGGTTGCCTGCAAATCTACGGAGGATATTTTACACACTCAAAAGAAGTTTTGTTTAGTCAGTGGTATCTCCTCTGAGGACTTACTGAAAATTGAGGTAGCTCTTTTATACATAACCGATTTTGATATTACCGCCGATCATATGGCACTTCAGGACCAACTAGAAATGATGGCCCGTTTACAGGAAAGATCTGATACCATCAGACTGTATTTCAACGGTAAACCCAAATACAAACACAAATACAGCCATGAAGGCGAGCCTGAATCTGGTGAGCTTCAGATAAAGAAGCGTGGCGTAGATTCTGGATTAAACAATCGTTGTTTTGTGCCAACTGATTCCCCAAGTTCATAAAAGAGTCGACTACCTCGTCAGCTTATATCGTGAACCCTATTATTTATATATTATATAGTTATTGATTCATATACTTCACAATACACACAGGAATGGGCCTATGACCATCTTCCTAATCTAGATTAATATCGTTAATATTCTTTGCACCGCCAACTAGCCTAGGCATCAGACTCCTAACAAAAATTCGGAAGTCATTTTACACGAGCTTGGAATGTAACTTATAATTTGAAAAAATATACAATGAAAAATTTTAAGAATATATTCTTATACCATAAATAATACAATGAAAATTACAAAAAACTTTCCCAAAACTAAACTAGAAGATAATAAATTAATAATATCAAAACCGCTTAGTAGATTCTGAAAGGAGGACCCATGGTAGACTTGATAACAAGAGAACCAACGTTTTGCCAGTTCTTCTTAAGAAGAGAGACGAGGAAATTGGAAGACATCATGATTTGGGAAACAAGTTGATCTTCTTCCATTTCGACGTGACCGACAGCAACGGCAAGACAGAGGACCTTCTTAAGTTGGAACTTAATGGTGGACTTGACTTCAGTGATCTTGGAACCAAGATCATCGTTGTGGGAAACGGGGGTAGGGAACTTACCAGCCTTGGAAAGACCGGGACCTAAAAGACGAGGAATTTGCTTAATAAGAACTTCGGAAGCAATGAAGGCATTGTACTTCTTGGCAAGCTTCTTGATGAGCTTCTTGTTCTTGTTAAGCTTCTTCAAATCGTCAACGGACATGGCATCAACACCAACGGACTTAGCACGATCAACATCGAGGGCATCACCGAAGACACAGATGGTCATGTTGGGACGGGGGACTTGGGGAAGCTTGATGGAACCAGAGAAACGCTTATCTCTTTGGGGATCATAGTTCTTAAGACCAACTTGAAGTTCAACGGTTTCTAAGAAGTTTCTCTTCTTAGATTCGGAAGCTTCAACAAGGCTCTTGACGTGGCTACGGACGCCGGCGACGGTGATCTTAGACGACATTTTTTAATAGGCTGTTTTGATACGTCTCCCAAGCTAAAGAAAGTTTGGTAATTCCGCAGATCTGTGAAGAAAAGGAAAAAAAGGAGAAGAAACGAAAAAAAAATTGCAGTTTGTGTTAATGTATAAATTCTGTACCGAAGGGAGAAATTTTCATCCCGTTACATAATCGTTATTTTGACGGTTTATAGTAGTTAAGGAAAAGCTGTATGCTCCCAAGATAAAAGACAGTCACAAGAGCCGAGCGACTTATGAATATTAAAATACAGAACCGCTCGAAAGATAATAGTATGAAATAAGCTAGTAAAAATGATGACATAATGTAAAATAGATATAATAAAGTCCCTCTATCTCACAGATAACGGATTTGGAGATCACGTGCATATCTCTGTTGATTAAGCAGTTTGTCGCGACAGCCTTATAATATAATAGTGGAACAACGAACGGATAAAATGAGGTCCTGTATTTTACCGGGTCGTTATTCAGCAATTATAAGCCGTGGATTCAGTCAATGTGTCCTACTTCACTCCAAAAAGAGCTCATCATCTTCTCGATGGATTGCGCGACAAAAGACCGACTTTTATGCTCGCGAAGCCAAAATTCAACAATACAAATCACGAGCTGCGTTCAAACTGATTGAAATTGATAAGAAATATAAGTTATTCTCACCGGGGATGACTGTTGTAGATTTGGTAAGCTTCTGTGTATGAAATAAAAAACTATGAGATCAAACTAACTTTTTATTTGGAAATTCAAAACAGGGATTTGCACCGGGCTCATGGTCTCAAGTATCAGTGGAGCGCACTCAACCCCAAAGTAAAGTAATTGGTGTGGATCTTCTACCTTGCGCTCCCCCCAGAGGTGTAAATGCTATTCAAGGTAACTTTCTTAGTAAAAGGGTACAAGATAGGCTGAAACAGCTACTATATGACCCAATGGATATAGGGCGAAACCAAGTAGAGGAGCTCGCCATGGAACCTATGATGAGTGATAATGAAAAAAATGATATTACAACTGAAGCACCGCTCAGCTATATCAATAAGGAGCGTCGTGAATCGGCAAACGATTCTACGCTACACCCAACCTCCTCCGCCACATCGACAACTGAATATAGATCTTTCCCGGTAGATATAGTACTTAGTGACATGTGCGGATTTTCTCCCCAAGAATCAGGTTTTTGGTTAAGAAGTGTTACTGATCCACATAATAGGTTAGCGAATACCACCGGTCTTGCCGTTAAAGATCATGGTGCGAGTGTGGTAAGTTAACTCAAAATTTGAACCAATTCCGCCCAGCCATTTGTGATAGTTGACATGTGTGCTCACAATGCCTCGAATTCATCGTGGCTTTTTATCTATTTTTGTTTTTTTACTAACGAGTCCTTATCTTATCTTAACTTTCTTTCAACTAATTTATTTTGTTTCACTCAATTATATATAGGATCTGTGTGATGCAGCTTTGATGTTTGCTATTGATACACTGAGGCCTGGTGGTAATTTTGTCTGTAAATTCTATACAGGCAAAGAAGATAAGAATCTGGAGCAGAGACTTAAAAAAGTCTTCAAAAAAGTACATAGAGAAAAACCTGATTCTAGTCGCGATGAATCGAGAGAAATGTTTTTTATTGGAATTGGTAAACGGGAAGATGTCAAGTTTGAACATGTTTTCCGGTAAATCTTTGGGCATATGAAGGATACTATTTGTATCTTAAGTGAGAAATGCGATTTTTTTTATATTAATAAAAGTTTAATAAGGTAAAACATAAGTTAGAATAATAAACAATAATACTATACTCTAAAGTAAAGATTGGAATTAATCATCCACTTATGTTTAATAGGGATAAATATACGGTTCCCTTAATGGATAATAGAAGCTTGTAAAACTCAAAACTAAATCAAATCTTCATCGTCAGCTTTAGTATCTTCATCAGCCACGGCTTCAACTTCTTGTTGAGCTTCTTCAAATTCTTGATAATCATTTTCGGACCCATCAAGATCTTGAACATTTAGGTTCTCAGCTTGAGGTAATTCTTCTTCGGCTGAAATAGAAGCATCAGACTCAACAACAGGCTCTGAGATATCAATCAAGTCAGCTTCAGTTGTACCAGAATCAGGTGCAGAAGGCGCAGCAATGGGGGCAGGGAACTTATCAGCATCTTCACTTGGAGTACAAATGAGATCAGCAATTTTCGGCTTACCACTCTTCACTAAGTCAGCCTTCCATTGTTCAACAGCAACATTAGGCTCTTGGTTATATGTTAAAGCTAAAATAGCAGCTTCAGAGAATCGACCAGTTTTTGCTAACAACTCTACACAACCCTGGATATCCCTTACGGCCCATCTAGCGGAAAATGCCACATTGTATTTACCAAGTTCCATCGCCTTCTCAGCAACATATTTAAGTCCATCCTTAGAACCAGTAGATGTATAGATAAGAACTAAAGACTCTAAATCGTTAGCAGCCTTGAAACAGGTTTCAGCTAGACTGATATTCCAGGCATTAAGCGATGCGTCACCTAAAGATTTCCATTTTGATTCGTTATCTAATTCCTTGGCAATATCAACAGCAATAGTTAAATCGTTCAATGCAACCGCTAAGTCAAATTTATGTTCAGCATCAGTTGAAATCTCAAGAGCTAAATCAGAATGCCCTTGTGATTCTAAGAATCTAGCAATCTTCGACCGCTCATTAACTGGAATATCTTCAAGAAGCTCTTGAGCTTGTTCCATGTCGCCACGAAGGACAACAGTTTGGAATTCGATGACTGACAAAGATAGCTCATAAGAAGTAACATTGACATCTTTGTCAGCCAAGTAGACAACGTTGTCTCGGGGGATATATCCCAATAAGTACATTTGCTTATCGAAATGACTGATAGTGTAAGTTTCTCCACCAACAAGATAATTAAGTCGATTGAAAGAAGTGGTATAAATGAAGCAATCACCAACCCAACTACCACTCTTTACAGTATCTGTAACGTCGTGAATAACTTCAAAAGCGTCTTCTACACCTTCATCTTGGTCGTTGGTACCATTTTGAAAGGCCTGCGAAAACGCCTCACGGTCGAATCTGAGAATATAGAAACTATCTTCGCATACAATAGACACTAACTCACCAGAGTCAGACCAGTAAATATTAACAGGGTCAACATCAATTCTTCTAACAAGGTTGCCACTTTCCCAGTCGTATAAACCAACAAAGCCATCACCCTTGATACCCAACAAAGTACCACCGAAGATATTTTCTGCACTAAAATTAAATTTTACATGTCCTGAATTTCTTTCCTTGAAGTTCTTGAAGACACGGACACTGTTCGCATTTTCCCTAATAGCATATTCATTACTATCTTGAGCCCAAACAAACTCTAGTGCAGAACCGAACGATTTATTTCTCCATGCAAGTGCCGTATAAATGATATATTCGCCATCACCAGTAACCGCAACAAACCTACCATTAGGTGAGTGTGTCAATTGTGTGGGATAGACTTCCACAGATCCTAATTCTTTTTGAGCTAAAGGCAAAACTTCACCATCTTTGATTGAATCGTTACCCTTAACGACACTACTGAAAATGTCGTTGTTTTTGGCCCAAATGAGTTTACCGCTAGGATCCATGGAGATCGAAGGTTCTTCCTTACCTAACTGAAGAATAACGTTACCAGCATCGAAACCTATAGCAACCATGTTACTACCAGGTCTAACAGAAGCACACCAAGCACGATCAAGACCATAATTCAAAGTTTGCTCTAACTTATATGTGTTGGCATTCCAAATTTTAATAGAGGAGTCTTCGGAACCAGAAATAATAATGGGTAACTCGGGATGGAATAGAGCGAAAGAAACATTGTGACCATGTCCTTCCATTGTAGCGACGCAACTCTTGGTTTGATAATCCCACACTTTTACTGTTCTATCGTCAGATGATGTAATCAAATAAGGCTTGTCTGATTGAGGATAGTATTCAACAAAGTTAACACCTTTGGTTTCGTGAGCTTCAAGGGTAAAATTAGGCGTAGGTGAACTAAAAGACCAGATCTTGACAGTTCTATCCAAACAGGCTGACGCAAAAGTATTAGGATCCTTGGGGTTAATGGCCAAGTACATAACATAATGACTATGTCCCTCGTAGGTTTTAGTGTTTTTCCAGCCATGTTCCCAATTCCATAGCTTGATAGTCATGTCATCACCAGTGGAAAGTATGAAAGGTTGAGAAGGATGAACAACAATGGCACGGATATAATCAGGATGAGCTTCAAATTGGGTTACTTTCTCACCAGTGTTGTAATTATAGACTCTGATTTGAAAATCATCAGAGCCAATCACGATCCAGTTCTTTCTGGCAATAAATCTACCAGCTCTAGCAGGAACATCACTGATATCGATTGTTTTAATTAATGACTAGTGTGACAATTAGTATCGAGTTTATAACAGAAACATTTGACTTTATAATAATACTTACATTTGTTTCAAAAGACCAGATTTGAGCCTTACCGCTATAAAGAGTTGTCAACACCTACCAATATAATCGAATAATAAGAGCATGTTAGTATAAACATAGATTTTCACCATAACGAAGATAGCATAAATAGTAAATTACATACCCAAGGCTCTGTAGGATGAAAATCAATACCCTTGACCCGATCAGTACGTGACAAAGATTGTTTCTAAATATATATGTATAGTTAATAAACATAATTTATGAATAAGACATGAAATCTCTGAATAATACATGTCAATATCTGTAAGGTTTACTAAGGCCTAACTGGTTAAGGAATCAAAAGGGGTCACCACCCTATATACCCATTTCGTCAGAAATCCTCCGTAAACAGTACCCTTTCTCCAGCCAAACAATATATACTTACTTTAACGTCCAAACGCATTTTAATTATAACTAACGCGTTAATTGATGATTTAGGCTAGCCGTTGTGGTGATGCACAATAATAACTGCCGAGGAGTAGTCGTGAGTCGAGAAGCCAGGTGGCCGTCCTCAGAAATACCTCATACCCCGTTCTTGTAATTATGGGTCTGAACGCCTAACCATTGGCCTTACTTTCTTCCATTGTTTTCGTAGTTTATTTCAATATAGAAACAACACTTTACTTAAAATGTGGATTTTTAACTGGTGTATGTATTAGATACAAACATATTATTGCTCTACTATAGTCTTATGCCATCATGTAGTTTTTCGTGAAATCAGCTTTATTGACTGTTTGACTGATCAACTTGGAAATATTGGTATGCTTTGTCTTTCTAATCCTATACTAACCCCTCGCCTGATTTGGTATTTCATATTGCTATTTAGTTTACGACGTCCTTGCCAACTTAGGTCTCTTAAATAAACATGCCAAGCTTCTTTTTCTTGGTTTAGATAATGCTGGTAAGACCACCCTTTTACATATGTTAAAGGTATGCTATCTCCAGAGTCTCAATGTACTGTGAACTGCGGTATAGGAACAAGGGCTTTAAACGGCACCCCTGACCATCGTTTAATACTTAGGACTAACTTTTTTTGTGTTTTTTCAAATTTTTTTAGAATGACAGACTTGCTACTCTTCAACCTACTCTTCATCCTAGTATGTATTCTCAATCGACGACTATTCCCCCTAACGCCTCTTTTCAAGGCTAATTGGATTAACAATAGTTGCCCTTATATTTTTTCCCGATATGCTCGAGTGCTAACAACTTCTTTTATACAGCTTCCGAAGAATTAGCCATTGGCAACTGTAAGTTCACCACTTTCGATTTGGGTGGCCATTTACAAGCCCGTCGTTTATGGAAGGACTACTTCCCCGAAGTTAATGGTATTGTTTTCCTCGTTGATGCTGCTGATCCCGAAAGATTCGCTGAATCTAAAGCTGAGCTTGATGCATTATTTGCCATTGAAGAGCTCAAGAGCGTTCCTTTTCTCATTCTGGGTAACAAAATTGACTCTCCCCGTGGTGTCTCTGAAGACGAATTAAGACGTGCTCTCGAACTTTTCCAAACCACTGGTAAGGGTAAGGTTCCTCTTGATAATGGTATGAGACCCATTGAGGTATTCATGTGTTCTGTCGTCATGCGTCAAGGATACGGTGAAGGTATTAGATGGCTCAGTCAATATGTTTAAAAAATTTCAGGTTTCTTTTTCATAAACTTATGGAATGAAGTCCCCAAGAACCAGAAAAAGACTAAAAAAGCACACAAATAGCCAATATAGAGTGGGTCACTCAGGTTTTTCAACTAATAGGTCTATTATGTCAGGTATATATCAACCTTATATACATAAGTATGTACATTTTTATCGCAATAACAAAACATATGGTTGATTTATTCATTTTGATAGTGCTACCCATGCGCTTTAGTAAATAATCATCTTGATTGAAACAAGGAGAATTTTCTTTTTCTGATGACTGTAACATATTGTATTAGATACAGTAGACTACTAGAACCATCTATATCTATTTGAATGGCCTCGTGATTTCGCTTAAAAAAATTAAAATTCACTATTAAATTTGAAGTTTATAAATCTGAAGTTTTAATTTATTATATATAATACAATATACTAGAATAAAAATGCTCCCAAACACAAAGAAGATATGTCAGGGAGATAAAAAAGATAAACGCTTGGAAAGTTTAATCATCATTTTTAGACTTTTTGGCGAAACGACCAGTCTTTTCCTCAGGGGCACGCTTCTTACCTTCCTTTTGAAAATACTCCTTTCTTCTTTCTTTATCCTTTTCTTTTCTAATAGCATCATTCTTAGCCACCTTCTTAAGATGAGTTGTCATTCTCTCACCCTTCTTCTCCTTTCTCTTGGCTTCTTTTTCATTTCTGATAGTCATAACCTTTTGCATAAGCTCTCTAGCCTTCTTTTCTTCACCACCCAGAACAACAGCACGCTTCTGCATATATGTTTTCTTGTTTTGGGGCTTCATTTGGGCAATTTGAGATTTGAAGGGCAGGTCAGCCTTGATAGATTTAGGGACCTTAAGAGCATGGAAGTGTCTGACCTGTCTTTCAATCTTTCCGTATCTGGAGTTTTCCACCGATGGTGTGTTGAGGGCTCTTTCAGCTCGAACTTGACCAGTAAGCTTCATACCGTGCCAGTTAGCCTTATCTTGAAGTAACAAGGAAGTGACAGGATTATAAAATTTACGGGCTTGAATAGGGAACCAAGCTCGGAGGAAGACAATGTCACTTAAAAGAATCTTATCTTCAAAAGTTGCTCTAAAATGACCTTCAGGTTTGCTAAGAGCACGCTTAATTTGACCCCTAATACCAGAAACAGTCTTAATTTGAGCGCCTTCGAATTTAGCCACTTCAAGTGCAGAAGTAAACATATCCTTAATGAAAGCAGTGTTCTTATAAACCTTGTAAGGGTAACCAACTAATTTCAGTTTCTTGACAATCTCCACACTTTGATCAACTTCAAGAACAGTACCAGTGGCGGCAATTCTGAAAGCGCCAGTAGCTTGATCATTGGAAACCGATTGAACGGCACAGAAACCAGTATTAGGAGATACTAAGGGACCATAAAAGGTAGCAAAACAATGCATATGCTCAGGGGTATACTTGAGCATTCTGTTTCTGGTACGCGAATCTGAAGTAGAGTAAATGGGAATAGTTTGAAAACGTCTCCAACCTAAAGACAAAACAAGAGGATCGTTGGACTTTAGAATACGCTTATGCCATCTATGACGTTTAATACGTACTTGTGTGAAACCAAATTTATCTTCATTGGATAAAAGGCCACCAACTAAAACGGGGAAAGTAGGATCAAAATTTTCAATAAACTCGCAGGGAATCTTTTCAAATACAAGACGAACGTAAGATCCAGCTCTGAAACCTTCAATACGATCTCTAGTTGAATCATCCATAGTTTCGAATTCAGCTTTGTTTATTTCTAATTGTTTGGAAATCTTGGCCTTTTGGGCATCATGCCAAGTATCATGATCACCTTCAGGATCTTCAGCACCAAAGTCTCGATCTTCACCTTCTTCTTGCTCAAATTGAAGACGAAGCTTTTCTTTCTTTGCCGCATTTTTGGCACGGATCTCTTCAACCGTCAAATGTTCTTCATCCTCAGATTCCTTTTCATTTTGAACATGGTCTTCATCATCCGATCCATTTTCTAAATCCTCTTCACCTTCATCACCAAAGGTTTCACCGGTTTCAAGATCTTCAAAACCGCCAAAAACTTCTTCATCGTCATCTTCACCACCGCCATTTTTGGCATTTTTAAGACCGGCAGGGGCAGTCATAAATCTACTCTGAATTAAATTGTAAGATTCATCGCTCTTCCACTTGGACAGTAAAGCTTCGACATCGAAGATCGGCTGAGCCATATCATCATCAAAATCTTGAGCAATATCATCAGGTCTTGAACTTGAACGCTTTTTGAAGAAGTCATCATCGTCGGATTCAGCTTCAATATCTTCTTCTTCATACTCGTCTTCTTCCTCCCCTTTCCAACGGAGAATAGCATCGGTAGGATTGATGTTATCCATATAAATTAATTTACTAATATCCCATCTACGCTTTCTGGTTTGAAAGTTCTTTAAAGCGTTACCGGCAAGGTTTTCCTTCCATCTTAAAGCACCAGAAGTGCCATCAATGTTGACATTTTCTTCATCATCTTCGTTGTCGATGTCACCGAAATCAGAGTCCGAATCGGCGTAAATTAACTCATCACGTTTACCCTTATTACGGACCAACTTGGACTTGTTGTACTTTTGCTCGAAGTCAACGACTTCATAATTGGGCTCAAACTCCTCATTATCATCATCTTCATCATCATCTGGATTGGCGACAAGATCTTCTTCGTCTTCAAGAGTGTTAATAGCTCTGGCAGAACGTAAAGAAGTTCTACCCTTGTTATTTTTTTGAGCTTCATCATCCTCTTCGAATTCGGAGTCAGATTCAAGGTAATCGTTTTCATTATTATCATCAACAGTTTCAATAACATCACTAGCAGTAAAGAGACGCAAACCAGCAGTATTTTCATTAGTTTCTCCTAAACTAGTTTTGGAGGTTTGTAAACTGGTTACCATTCTTTCACCAATACCTCTTTCTTCACCGGGGACAAAACTACGTGAACCAACATCAATGTAAACAGCATCTTTATCAACTAAGACACCACCAACATCACTCATCGGAGCATAAATAGTCTTCATTTTATCATCTAAACGCTTTCTACGCTTAGGACCAGTGCTATTTTGTTCTTCAATCTTTTGGGCATAGGGGGTTGCACAGGGATCAGGTAATCGCTCAACTTCTTTGACATTCAAATCCCCAATACCTGGGACATGAACCCGGGCATTAGCGTAGGGCAAGGGTGTACCATGTAAATAGCCATATAAAGTGACTTTTCTATCAACTTTGGGGTTTTCTTCAATCAAGTTGGGGTGAGTAATATCAACAACACGATCAGCTAGAAGGTATGGATGTTCGTTACGCCATTTCAAAGGTCTGAACTTCATAACACTAATGAAACGAGCTAAATTAAGAATTTCTCGATCAGGGTAACGACCGTTGATAACACCGGAAAGATAGAATAGTTTTGCACCTTGGTATACTTCAGTCCAGAAACGTTGCTTAAGACGTTTCTTAGATAATCTTAAAGTGGCAGGGGACTTGAATAAATCCAAATGAGTGGTGACACCCAAAATACGAGGGAAACCATGAGGAGCCAAGATGTTAAGGAATTCCATAGTTTCCATTTCCAAGCCGAAGTTACCATCGACCATCATAAGAATAAGATCCGCAATTTTAGCAAGATCAATCATAGAATTCAAATCGTTTGAGCATTCAATAAAAGTCAAACGTCTGCGTTTACCTGAGACAACAGTAATGGGGCCCTTGATTTCGGAGACAGAGTGCTTGGTATATCTTCTGATTAAACTCTTGATTAAGGTCGATTTACCCGTACCGGGGGGACCGACGACAGCCACAATGATAGGGGGAGCTTCTTCAGGGGTACGGTCGACCATGGGAACATGATATTTCTTTTCATTCAGATCATGGGTACGTCTGGCTTGACGTTCCATCTTGCCTGGGGCAGCGACGGCAAAAGCCTTTGCATTATAACCGTTCACATGAAGCTTTTTCTTAGTTGAGTTTTTATCCTTGGTGACTCTATGAGACTTGTTGGATTGATCACCGCCATCCATTTTGAACTCGGGCTTCTTTTTTAGAGTATACAAACTGGGGTACTAGATGGAGGAAGGGAAAGTGTATACAAAACCAGACAAAAGATCGAGGACATTAAAAAAATAAAAAAAAATAAAAAAAAAAAAGAAAAAAGAAAAAAAGGAGACAATTGAGAGCTGGGATAAAAGGTTAGGGTTTAAATGGGAAAGTACGAAAGGACTGCATAAAGTCCAGAGACAACGCACTTAATGACAATGAGATAGACCAGACGAGATAAAGAAGAGATAATGGATCCACAGGGATTATATTTTTATTCTAATAATGAATACTCTGAGTTTGAGGAGCATGGTTTGAGGATAACTACTAGGGCGGATTTGATTGATATATCTATATACAGATTAAAAATAACAAACTTACCAAGGAAATTGGGAATAGTATGACAAAAGCCCAAAGAGTGACCATCAGGGGCGGTTTTACTAGTTCAAAAGCAACAACTCTAGTCAGGGTTGAGTGGTTGCTGGACCGCAAGACCCCCAGAAAGACGCGAGAATTGTCAAAGCGTTTTCTTCAGGCTGAAGAGAAGGGTGTGCCTGGAAGCTAAGTGGGAGAAAAGCCAAGGAAAAGTCAACAGAGGCTGGATTCTGTGCGGCGTCTATGCCGTAGTGCAGAACGAAAAAGCCGCGGTGATAGCGGATTCACATATCTTATTAATAGACAGGTTCTAATCATGGTGAGTCCATTAATTCGTTAGCCCGTGGATTCTATTACACTATAGAATTCGCTTCGAAAAGTTGGGACATCTTAGCTTTTTAGGGCATAATGGTTCTACAAAATCAAACACCATCAGATCCACACTGGCGTTGGTATAATGGGTACCTAGATTTGATGCGTGGAAGATGATAAGATCGGGCCCACTTCCTACATCATCGAACGTTCGCTTGCACCATCCCCAAAATAGAATAACCCATATAATGATTATATATTACAACTCACTCTATAGTTATTGAAATACTATCTTAATTGTATATACCACGACCGATTTCGGATAGCATGTATGTATTGACGCGAGTTGTGGCGGCGGAGGATCCACCAAAAAGAAGAATGAAAAAAAAAAAAAAAAAAGAAAGCGTAAGGCGTGTTGGTCTCAGAAGCATAGCATAAGCTCATTACCTTGCAGGCTCTGGTAGACGTTTATCATCCCAACGCAGAATTTATACCGAAGCCCCCAGAGCTCTAAGAAAACAAAAAAGCTCTTCTGCCACCTGCCCAGCGACTAACATCCCTTAAAAAGTTTTTCTTGTTTTATTACCATTCAAATTGCTTCAACATTTCAGCGGTAAGGCTAATTGCGTATCTTTTTCTTTTGCTATTCCATCGCACGCCAGTTTCACTGTGGAAATCTAGGTTATTGCTTACTATTTGTGTTTTTTTTCTTAATATATTATTATATTGCTTTTACGTCCGTGTTTATACGTCCTGCATTCCCATTGTCATTCACATTTTCATTCACATCTATTTAATTTTGATCTCTATTCTTGATCGTTCTACTTCATATTTGACTTATAGTTCATTATGGTATGTTTTGGCTCGCGATGAATTTATTATCCCCCCGTATTTCATTGACACTACTGTCTGCCGTCTGATTATAATACGATCCCAAAATTGGTTTCTAGCCCATATGCTAACTTTAAGAAACTTCTCTCAACAATTCTTGGTTATATTTTCACAGGTTCTTTTTAAACGGAAAATAGTCGAACCATTTACTAATAATTCGATATGTGACCCGGATGCCGACGTGTGGTACATTCCTCAAACTAACGAGTACTTTGATAATTACGAAGAGTACTTGGCTCGGTATGTAAACCATTTCCCTCTTGGAACGCAAGCTTCCTTTGCTAAATATACTAACACTAACCTCTTATTTTTTTAGTATGGACTTTTATAAACAAAAGAAGTTCATTTGCGAACTCACCGGCCATTCGTGCCTGAATTTTTTCGAAGCATATCAAAGCGAGGTAAGTAATAATCAATAATTTTTTATTTTCGTTAATATTGAATTAAACTAATCAAGGAAATATAAAAATTCTCAATTTATTAAGCAAAATGAAAGTAACACTGTCATCGAAAGTTTTCCTGAGGCTCTGAAGGAGCCGATTCTTCGTAGATTACAGTTTTCTATTATTTCCCGACTTGATGCTCTAGTGGATGACATATATAATGCCTTTAAATTGGACTTCTACCCTGGTGAAAACGTAATTGCGAAAATACACGATCAACGATTTAGAGTCATAATTCGCGAAAAGGCAAAATTCAATACTATAGTTTTACCCACAGGTGAAGTTCGTCAAGGATACTGTAAATACCAGGTTGAAATGGCTAACGATAGTGATCAAGTGCTGACCGTGGATGAAGATCGGTTAATTCGAGACCGGAAATTCTTCACCAAGATTATCCTAAGAACTTTTATTAAATATTCTGCCAAAAAAGAAGCCTGGTCTGGTGCTCCTTGGCTCGTTCGTGACGATCTTGCCGAAAAATATCGCATTGATGTTGAAATACCAATTCACTTGCAACGTAATAAGGGTAAACCAACTGCCAACGACATAAAAAGAGTTCGATCTGAGGAACGAGAAAGACTCAAGGAAACCCGAGAAAAGGAGAAGCGGGAACGAAGGGAAAAAGCCAGCTTGCTGAAAGAGAAAAAATCACAAGAAAAAGAACGGCTACGTCAGTTGAAGCGAGAGGCCAAAGAAGCTAAACTAGCTGCATCTAAAAGTAATAGTAGCTTGAGCAATTCTCATGCGTCAGAAGTGGGTTCTGCCCATGTCTCCACTGCCACTCTCAGCGGATCAGGTACTATCGCCTCGTCTCTCGCTCACACTAATAAGCAGGACCGTATTTCAACCCCAGTTATCAAACCAGTTGTTAAGGAGGATTGCGAGCACAAGTTTAGTTTCAAGAACGCCCTACTAAAGCCTGAAATAAAGACTGAGTCGAACTTCCCTCCAGAGTCAATTAGTTCTTTGCTGGAAGCCTGGCTATTTTTGAATGTATATCATGAACCGTTAAAGATCAGCTCCTTTTCTTTTGATGATTTCATGGAGAGTTTGTGCATATCAGATTATAATGTTGATTGCAGTCTACTTAATGAAATTCACTGTTCATTGTTATCAGTGTTCGTTGATACAGAAACAGCTGATTTGCTAGTTACATTACCGCCTAAACCGTTTGATGAGGATAAAAATAATATTAATGATGATGAAATCGATCAGGACTTTGATGAAGAAGAAGAAGAAGAAGAAGAAGAAGAAGAAGAAGAGGTTGACGATGAAGAGATAGAGAATGAAAAGGCTGCCAAAAATGACAATAACAATTCTACCGTTTCTCCTGTTATATCTTCAGGTTTTGTTTCCGTCAACGGAAAACCTAAAAAAATCAAAGAAGAAATAGTGGTAGTGGAAGAAGCGGAGGAAGATGAGGAGGAAGATGAGGAAGAAGATGAGGAAGAAGATGAGGAAGAGGAGGAAGGGGAAGGAGATGAAAATTCAGAGCCTGCGGATGATGACAGCATAACTAACCGTGCTTCTGGAATGGCTAATTTCAAAAATACTGATTGGAAGGAGCGTCTACGTAAACGTTTATTTAAAGAAGGTGGATGGCAGCAGATTATAGTGGGGTTACTCTATGAAGTTTCATATGTTGAAGAATGGTCTGGCACAATTCAACATGTTTTGGATTCATTAGCTCCTATAGGGCGGGCTGTCAACCTCCGAACAGCTTATGATGGATATTTTGATCTTGAACCAGAATACAAACTCAAACTTTTAGGAATTTTGTGTGATATCCTCTACGATTCTAATCTAGTACGCAACTTTATTGACAGCTGTGGAGAACAAAGTGCCAAAGTGCGAAAAGTTCGGGTGGAAGCACATCGTGAGCAAAAGCTTTTGATCGATTCCTTAAAACAACTAGAAGAGGAGAAGAGAAAAATTATTTACAATACCACAAGCAGTTGTAGCCAAAGCCGTGAGGCTACTCCTGATACTACGAATGGAACAATTGAACAAGATAATAATGTTAGTAATATCAATAATACTATAGCTGATAGTCGACCTACCAAGAGGTTAAAAATTGACGAGGAGTTAATATTTGTGCGCCAAAATCCCGAGTACAAACGCATTTACGATAAGTGCATTGGCATCACCTCTCGCATCGAAGAACTTAATAAGGTTTCACGGAATGTGGAAAAACGACTCCGGGAATTAGATTGCCAGCGTATGAAATTGCTGGGTAAGGACCGCTATCACAATAGATATTGGTGGTTTGAGTATAACGGCTTCACAAAAACGCCCTTAGATGATGATTCTTTCAAACAAAGTATGAATAATTTGAAAATAGGAGACGATAAGACCCAGAATAGTGATGACGATAAAGCAGGTGCACCCTGTGGTGAATATACCGATTTCTCTATGTCCCGATTATGGGTTCAAGGTCCTACTACTGAGGAGGCACGTGTTTATTATGATTTGAAGGATGAAAAAATTCCTGAAGTCAAACCCATTATTTCTAAGAAAGGTTGCTACTTCTTCAAAGGCGATGAGATGTCCAGTGACAGAATTCTTTATGATGAAAGTAACGAAGATGATAGTACTGATTCTCAACTTCAAAATTTGACGACTTATCAGCGTAAAATGATCGATGAACGAGATCTATTCTTAACCAACAGCGAAGTTTGGGGTTACTATGACGAACCCGAGCAGCTAGACCAACTTCTTTGTTGGCTCAACCCATGGGGAAAGCGAGAATCAAGGTTGAGGAAAGATATTGAATCTGAAAAAGTTAAGATGACCCAACTTATGAGTATCCGCCGTAAAGCTTTGAAACTGGATGAAGTAGCACAAAGAGAGGTCCAAGAAGAAGAGTTAGATGCCAAAGATGCGTCTAGTAATTCTGACGGGATACCAGATGAATCATTTATTAAAACCGAAAGTGAATCAATGGATATTGATGAAACCCGAGATGCACCACTGCGAAGGTCAAAACGAACCACGGCTTCCAGTAATACAAATAATAATATTTCACAGCGGTCTACTCGGAGTAAGAGGACCGTCGACAATAAGCTAGCAGGTTTAAATGGAAAAGAAGAAGAAAATGCAGAAGACAACTATCAATCAGTTGTTTCGACGCGAGTTTTAGAATGGAAGAATAATCTTGCCATTGAAACACAGGGGTTTACTCATTATGAAGGAAAAAAGAGAAGAAATTTAGTTCGCAAGCCGATTAACCGTTGAATTTACCTGGTTATCAGATTTAGTATATTAAGCATTAGTAAAAAAAGTATTATATTTCGTTTTTTATACTGTTATTTTAGTTTTTATAGGTAATGAACATAATTTGAGTCCGTTTTCCTATATCTTCACAATTTGCTTACATATTTAGAGGGTCCTTTTAGGCTACAATTATCAATTATCAACATATTACACAGCAACCTGTGTTTTCAGCACCATGTAGCTTACCGTGGGTTTTCCCACTAGTGCCTTGTTTTAAGAACGGATCGTATTCAGACTGTAAAGGCCCCCAAACACAAGAAACCGCATAATCACGAGTCTCCTGCGCGTAATTAATCAGACTAGATACGATAGAGTTAACACAATTAATAATGGAAACAAGTTTAATATGCATTTTTCAAAAACTACCTACGCTTCTGCTGCCTCTGAAGAATGTATACGCTCTCTATTGAGCTCTTCTTTTAGTCGTTCATTCAACTGTAAAATACGTTTAAGTCGTAAATCGTTTAGACTATCCTGTTGTGCCGCATTCATTATTTAAAACAGAACAAAAATTGCTTTTGCACTTGACTCTTCCAAATTGATGAAAAAAGCAAAGATACAGACAGAAGCTGAAAATTAGAAAACCAATATACGGTAAGGTTATCTGCAAGAAGCGCTTGATAAAATAGACTATTGTCTTGGTGTAAACTAGCCAAATGTTTAAAAAAAGGGTTAGGCCTGGTGAAGAAAAATATTTTTAGTTTTATAATATGTGAAAAGAAGATATGATAAGATGATAAAAAAGCCATAAAAAACCCGGGGGTTTTCATGACTTAAGTTGACTATTTCAACTACAAAAGATTTAGAGCCCCAAATGTCCCATTTGAGGTCTTGTTTATATCCAGAATGAATGTGAATTAGCGGAGTCTCCATATAGGTTAAATCAATGTCGGCTTAGTCATAGGATTTTGAGTGGCGTATACTCAGATTTTCCAAAACTAAATATGATAAATGTTTTTTCCTCATATATATCAGTTTTATAAGACAGGCTAGTCATCTTTATAAGATCAGTTTTCTAAGATATATATTTTGGAAATTACTTTTCTGTATATATATACTTGTAGGTATTTACAAATGTGATCCTGCTTAATAATGTACCACCCAAAAAGACAGCTTTCATCAAGTCAAAATACAAGAGAATCGAACTTTTTATTTCTCGGGTAATTGACTAATTGATAAAAATCAATTATATCGCAATCATACAAGGCGAGCTCTGAGTTTTTTTTTATATTTAAGCTAAAAAGAATTCGTTATACTTTTTACCATAAAAGCCCAAGGAAGCAAGTCCTAAACCAACCAAAAGGAAAGGAACGGGCTTTCTGGTCTTAATAGCCCTGGGAATACCAGCACCAAGTAAAAGCAAAGAGCCGGCAATAGCAGTTTCAATACCATAATTAGCATTCTGCTTCAAGAGATAACCAGCAGTACCATAAACAGCAGCAACAGTTAAACCACCATAAAGGGAGGGCTTAGAGTTTTTACGTCTGAAGAAAGAGAGTGTTAACAAGCCAATTCAAAAGTAACAAACCAAGATCTAAAGCAGATATAGAAAATGGTAAAACTGAAAAAGTTTAAGTAATCAGAGGATATACTTACACATAACCCATAATACCACCAACGGCACCGAGAGCACTCAAAGTAAAAGCGGGGTGTTCCTATATAGGAAGAATTAAAACAAAAAGTCAGTTCCGTAATTCTTGGATGAGATTAAAGATAATCAATAAATAAACAGAATTGAGCAAAACTTTCTCCGAAACATACCATTTTTTATCGTTTTGATAATTAATTCGCTATCAAGTATAGGGAGAAGCTTGAGAAAAGTAAATGTGCGAGCAATATATAAACCACCATCAGGGCTGGGAGACTTTTGACCAGACTTGGCGTTGGTCATCATTACTAATAATGAACTGAACAGTTAATGTTAGGTTTATAAAAATATTAATGAACTGAAGATTACAGAAATTGTACAAGAACTCTTTTTTTTCATTACAGGGATAAATTTGTTGAGGTTTAAAAGGGTTAAATAATATTTGTATTTAAATTGGCTGCGGTTATTCCTCGGGCTGCTCCTGGTCTTGCATGGACTCACGCGCTAATTCTTCATAATCAACCAAATCCATCTCCATATCATCCTTCTCAACCTTAAACTTACGCAGTTCGTGAGCCAAACTTCGGATAACGGTATCATTAGCGTATTGAATCCATATAGCATAGTCGTCCAGCCAAATTTTATTGTAAACATAGTATACATCATGGAATCCAAATATCTGTCGAAGTTTTAGCAACACTCTCAAAATGCCTCTTTTTCCTTGTCTGAGAATATAGTAGACATCATCCCAACATTTTTGTATCAATTCCCAATGTCTGTACAAAGGAAAGCATAAAGCACGACGGCTACAAACCTTTACAATTTCGGCCAGTGTATATTGCGAGGCATCCAAACACGAAAAAAGAGGTGTTATTTTGCCAATGGTCCAGGGAGATTCAACAGAACTATCACCGTTAGTAGTTCTATTATCGTAAGCATAGGCAAATAGGATCGAAATAACATTTAAATATGTGTACTTAGGATTGGTCAGAATATAGGTTTTCTTAGGTAGTTCGGTCATCTTGGTTTGCTCTTCAGTGGAAAATTTTACTGGATAAACATTTGCTGAGGAGGGTGTTTCGCTGGAAACTTGTAAAGATTTTTGCCATTTCAAGAATTCAACCGTATAAGGAGATTTCCATTCTAAGATTTCTTCAATCATAGGGTTATCGAAAAGATCAGCAAGGTAATACTCTATATCGAAGCGTTCATTTTCATTAGCAATTCTTTGCAGTTTTCTTTCTTCTGCTTTCAACTTTTCAATATCGTAAACTTCATTGATATCGTTACCATTGGATAACGAAACGCCAATAATACCATTATATTTATCATCAAAACCATAGTTAGCTTGAAAGAACAGCTTAGGATCAGCCGGGATATCTTGAGGCAACTCCCAGTTAAATTCTTCGGCTTGTTCAAAAATTTCTTTACGTCTTTCCATACTTTCTTCTGGCTCTGATTGATTCATTTCTTCAATCAATGGTGCGGAGGATGTGCCAATCTCTTCAATCATGGGTCTGAATGCGTCATCACTTGCTGAAATTCCAAATGAATCAGTTTCCATATTAGAGCTCTCTTCCTCGGGCTTGTATTCCTTAATTTCTGCCATCAAAGGTTCGGCTTTACCATTAGGATCAAAGGCCATGGGACCAGAAACATTAGTTGATCGGGCCAGAAGTTTCGATGTCATATCTAAATCTTCAAACTCTTCGCCTTTGTTTTCCTTGGGTAGCTTCACAGCAACAGTTGATTTGCCAAGATCATAAGAGGCATTTGCTCTTTCATCATCAAGAACCTTGTGAGGAAACCGGAGTCGCAGGTAATAAGGGTGTAATGAAAAGATAAACAAGTCCTTGTCAACTACCATCTCAATATTCGGGGCACGAATGTGAGGTGCCTTAATGTCGATATAGACAAACTCATCATCCTGCCTAACTTGAAATAATGGCGTAATCATTAAGAGTGTATAAATATAACTATATGAGGCTTATAGATTGAGAGAAAAAACAAAAAAAAATGGATGGTGATTCAAGCTCTGCATGTTATAGCTTCCCTCTGGGAGGAAAGAATATCTTCACATCTTTTTCTCATATTAACAGGATACAAGTATCTAATTCTGCTTTCAACTTATATTAAATTGTTGTTTTATGATCATGTCACATAATAATTCTGAAAATAATCCTTTAACTTCCCCTGCTACCAAGATTCCTAAGCGTCGATTTGTTGGCCGTAAGACTGCTGCAAACGCTGTAATTCCCGATATTATTCCAGAGGCCGATGGTCAACAGCCAGAACCTAAAGCTATCGAAGATACAAATGCTTTGGTAAGGGTAATTAATGATGGTTCCAATTCAAAAAAGAATTCAAATCGTCCTTCAAGAGCACGTATTATTAACCAAATTCCCAAAGATATCTTAGAAGATGAAGAACTGAATGCCTCAATTGCATTACTTCCGTCCAATTACAATTTCGAAATCCACAAAACGGTCTGGCATATCCGCAAAAATAATAGTAAGAGAGTAGGTCTCCAATTACCTGAAGGCTTACTAATCTATTCATGTGTGATTTCTGACATTTTGGAACAGTTTTGTGGTGTCGAAACCGTTGTTATGGGTGACGTTACATATGGAGCATGTTGTATCGATGATTTCACAGCTATCGCTTTAGGATGTGATTTCTTAGTGCATTATGCTCATTCTTGTTTAGTTCCCGTTGATGTGACCAAAATTAAAGTACTTTACGTTTTTGTAACTATTGACATAGATCCTGATCATATTTGTGCTACTTTCGGTCGTAACTTCTCTCGCGGTTCCCATTTAGCCTTGGTTGGTACCATTCAGTTTAATCCGACTATTCATAGCATTAAAGAAAGACTGTTGTCCGAATATGGAATAACAACGATAGCTCCACAGGCTATGCCATTATCTAAAGGTGAAGTTCTAGGCTGCACTTCTGCAAAATTAGATGAAGCTACGATAAGCGCTATAATATACATTGGTGATGGTAGATTTCATTTAGAAAGTGCTATGATTCATAACCCCAAAATTCCTGCCTACAGATATGATCCATACTCAAGACAATTCACAAGGGAGACTTACGATCAGAAGGAAATGACTGATGTAAGACGTGACGCTATCGAAACGGCCAAATCTGCTAAGAAGGTTGGCATTATTCTTGGTGCGTTGGGCCGTCAAGGTAATATTGGCACATTAGATATGATTGAAAAGGGTATGAATGAGAAGGGTATCACTACTGTCTTAGTTTTACTATCAGAGATATTTCCTGGTAAAATAGCACAATTTGATGATATTGATGCTTGGGTGCAAGTAGCGTGTCCTAGGTTATCAATCGATTGGGGCTATGCTTTTCCTAGACCTTTATTGACGCCTTATGAGGCTATGATTATGCTAGGCGAAGACAAAATGTGGAATGATGATCAATACCCGATGGATTATTATGCTGTTGATGGTTATGGCCGTGGTAAAAAACCTACTAGAAAGTGGTAATTACAATAGTCAATATTAATCCTGCGAGAACTTTGAGTCTTTACTTTTGTAAATGACTATATAGATTTTGTCTCTGCCCTCAACAGGGAGAGATTTTATATGGTAAATAGATTGTTTGTTTTATTTTTTTTGTGTTTTTATTATCTGAATAATACAAAATTTTATAAATTATTCCGACTCTTAAACCATCAATACTATCGGCCACTCAATTCTTGTATATCTTCCTGAACCCGGGCTTGCATTTGCTTTGCTGATAGGAACATCTGTCGAATTTCTTTATCTTTATCATTCTGGTGTGACACATAATTAGCAGTACTGAAGTTCATGCTTGAAACTGATGCAACTGCCTCTTTGTCTTCTCTTCTCTGCTCGTATATGTTGACCTTGGAACCGGCCCTCTTCATGTCACAACTATTTTTAGTCGCTGTAGAATCATCGTAAGTAAACAAAGCCTCACCTTCAGGATCACCATATTCAGGGTTAACTAGGCCGTCTTCGCGGTCTAAATCTTTTATGTCAAATGTTAATTCATTTTTGGTATTATCTTCATCATCCCACGTGCGCAACCTGTTCAAAAGTGTATATTTATGACTGGCTTCAGGCTTTCTCATGACAATAAACTCACAATGGCGCAGGTTTCGCAAAGTTTCGAATCTTTCATAGGTCCATCGAAACCACTTCATTAAAAATACCCGTGCCCATATCCCATGTGTAACAAGTACTAATACACTGGGGAATTTATCATTATTGAACTGTCGAAACAGCGTCTCGTTAAACCCTGAACATCTATCATATACATCCGCAGCCTATAATATGTTAGCACTTGCCAATAAAATAAGAACAATACGGAACATCAATGGTTACTCACTGATTCGCCATTAGGAATACGATAAAAGCTATAAAAAAAAAACACGAAGCAAGAAAAGCATAAAATATTGTTTGTTAGAAGTAGAAAACACATGAAATGGTAAAAATATAAGAACGAGGTACTTACAAGTGTCCATAATTGGCTCTTTCTAGCCAAATTCTTTCCATTTCCCCAGCCTCTGGCTGAAAATTACCGAAGTCTTGTTCTCTCAATCTGGGCTCTTCCCTAACCTTATAATCATTAGTACCTTTTGAAATAACACTAAGAATCCCATCGGTTGTTTGTCGGGTGCGTCTATAAGGACTTGTGTAAAATAGTATGCTGTCTTCAGGCCTGAGCATGGTCTTAAGTCGCTCCCCCGCTTCTCGCGCTTGCCGTTCTCCTAACGCAGTCAATGGTATAGCATGGTTTGAAATGTGTCTATTCACAGATTTATCGCCTATTCATTTGTGATGTTCAAATAGGTTAGACTTCAAATTCATCAGTAGTTAACCCGTGTTATTTTCTAGTTAGTCGTTGACGATAAAAGCTGTACTTACAATTGCCTTCGGATTCGCCATGCCGAATAAGAATAATTAACTGTGAATAAAGAAGAAGGTTAGCATGGTTTGGGTGTTTTATCAAACAAATGTTATTAAAGATACTTGGATCAATAGCTGGATTATTTTTCCAGACGAATACATTATAACTAATATTTTCGCCCGGGAACAAAAAGTTAAACCACCTCGACGTTCTACTGAGAGTCACGTCAACATACCCTAGGTCGGCCCATTACGTTTGAGTATTCCAGTTTAATTTCTATTGAGAATAATAAAAGAAATATATATAAATTCACTAGATAAAGCCGTTGAAGAGCTTATATTTTTAGGGCGGTATGGCTTTAGTTAAGAAACTACAAATCATCTGCAGTACTAATGTCTATGAGCTGGGCCGCACGCAAAGAGTAATCAACACTAACTCTAGGAGTTCTGTATGGCCCAGATGTTCATGTAAGAATCAGAATTGAACTTGCGCATTTCAGAAAATGAGAGAAGTCCAATATTCTAGCAAAATTATAGCGCCACCGTGCGTACCATATCAACAAAAAAATATATTAAATAAATAAATAAAGAGGTATATATATATATATATATAATATGGGTATAATATAATAAAACGTTTTCAATTCGAGGGCTAGTTGCCGTCGCGACTAGCCCCAGAACCTTTATCAAAAACAATTATTCTTTTTTTAATCATTAAGCTGTAAGGCAGTTTGATAAGCCAACCACCAGTACCCCTACAAACATGAAGAATAATGTTGTATTTTGTGAACCGCCGAAACCTAGGGCAGTTCCATACATTTGGAATCCTATGAAACTAAGAAAGCCTGATGTAAGCCCAAAGATAGTTCCAAAAATTATATTGGCAGTTCGGTCATCAAGATTATGACGGAAAACCAACCAAGCTAATAAAGCACCGGTAGGTTGAGAACATCCGCCAAGTATCGCTGCTATAAGAATAGCCTTCAACCTACTGTCAAGCGATAAAAATAATGGAAAAGCAATGGTAAAGCCTTCGGTAATGTTATGAAGAGCCAAAGCCAAAAAAGTATTGAACCCCATGGTTCTATCAGCATGAGATGTAGCAAAAGTAACAAAACCTTCAGGTAATTTGTGAAGGGAGATGGCTAGTGTAGTTTGGATACCAATCGAAAAAAGATGTGAATATTTTGTCGAAATATGATGATGATGATCATCAGTATTGTGCGAATGTTGTGCTTCGGCGTGAGCTCCATCCATATAATTGGTATGGACATGGTCTTGATGCGCATGATTATGATTTTGTACCTGATGATGATGTGATTGATCACTATGGTGTGCTTGATCATGATGGTGTGCTTGATCATGATGGTGTGCTTGATCATGATGGTGTCCTTGATCATGGTGGTGTGTTATATCATAGTTGTGTTCATTATCATGGTTATGTGCATGATCATGCTGATGGGTTTCGCCTCTGGAAGCCGGATAATGATTTTCAGAGTTTGGTTGGCAAAAATCCACCTTGCTACAGATCGCTGGATTTGCGATAATATTTTCTTCATTCTGTTTTTTGTTTTGATCTTTGATGTGTTGTATATCATGTGCAGGCTCAACTAGATCCTCAGAAACTTGGGTAGGTTGATGCCCCTCGGAAATCAAACCGCTATTGCAATTATTGTCATTGGAATAGCTAGAAGAACTCAAGGTGTTTTCGTTATCCTCAATTTCATCTAAGCAGCAGCATTTGCACTTATCAAGAGCCTTGAATTTGTTTTCAATCAACAATTTTTCCAAAGCCGACTGTGAAAACGGAACGACATCATTATTGATAGCTGTTAATATAGGTGGCGATGATTTGCTTTCTTTTAAAGTACCGTAAATATTACAGCTTTCTAATGGGTCATATCCCATACATTTACCGATACTTTTCTTGCCACGAAGCGTTCGGTTGGTGATATCGAGTAATGTTTCATTTCTTTGTAATAACTTTCTTGGTATGAGTGGCGTATCTTCAGTAGGCATTGTCATAGCATAGTTATTGGCTTCCGAAAAGCCATCATTCTGGTGTTGGTGCTCATCATTATCCGCAGCAGTAGAGTTGGAATCATTATGATCGTGACTATGAGCACAATGAACAATACTCTGTGACGTAAGAGCGTGAATGGCATAATTAAACACAGCACAGAAGAAAACCCCAAAAAAGTAAGATATAATGGCAATAAGCTTGATAATTCGAGGGTTATCAATGACTAATTTCAAATACTTTTGACAGCCAGGTAGCAGGTTAGCCAAAGAGGTGAAAACCAAAACACCTGAACTTAAACTAAGGGAGGAAATCAAAAATCTTGAGTCTGATATAAAATCTAATTTAGCTTCTTCTTGGCCATTTCCGTCTGCGTTTGACCGGCTTTTAAACAGGAACAGGTTTTTGAATAACCGTCCGAGATAGTTCCACACAAGGTCTAAGCATATCAAGCAACTGCCTGTTATACAGGCGACACTTGAAGCAATCACGAAGACCCATGCCACTTGGTCGTTACTCAACCCCGAAAAATCGAAACCCATTTAAAAGATAATACAGTATAGTGCTTTTTATTCTAGGAAAATGATAACGTTTTTGGGTGGAGTTTTTAAACCGAAAGTATGCTGGATATTATAATCCTTAAAAGACGCATAATTATACAGAATTTATGAACACGATGTTTTATTTCCGACTACCCCTGAGAGTTAATCGAAGTGCGTCACTGCGGTCCTCACGTGCCTGATGCAGCTTCAACAAACATGAGGTTTAAAGTCTTGAGAGTTTAATATAATGTAATAACTTAAAGTTTGTGAGACGGCAGTTGGTTGTCCGTTAGTCCATGATTGGGATACTGGTTCTCTAATAACCAATTTGTAAAATATCTAGTGGTTAAATTCAATTTTAATGTAATCAATCTATTTAAAGCTTCTCTTCTTTTCGTAGATATCTCATTTAGAGATGCGTTTACGGATGGATCGCTTCCTTCCGGAATGGGTCATCTAACCTACAATGTTACCAACATTCCCAAAATGAGAACCGTGTTAGTTTTAGGTCATTATAAAACAGTATTAAAATTAAAGTAAACATTGATATTAATAATATATATATATAAATACTTCAAAAATTTACAAGTTCTTGCATATGCTACATCAGTGCAAGAAAAATAAAAAACTGCTAATTTGCAGTGGTAATTTAATTGGTATCTTAGTTGCCGCTATTGGCACCGCTATTGGTACCGCTATTAGCGCCACCGTTTTTATTTCCACTTCTTTGATAGGGATGGTAGCCACCGGCGTTGTTGTTACGGCCATAGTTACCTCTACCACGGTGTGATTTACCGCCACCGCTGCCACCACGGCTTCCGCGAGGGCCAGTAGGGGCATTAGGTGGGGGCGAACGGGCGGCGCGCGGGCCTGTAGGAATATCAGATCGGTTAGCACGATTGAACAAGTGTTGACGATTTTGTCTTCGGGGATCGTCGTTATTATTGTGAGAATTACCATTATTGCCACTATTATGACCAGAATCATTATCACCATTTCCATCACCATTTATAGGGGATTCGTAACCTCCTTGCGACTGGTTGAATTGTTGCTGAAAGCCACCAAAGTTTTGAGCTTGATCTGGATTCTGGCCTTGTTCGTGACTGCCTTCAGTTGAATCTTCACCTGCACCATTTACTTGATTGTCTTCGCCGGGATTTTTTTCATATGCTGATACAGTTGCGCCACCATTATATCCTTGGCCACCTTGGCCACCATTCATCATTTGCATCTGTTGCATTTGTTGCATCATAGCAGGGTTCATACCCATTTGTTGCATTTGAGCTTGGTTTGGTTGAGCGCTACCCATCATTTGTTGCATCTGGGCATAATAAGCCTGCCAGCGTTGATAGTATTGAGCCATCGCAGCTTGGTTCATATTAGCCCCGTACGCGCCATAAGAATTTTGTTGCTGGGGTTGATTATAGTTTCTGTTGGCGTTATACCCCTGAGACTGTTGATTGAAGTTATTGCCTTGATTATTATTTTCGCCTTTGCCACCACGAGGTTCGGCACGCTTGACTTCGATAGGTTTATCTTTAAGCATTAGATATTTTTCACTGACGATTCTTTCAACAGCATCATCACTATCAAATGTAACAAAGCCAAAGCCTCTAGGTCTGCCAGTATCTTTATCAATCATTAATTGAGCGTCGATGATAGTACCGTACTGAGCAAAGAAAGAATGGAAGTCTGTTTCATTAACATCCACACCAACACCACCAACAAAGATCTTGGCGGTCTTATCTTGCTCCTCTCTGGGAATAGCACGCTTAGGATCAATAATCTTACCATCCAAGAAATGTTCTTTAGCCATGACTGCATTAACAGATCTGGGTTCAGCGAAAGTTAAAAATCCAAAACCTCTAGAACGGCCTGTAACATTATCTCTCATAACAGTACAATCAGCGATTTCACCGAATTGAGAAAAATAGTTCTTCAAAGAATCATCAGTAGTTTCCCAATTGAGACCACCGACGAACATTTTACCCTCATCCTTTGCAGGAATATTGATATTACCGATATGAGTAACGCGGTCATCAACACGTTGTTGGCCAAACTGCTGTTGTTGGCCAAACTGCTGTTGTTGACCGAATTGTTGTTGTTGGCCAAACTGTGGTTGTTGACCGAATTGTTGTTGCCCAAATTGTTGCTGTCCAAATTGTTCTCCCTGCTGGTGAGGTTGGGGTTGTTGGTTAAATTGCGGCTGTTGATTAAACTGTTGATTGGGTTGATAGTTGACATTACCGTAAGATTGCTGTGCTTCTGTATTATTTTGTTGGTTTTGGACTAGTTGTTGAGAAGCATCGTCAGTCTTATTAGCCTCCGATGGCAAATTTTCTCCGGTAGACTTTTCTGCTTCAGTGGAAGCTACAGTTTCCGGCTTTTCTGCTAATTCGGAAGTTTTATCTGCGATAGATGTGTTGGAATCCACAGGCTTATCGTCAGTCTTTTGGGGGGCAGAGGTTGTAGTTGTTGACTGATCTTCGTCACCGCTATAGAAAAAGAATAAAGAGGTCAATATATAATTAAATCATGAATATAACAAAACAAGGCAGGAAATAGAAAAAAAATCCAAAAAGAAAATATTTACTAGATATCGGCGAATAAATCATCATCGTCTTCGAGGTGTGACATGTTTATAAAGGTAGATTGGTGACTGCGTAAAACGGATTATTGAATTACTTGTTTGAATTATGTAACGATCAATCACTGATAATCAGTTTTATTGGCTAGATAATAGTATATAAAGCTATCGACTCTATAGAGGGAGTAAAGTATATAACTAAATATGAGTACGCTGGATACGGAGTCAATGACAGCAAGTAGGAAGGGAAGGAAAAAGAGAAAATAGTGACGTACAAATCATCGTTACCCGGCCGTTTGAATTCATTTACATTGAGAGTTGTAAAAAATATAATGAAATATACCACAGCATAGATTCTGTGAGATCAAGTTCTACCACCCGGTTTAACCAAGTAAAATCGACTTTTATTGCTGCCATGGAGAAAAAGGAATATTTACTTGTCCTTGCTCAAACTCATGAGCAGTTCAGAATTCCTGAGCTTCAAAGTTTAGCGACTATGGAGGGTATCGATGTTAATTTCAGTAATCATCGTGCGGATACCCCCTTCATGATCGTTAAGCTCAATAATGATGATGAGGCTAAAAGGTTAGTTCAGAGGTCTATCCTTTGTCGCGGTATCTATGAACTTTGGGGCTATGGTACTGATGTTGATAGTCTTCATGCTGATGTCAAATCAAGATCTGCCCAACTCTGGGATCTCTATAAAGAAAGCTCTTTCAAATTTGACTTCTACAGTTACCAGGGGTCAAAGACTAAATCGGAGCAAATCGCTTTGATCAACTCATTTTCTTACTTAGGTTTCCAGGGTCCTATTCGGATGAAAAACGCTGAGCAAATATTCGCTATTTTAGAGGATTATGATGTTATCGATAGAGAGCCAAAGGAGCACCCCGAGAATATGTGGTTTGGTAGATTTATTAGTGATACCCACAGAAGTTATGTCGACAAGTATGACTTAAAAAAAAGAAAGTATATTGGCACTACGTCTTTTGAGGCCGAACTTTCGCTTGTCACTTGTAATATGGGTATGGTTGGTCCTGGTAAGATCATGTATGATCCGTTTGTTGGGACTGGCAGTTTCTTAGTTGCGGGGGGGCATTTTGGAGCCCTTACAGTAGGCTCTGATCTTGATGCCCGAGCAGTTCGCGGTAAAGGCAAGAATAATATCGATGCTAATTTTGCGCAATATAGGATCACTAATAAACTTTTGGATGTTATGGCTGTTGATTTCACTCATAACTCATTCCGTAAAGATTTAAAGCTTGACTCTATTGTGTGTGATCCCCCCTATGGTATCCGTGAGGGTCTTAAGGTATTAGGTACAAAGAACCCTGCTAGGTTTGAGGGTAAAGAAAAAATTGTGATTGATGGCGAACTAGCTCATTTAAGAAAAGATTACATAGCGTCGAAAAAGCCCTATGAATTAGCATCTTTACTTGATGATTTGCTACAATTTTCCGCTGATCATTTAGTTTCTGGTGGCAGACTTTGTTTTTGGATGCCGACTGCAAATGATGATTTCCAACCTAATCACATTCCCTTGCATCCTGATTTAGAGCTAATTTCTGAATGTGTTCAAGTATTCAACAAGTGGTCCCGTCGCTTACTCACATATTCTAAGAGGTATGAAAGTGACGAAAGAGGGCAAAAACAGTCAGGGCAGAGTAATGAAGAGTTTCGAGATAAGTACTTCCGTGGTTTCTCAACTAAGCCTCAGGAAAGTATCTGAAAACCTTTGTATCATTTTTCACCCATTTAGCTGATCATTCTTTTCCAGCTTGAAACTTGGGTTATTGTATATTATTGTAGCTTAATATTGATTTAGTTCTATTCATTCTACTACTTGCATATAGATTTTGGCTTTTACGTTATCATAAATTTGTTTATCTTCTACTATAATAGTTTTCCTCCAATTTTTTGGACTTTTAGTTCACTAATTCTAGATGAGGAGAATTCTGAAATACAAACTTAATTTTCTTTGAAAAGAAGACGTCAAATCTAGCTCAACTGTTCTAGCAACACGATATAAAAAAATATAATTATGAGACATTCAATCCTTCTCAAAAATGTAATGTTTTGAAATGGTATTAGTAATTAAAACAAGCAGATAATAAAATATTACAGCATTTGTCCGCCAGACAATAGAGAGGCTAAACAGGGCGTCAATTTTTGAGACAAATGTTTCACTGGGTATTATTCACTTCAAACATGCCAATATCGAAAATAAACTATATTCATATATATTGTAAAGGGGTACTTTTAACCAGAAACTAGAACTTATTCTTCATAAAACCGAGCTTTAAAACAGGACTTTATATATGTAACTCATGAACAAGTTTTTAGTTTGAGTGATTATGAAATATATTGTAATAGGAATTTGAGTTTATAGAGATTAGAAAATAGATAGTGTTAGAAAATTTATTAAGATTTATATGATAAGATAGGTTAAGAACTAAAACGATGTTAGAAATTGAAAACTTCACTGTAGTAATGATAAAGTTAATTAATGGTATGAATAAAAGGATTTCGGCATATATATCAGGATTTTTTCTACTATCGGTTAATTGGAATAATCACATATTACTTAAAATATAAGTTGTCCCTATCAAATGGTTCATCATATAAGCCGTATATCCGTTTTAATCAAGCCATATAGTTGATATTCTATGCTAGAAATTAAAGACATACCATTTCGAATGCTATTCTAAATTAGAAAAAAATATAGGGGATCAATTCGGAGGTTATATACGCTTTTCTGTAAAGGTCGGGTAAATGTTACCCTGGAGCCAACTTCGACAAGGGTAATTGTATTTGAAAAGTTTGGGTCGTACAATAACTAGATACCATTTTTTGATTTATAAAACTTTAAAATAAATTCATTTACAGGCCATGAGAAAACAAATCAAAAATAGTTTATTAGTCAATTAATTGACCAGTGTCTGATTTACACACGTATATATTTAAATAGAATTAAATGAGTTATTTTCAATAACAACACAATACTCTGTTCCAGTCCTTTCAGTTTTAACGTAACCTTCACTCTGTAAAATATTTCCGGCAAAGCCGAGAAGTTCTCTGGACCACTCTTCGCTACCAAACACGTCAGGACAAGCACTTGCTAATTGCGGAAACATAGAGTCATAAAGTTCAGTAAATTCATCTTCCCAGTTCAGATGTTCGGCTACTCTTTTTTGCTCTGTTGCCCATTTCTCTTTAATCCATGAGTTAATAGGCGACAAATCACCAAGGGTCTTTTGCCAACCAATATAGAGCATAATAATTTGATCTTCAAGGCCTGATTCTATTAAATGAGTGGAATCATCAGTACCAAAGCACACCTCAATTGACTCAGCAAAATCGGAGGAGTTGGGATCAGTAAGAATCTTCTTCAGAGTAATTACAGAAGATCCGACTAAAGAGGCCTCATATTCGTTGATTATTTGAACACAGGCAGCAAAAGCTTCATATAATATCTTAGTTTGACTGTCACGGTATATTTTGGATGCTTGTTGCTTGTAGTTCTCGAAATTTTTACCTTCTCGAGAAGGATTTCTTTCAGCATGCTTTTGGTACTTGGCGAGTAAGGAAACCTTAAGTACTTCAAGGGCATTGAGTCGGCATCTTACGGAATTTAAAGCTTCACCCTGTTTCAAGACTGCAACTTTCAAAGTTTCAAATAAAGCCTGTGGTAATGGGTCCTCTCGGGTGACATTAAAACGTAAATTCTCTGGTACCTCAATACCTAAATTTTTGGCTTTATCAGCTACGTGTGGGGGGAGTCGCAGTTTTATAGCTACATTATCGAACTGATTATCTTCCAAGCAAAATCCATATCCCATTAATAATTCTTCATTGCCTTTAGCGCCATAATTGTTGAAAATTTCTTCGTGTTTCTTTAATGGCTTAGCAGACTGTATATCAAATGATTTTCCAACAGTGGCATTCCAATGAATGGGTGTGAATGGTTTGTGATTCAAAGAATCCACCAAAGGCAGGAGCATAGAAAGAGATTGATCACTATCCGAATATAACAGTCTGGAAGGGAAAGACCTGGAAGTAAAAATTGAAGATGCCCATATGTACTGTTCTAGAGTGTAAAGAGATTTCTCAAATGGTTCAGGTAATGCCCCAATATTATTTTCCCACTCCAGTTCCCATGAAGCCCTTCTAGCCTCAATGTCCTCGTAGATATTAGTTCCTTCTAACCAGACCAGATCATCCTTATCAAAATACAAAGGAGTTGTAAATGATTCTTCTGTTGGCAAAATATTAATGTAAGGTTCCCAAAAGCTCTTTTCCTTCAAAATACGCTGATGAATAAGGAAAAAGGCCAAAGCAATCTGCTTACTTTCGAATTTTTCCAATCCATAACCAAATAATTCAAAAACTGCATTATTTCCAATAACTAATTTCTCAGGGCAAGAAATTAGGGTCTCTTTGTCACCTGTGATATCATCGATTGCAATGAGCGTTGAGCCAGCGTTATCAGCTAATAAAATTTGGGTTAGCTTTAATTACTATTCCTCCCTGCGAATCTCTCTAGCACCCAAAATAGCAGACCCAGAAAAATTCAATACTAACTTTCAACAAACTTCAATGAATCCGAAATAACGGCTCCATTTTCTTTGCCCCAAGCAACTAGCTTGTTATAACCTTCATTTTCTCGAAAATTCATTCTGATTCAAGTTTGTTGTTTGTTGAAAATTGGTCTCTATAGAAGTATAACTGGGAGTGTTTTTGGTATTCGAATACTTCTCCCAAAGTCCCATTTCAATGGTTGTTCTGGCAACGATGCCCGTGCGTGTTTACTATCATCTCAACTGTCTAAACAAGTAATGATGATCATACACCATAAACAGGCAGATATTGACACACTGGGTTATTCATTGGTTGTGTTGGCTTTAAACAAAAAATAGAAATACTATACAATGACCACTGAGAGAAAGTGTTCAATAAGTCGGTTAGAAACAAGGCTCTCTCGGGGATCTCTAAATGATGGTACAACTACAAAGCCCAAAGAAGCACTGCCTAAGGTACGTTGAGAAAAAGTAGATCAACTTGATCTTTTCTATCAATTTTAGTTTTGATTGATTAGCGCCCTCTAAAAGTATTAATCATATTAGCGCTTTTCCAGTAATATTTTATTAACATTCAGTCCACTTTATTATTATTGGCAGTCTGGCAACTCTATACGGCCGAATAACGCTACTTTGCCACATTCATACCGACAGCCGCTGGTGAAAATACCACTTCGTACGCAGCAAGTCGCAAAGCGTACAATCACAAAAGATCAGGGCATCCATAAACGAGTTAATCCTGTAGTAGTTCCTGCTGGCCAATGGAGGCAACCTCAAATGGTTGCTCCGTTATCACCAAAAAAAGTTGCAGCTGCCATCCCCAATAGGTCTTCAATAATAAAGCCCACGCGCCCAATCATCTCTAGCACAGGAGTACCGAGAAGAGTGAAACCAATAGTGTCATCAAACCCCCTATCTGGTATTCCGTCTTCGTTTAATGGGACCCCGCGTCAATATACCTTAGATTCTTTTCAGATTGGTAGGAAGCTGGGTAAGGGAAAATTCGGAAAGGTGTATTGTGTGAAAGACAAAGCCACAGGTTATGTGTGCGCGTTGAAAGTCATGGAAAAAAAGGAACTAAGACTATTCAAGGTTGAAAAACAATTCCGCCGTGAAGTTGAAATTCAGTCAAATCTAAGGTTTGTTCCCAAAAAAATGTTTAATTACTATTTAAAGCCTTAAACTAACGAATTATAGGCATCCGAATATCTTAAGATTGTATGGTCATTTTCATGATGAAAAAAGAGTATATTTGATTCTTGAGTATGTTGCTCAAGGTGAACTTTTCAGAGTTTTAAGGAGAAAGCGTCGCTTTGACGACGTCACGGCGTCAAATGTAAGTTCTTAAGTTTTATAGTTTTATTTCTTCTAAGGATTTGACTAACATGTTCATATTATTTTAGTATATCTATCAAATGGCAGATGCTTTGAGTTACCTTCACCGAAAACATATAATACATCGAGATATCAAGCCAGAGAATATATTATTAAACTTTAATGATGAGATCAAGGTATCTGATTTTGGCTGGAGTGTGCACGCCCCTTCTTCCAGGTAAGTAAAATTGATGCAAAACGGCTCTGTATTATTTTGGACTTATAAACTAATTATATATTATGGATTTTCCAGGCGTACGACAATGTGCGGAACTTTAGACTATTTGCCACCAGAGATGGTAGAAGCTAAGCATCATGATTATAGAGTGGATATTTGGGCTCTGGGTATTCTTATGTATGAGTTTCTTGTTGGAAATCCTCCGTTTTACGATGATAATGGTAAAACTGCCACCTACGAACGTATTGCAAAGGTTGACTTAAAGGTGCCTTTTTATGTATGTTCCGATGCAGCTGATCTAATTACAAAGGTAAGTGTTTTCCTAGGCTGCTTTTAGTTACGATTTTTCGAATATTGTTGGGCCTTAATTTTTTATTTGATGTTAAAACTAACCGTAAATTAATTTATTATATAGCTTTTACAACATGATCCAGAAAATCGATATCCTCTCCACAAGGTTTTGACGCATCCCTGGGTTGTAAAAAATAAACCCTATTGGACCAAGAAGACTGAGCTTGTAGCTTGATTCCAATGATTTTTACGATTCATTTTCCAAGTCCGATTCAAAATAGTAAAATGAGTAACGCTTATAATCTCAGATTCCGTGTTCTTTCTTATTTTTATTCTTCCTTATAGATAGTAAATATAAATTATTATTATTGCCAAGAATGTGTTATTATCTTCGTAACATTTGTGGTTTTTAGTAGGAGGGTATCATAGAGAAGTTCTTCCAATTTTAATATAGGGCTATGTAGGATATCTCACATTTATTGAAGTCTAGTATTGGAAAGATTATCTATGTATGAGCATTTGGAGGGTTCATTTTTTTTATCGTCACTCTAACTTCCCGAGAACACTCAGTAGAGCAATATGAACAATCCCGCTATAATAGCGGATAATAACTAAGAACCGAAGCGAAATGACATAATTTAAATTTTCAATCTTCCCTTAGATTATAGCCCAAAACACTAGTGGCTTATATAGCCGCATGCCCAGAAGAAGTACTAAGGGGATTTTAAAAAATCACAAGTAGAAAGAATAAAACTATTTAGAAAATAATTTTATCACTGAGCATTTTCAGAAAAGTGGGGTAAATTATCTACATATAAAAATGAACCAACTCATTTCCAAAATTTCACGTTTCAGGAAAAAAGTATGAGTAAGCCTGGTAAAAGAACATATTCATAAGCTCCAACACAATTCTTGTGAGGAGAGATAAAAATTAATTAAGCCATTGGAATAACCATAACTGAGAGCTGGCTGAATATATACAGCATGTATATGCAGGGTAGTAATAAATAAAGTGGTATCATAAATCGTAAAAAGCAATGCCAAAAAAAAACAGTTCAAAACTACCGAAAATGAGCAAAATGCAGAAAAAAAGTTGAATGCTAAATGGTTGAAGGCTGGAAATTAAAAAAAGAAAAATCTAGTAAAAATATCGTTAAGCTAAGCTCATACCCTTACGAATGTAAGATTTGAGCCCTTGAATCCATGGCTTGTTTTCACTCTTATTAACAAATAGATAAACGCGGCCACGCTTACCCATTCGGCCGGTTCTGCCAATTCGATGAATAAGATCAATGGACGTGTTAGGTATATCATATAAAACAACATTCCTAACAGCTGACATGTCGATACCTCTCGCCAGTAAATCAGTGGTAACCATTACCTTGATGTGGGGTTTCTTCTCATAAGAATCATCAATTCTCTTGGGTGGAGTAATGAAATCTTTGATCAATTCATCTCTAGTCTCGTAAGGTACTGAACCATCTACACCGAAAGCATCATAGCCAACCTTATTAATAAAATCAACAGTAGACTTGACATCTTTTCTATTGTTTCTAAAAACAATCACTCGTTTTATAAGGCCATCCTCTTTGTTATCCGTATGAGTAGAATATAAAGCTTGGTTCAGTGCCAACTCCTTATTGTCAAGGAAAGGAGGCTCCCAAACATTAACAGTGGTGAATTCGATTCTACGGGAGACACGGTGGATACCCGGAGTTACAAGGCGGTTTAAGTCCGGATATTGTTTGGTAATGAGTTTATCAAAAGAGCGAGGGATGGTAGCTGATGTGAATACAAGTTCAGTTAAATTAGGGCACATCGCTACCGCCTTAGTGATTTCAGGCCCAAAACTCTCATCGAGTAGTGAATCAGCTTCGTCAGCAACCATAAATGAACAGTATTTAACCAAGTTAGCGTGTTTGGCGTAAAGGTTGATAAATTTAGTAGGGGTGGTAATCAACACATCGACTCTTTGACTAGTAAGCTTTGCCGGTGTTAGTTGGGGATTAACACCATAGCCGAAAGCACGAAGCTTCACCTGGTGAGACATATTCTTAACTGTTTTTGTAACTTGTTCCACAAGCTCCATCGTGGGAACTAGTACCACAGACCGAATAACAGGGTGATTTTGAATATGCTTCCATTCTTCCGTGGTCTCCAGGTCCTTTAATTTACTCATCAATGGAATTAAGTAAGCTAGTGTCTTACCTGAACCAGTTTCAGCTGCTAACAAATATGACTTCAAAAACTTGCTTTCGGGGCCAGAGCACATGGCCTTAATACTCAATTTTTGAATGTCAGTAGGCTTCACGTATTCCATTTCAGCAGGTACACCCAACTTGATCGCATCACGAACGATCGGATTGATCTTCAGTTGATCAAACGAGTCAATATTGGTCAGTAAACCAGAATGCCTGTTTCTCTCATCTGTAGGCAAAACGCGAAGTCCAGCAAATTTACCAGAATTGGGTGGTCCAACGTTTTCTTTGAGATTTAAACCGTGAGCAGGCCCACCGGATTTGCGGTCCGTTTTAACATGTTTGGTGTTTTTTAAATTGGGCTTGAGGTCACTCTTACCATCTTTAAAACTTTTGAAATCAGGCCTACTGAATTTTATGCCTTGTGCATAATTTTTTCTGAAAGATGTTACGTCTTGATCACGAGGTTTTGTATTTTTAACGTCCTTGTAAGGCTTTGCAGACTGCCCTAGTTCAGACTTTTGCCAACCATGGCTATTTTCAGTTCGGCCGAACTTTAATCCACGAACAGCTGACCTGTTGAACTTGGTAGCATAAGGATCATGACGTCTAGAAGTACTAGTATCATGCTGAAAATCTGATTTGCTATATAACTTCTTCTTAGTAGCTGCACCAGCTAATTCAATATTACGAGAAAGCGAATTGGAACTTCGCTTCCCACCGAAAGAATTCTTGGATCTGGTAGCATAACTGCGTTGTCCCACAGAAGTCAATGACAATCCACTGAGGGCATAGTGTAGCTTCGAGTAAGTCAGTCGTTCAAGCCTTAACATGCTCCAGTGTTTATCTATACAGGTAGATTAGGACGCTCGTGGGGAAATTTAAATAAAGAAAAGTAAATTTTCGAACTTGATGGACAGAAGCGAGCATAGAAATATTCCCGCGAATCCGTAGTGGGCACCCTAATAATGTCTGAAATTTACTATGCAACGTGTATATGTGATCATGCGCTCAAACCAAGTCTGTGTTCAGATCTAGTGGATTCGTAGAAACGCAGTACGTCAAGAAGCTGAGCGTTGTAAGATACTGTTGCTATATCCAAAATAAACATGGCGAAGAAGGATAATAAGAATGTGTCTGTCAATGACTTATTCTCAAAACTCAATGTTCATACCGAGAAAGAAGAATACGAAGGCGCTTTAGACTGTGCTTTTAAAATTTTGGAGTCTGATGAATCAAACACTAAGGCTCAGCAATCAGTTATTCGATCCTATATTCAGCTTGAACTTTATAATCAAGCTCATAAGTATATTTCTCGGTGGCAGGTTCCGAATCTAGAGATTGAGACAGCTTATGTTCTTTATAAAAATGGCTTGATCGAAGAGTTGAGAAGACTAGTTTCTCAATGGAATATGGGGTCTAATATTCAGTTAATCCGTGCTGGTAATCATATCTTGGCTCAAGCTCTTTATAAGCTTGAAAAGTTCGACGAAGTTTTGAAAATCTATCGCAATTTACTAAAAGGAAGTGCTCAAGTCATTAATGAAGCTTTGGATTTAAGTGTCAATGAACGTGCAGTTATTGCTCAATTGTCCATGAATGGCACTGTTGATATCCCGAATGCCGTGTCCACCCATATTGATAACTCTTACGATACACTCGTAAACGAGTCTATTGCTTTAACGGGTAAGAAGCAATATATTGAAGCTTTAGATGTTCTCAAGGAAGCTAGAATTTGCTGTCAGAATTCACCGCTGTCGGCTGATGAACAGGAAGGTGAGCTCGTCTCAATTCTTCTTCAAGCCGTCTTCAACCATCAATTGCTTGGCAATATTGAAGAAGCTGAAAAAATTCTTGAATCTATTGATACAAAAGGTCTTCAAGACCCCTTACTTAAGCGAATTTTAATCAATAATACCCTTTGTTTGAGACCAGAAAGTACTGCAAACCCGTTAATCGCATTACGACAGTTGAGCCAAGCAGGCGTACTTTTTGGTTTAGATGATAAGACCGTTGGCTTCCAAGCTCAGTCAATGTATATGAATGAAGCCTTTTTGGATGGTCAATCTGGTAAACGTGTTGATAAGTACTTCAATAAGGTACATTCTAAATCTGTCAGTTTAGTTGGTGCTGAAGTGATTGCTTTATACTCTGAATTAAGCCTTACTGGAGAAGAGCCCACTAGAACCCAAATTGCTGCATTTGTCAATGCTATCAAGAAAAATCCATCTAGTCTTCCTGCCAGTTTAGGCCTAGCCCAGCTCTATTCGAGCAGCGAAAATTATGATGCTGCCGGCAAGGTCCTTGTGGAATTCCGTGGTGCCGTAGCCAAGGGTTCCAATGCTTCCGATGCCTTTAAACCTGGTTTGATTGGTCTGTTGGCTAGTTTATTCCGAATTCAAGGTAGAAAGCTTGCTGCCTGCGAGTTAATTAAGACCGCCTTAACCCACTGGTCAACCGAGCAGGGATTATCGAATGAAGTTAAGGCAGCTGCCCTCACATTACTTGATTCCAACAATGAGGAAGATATTCAGACATGTGCTTCGCTTTTTGAAAATTTTTATCAAGCAAATCCAGATGATTTTATTAACATCGCCAGTGTAATTGCTTGTAATCCCGTTAGGTACGCTGAAGAAAGATCTAAGCTTATTTCTATTGATAGTATCATTGCTGATGTTGATATTGCGCAAATCATTGAAAATGGTGTTTACCCTCTTCTGAAGAAAAAAACGGTTGCTAATAAGATTGATCCTAAGGTTGCAGCTAAGATTAAACGTCGTAAACCCAAGTATCCTAAAGATTATGATGCTAATAAAAAGCCTGATCCTGAAAGATGGTTACCCTTAAGAGATAGAAGCTCATGGAAACCTAAGAAGAAGGATAAAAATAATAAAAATAAAACACAAGGCGGTAACCTCAGTGCTGCTGCTGCCGCTTCTGAGAATGGTATTCACCAAGCTAGCTCCGGTGGTGTCGTTAAAGCTAATAGTTCTAAGAACAAAAAGAAGAAGGGCAAGCGTTGACCCTATGGTTAGTCTACATGCTCTTATTTGAGTAATCCCTTATATATTATAACCTTATAAAAAAGCTACTATTATACATTCTTGTTTTTCAAGATACATACAAGTTCTCTAAGGCCCCATTCTGATTTACTGGTTAGAGAATACCACGATATAAGGTGTCCACTATTTATATTATGACGCACTAAAAATACAAGACAGATCAAACTCGATAAAAAGATTATAAACTGTAAAAAATTTTAAAACAAAAGGAATGGGTAAAGGATTGTCAGTCAAATAAGCAATAGACCAAAAACATGAAACATGAATCACCAATAGACAAATATATCAAAAGGCCAAAAAACCGAAAAACATCAACTTTAGACTTAAACAGTGAATAGGGTATCTTCTTCACGAAGGTATTCACCAGCGTCACCTTGTCTAAAGGCAACAATACCAGTAGGTTCTAATCTACGAGATTCAATAGTTGACTTGGCTGTAACGCCGAAACCAAGAGGAGAATCGCTCATTGAGAACACCACAACACCGGTATGCTCAGGAATGTCATCACTCATTCTACCAACATGAGCCTTTAGAATATGGTTACCGTAAAGGAAAGGCATTTCACCATTAGGTTTGATCCAAATTTTGTACTTGGCATGTTGAGCTAAGTAGTCAAGAGCAGTAATGTGTAATCTGAACTTCCCGGTTTTTGTGAATTTGCCGAGGCATGTACCAAGAGACATGAGATTAGGTCTAGCAATACAAGTGGAAAACTTAGCAATATGTTCACTAAATAATGATAAAAGACAGGGTTAATATAAGATAAAACAACACACAAATTAATAAGAAAAGGAAACTCAGTGAAAAAAGAAACTTGTTCCATTTAGCGAACTTGAAGAACTTACCTGACATAGTAAACACGATCCTTTTGGAGTCTAAAGCAGTGAGGGTCTTCTTTGTTATTGATGAGGTTGGCGATGTTTCTACCGATATAATTGGCCAACTTTTCGAAAACGACTTTAGTTTCTTCTTCTGTTAAAGGTCTCATTTTTGCGGTATGAAGATGATATTTGATATGAAAAACACCGGCGATATGATGGATATGAACAATCAAATAATTTCTGGTCTCTTTTTTTCGTTTTTCGGCTTTTTTTTTTATTTTTCAGTTTTTCACTAGTTCTGCTGTAAACTCCCAATATCACTCCCGGGTGATCCGTCGCCAAATCATTTACCATTGATCCCAGAGTCTAAACGCAAAAACGAAAAAAAAAGGGTCGAGAAAAGTGAAAAAAAACGCTCAAGATCTAGTCTGGAAAATACTAGCTTTTGGTCTTGCGACGCACATTATTAGAGAACTAGAAAATGTCTTCAGAAGGTACCCAGCCCACCCCTATTTCTGCTCCTAGGCTGACAGGATCCAACAATGTCGCTCCTTCGCCTCGCTCTGAGGCTGGTAACTCCGATGAACCCAAGCTTGAACAAGCTGATTCGAAGGAACGTTTCAATGATAAGCGTGGTAAGGGAAAGTGGAATAACCCCCGCGGCAGTAAGCAAGACAGATACAATCAAAAGAGAAAGAGAACGGAGTACAAGACCTCTGACGGTGCCGACAAGAAGCAAAGGTATGTGGGCCTGGATTCCGTGTGTTTTATTTTCTAGGGTTTTGCTTGTATAGCACTTGAGAAAGCATCTTAACTAACATAATTTCTTTATTAGAGATAATCGTCCTGGATACGCTAGAACTGAGAATACCGAAGGGGAAACCGGCGGTGAAAAAGAAGCCAGAAAGCCCAAGAAGAAGGTTGCCGTTATGATCGGTTACTGTGGTACTGGCTACCATGGCATGCAAGTCAACCCTCCTCAAAAGACCATCGAAGGTGATCTTTTTGAAGCTTTCGTTAAAGCCGGCTGTGTATCCAAAGATAACGCAGTTGATCAAAAAAAAGTGTCTTTTATGAGAGCTGCCAGAACCGATAAGGGTGTGCATGCTGCTGGTAACGTCGTTTCTCTTAAGTTAATTGTCGAGGATGACAAAGTTGTCGAAAGAATTAACTCTCATCTTCCTGAAACAATTAGAGTTTGGGGTATTAATCGTACCAACAAAAGTTTTGAATGTAGAAAAATGTGCGATTCCCGAGTTTACGAATATCTTATCCCTAGTTATTCTTTCTTGCCGCCCAGTCCTTCAAGTCATTTATCAGAAAGAATCAAGCTTGCCAGCGAGGAACACCCAGGTGTTACTAGAGCTGATCCCGAAGGTGCTCAATTTTGGGAGACCTACTATGCTGCTGTGAAGGAAGCCGGTTTCAATGAAGAAGATGTTATCAAGGCTTTCGAAGAAGCCACCAAGGCTGAAGTTGAAGCTAACCTCAAAGCTAAGGCCAAAAAGGCTGCCGAAGCTGCTGAAGCTACTGCTGCTGCAAATGCCTGGGCTGCTGAAACTGCTGCTATTAGAGCGGCGGCTGCTGCTCAAACCCCGGCCGCCATTAGAGCTGCCGCCGAGGCCGCTGAAGCTGCTAAGACACTGGCTACTGATGCTTCTGTTGCTGAGGCACCCGTAGCTGAAGCTTCTGTCGTTGATGCTCCTGTTCAACTTCCTATCGTTGAAGTTCTCGTTGTTCAACCCCCTTCTATTGAAGCTCTCGTTGAAACTGTCGTTGAAGACAAGTCTGCTGATCAAGAAAGCATCTCCAATAGACCCGTTTCATCGCTCAAGCAAATCAAAATTATTGGCAACAAGATTAGGCGTGAGTACCGTATTTCTCCTGAACGACTTGAATTACTACGTGAGGCTTTCTGTGTTTACGAAGGCAGTCACAATTTTCACAATTTTACTATTGGTAAAGATTTTAGAGATCCCAGTGCTCTCAGACACATGAAATCTCTAACTGTGTCAGAGCCTTTTCTTATTGAAGGAACCGAATGGTTATCTATTAAGATTCATGGTCAATCATTCATGTTGCATCAAATTAGAAAGATGGTTGCCATGGTGGCTCTTGTCATTCGTGCAGGTTGTCCCTTGGAAAGAATCAACGAAGCCTTCAACCAAACAAGAATCAATATTCCCAAAGCCCCAAGTTTGGGCCTTCTATTGGAGCAGCCTGTTTACAAGGGTTATAACAGTAAGTTAGAAACTTTCGGCTATACTCCCGTTGATTTCGAGGCCTGGAAGGATCAAATTCAAGCTTTTAAGATGAAGCATATTTATGATAAAATTTACTATGAAGAAGCCAAGGAAAATGTTTTCCATGGATTCTTTGCTTTTATTGATAGCTTCAATGGTGATCCAATTTTTGATTTCATTACTGCTAGAGGTATCACTGAAAGGACCAACGTTAGTAATCGTAGACAGCCCAAGCTTGCTATTGATGACGATAACGATGACGAAATTGCTGCCAGTGACAACGAAGGCTAAACTTATATAGCTGGGAAATAGACATGACGGATTTCTGTCTAAAAAATATGTATTATTATTGAAAGCATATATTCATTTATTGCTTTTGGCTCGTGCTGTTTCGATTATTAGAATTCATACCCGATCTATCAGTTGCGCGAATTTTTTCTGGGATTAGTTTTTTCAATCTTCAAATTCATAGTAAAAATAATACAAATTCTGAACATTAAATATCCCGGTTTTTGAAATCTTTTTGAACTAGCACGTAATCCAATATATTATTTGTTTTTTTATCATGATGCACTTAACACTGCCAACATGATCTCATACAAAAAAATCAACTTAAAAATCAAGTTATTAATACACGAATGAATCAAAAATGATATTAAATATATATGTAATATTAAAAATAATAAAAAAACAAAACCCAAATAAAAATACACCAAAAGTAAAGAAAAAAATATAAACAGGAAAGAAAAATAATACACAAAGAATAAAAATAATTATTCAAAAATTAAGAACTGTGACGAAAAGAGAAACCCAAAACAAAGAAAATGAAAAGCCGAAAAAAAAATGTAATTAATGCTATAAAGCATTGATGAATAGAGAAAAAACACAAACCAAGGATAGGCGTGGTGAAAGTGACTAGATATAGAGTCGTTAACTTTACCGCAAGTAATGCAAGAAAAAGTAACAATCTAAACAAGATGAGAATTTTATGTTTTCCCATGTGCATATGTGTGTATATCGCACATAATGTGATAATTGAATGAGCCTGAAAAATAAATAGACAATTGAAAAACTCACAAGTGGTGTTTAAACATCTTGTCGTCAAGCCAGCCTACCTTTTCGTAGGCAACGAATAATCTACTGGCTTTATTGACATCAATTCTACAGGCTTTTTGAGCATCGGTTCTCCGAAAAGGTAAACCTTGTTTCAAACGGTGGACTTTTTCTGCAAACAAGCGTCGTTTGGAATCCAGGTAAAGTTCACAGGATAGCCGGATACAAGAAGCCAAATAGATCTCAGCAGGATGTAGTTGGCCAACCAAAGGGTCATTCGTAAGATCCATAGGCTGGCCCTTCCAGTCTGCTTTAAGCGGCTTACCGGGAAGCAAAGTAGACGTATCAGGAGAGTAATCTGGGAGCGAGGCGTAAGTGGATTCATGGACCTTAGATGGTGCTGAAGCGGTACGTCGTGGCTTAGGAGTAGATGCTCTTGATCCCTTGGGGGTAGGTAAAGGGGATGTGGTGTTTATGGAATGAGAATTGAATAAAGTATCTGGTTTGATGTTTGCAGGCCTAGGAAGGACATTAGCTACTGAACGCGAGTGTTTCACCTCTTCGGGTCTTTTCTTACTCGAGCGAGTTACCACAGGAACGTATTCAGCGTCTGAATTGACTGGGGTGTTTCTGACTCTAGAAGTAGTTGAGACTTGGTATCTGAAGTTGTTTCTTCTGATGATGCTATTATTTGGCAAAGAAGAAGACGTAGAATAGGTTTGAGGTTTGCGGGGACCGTAATGATTCAAAAACCCACGTTCGCGTTTAGAATAGGATGCTACAGAAGCAAGTGTGGAGAGTGATTCCCAGGCAACGCAGCGGAAATTAGTGTTATGAGAGAAAGCCGGCGTGAGGTCGAATGAATCGAGGTAGTATTCATCAATTTTGGATCGCTTGGAGGTTGTATCTGGGGTATCGATTTCGACGGGTGCGGGTCGCTTGACGGCCACTGTGGGGGACGGAGCGGCGGCCGAGGATACCGGGGCATTAGACTTTCGGAAAATAGGCGAGGAGCTGGTATCGAATTTGGATCGGGGGAAAAGAATAGGGTCCAGCTGTAGCAGACTGGGGGTAGGCGAGCTCACCGGGATGACCTTGGAGTAGGGGGACAAGGGCGGGGAAAGCATGGAGACCAGAGAAATCGGAGTGGACGAGCGCACTGGGGTAGATCGGGGTGTGGAATGCTGGTTTGAGATGGGTAGGTAGTGAGAATGAGGCGTGGCGGTACCAATTGAGGCATGTTTGTTTGGCAATTGAGGGCTGGCGCTTTGCAGAGAGCCAGTGGCGGCGGGAGCTGAGCGGGACAGCAGGGGCACTATAGTCGGATGGGCCATTGTGGGAGGCAATTTGGAGGTTTTAGGAGTGCGGTGTGTTGTCGGGGTCGGTTGTTTGATGTGTATATATAAATATATTTATTTTAAAATTAAAAAACAAAAAAAAAAAAAAAAAAAAAAAAACAATCCAGGCAGAAAGCGGTTTTACTGCAGGGAGGGTATAGATAGACTTTGTGGGTTTTTTGTATGTGAGTTTGAACAAAACTGACGCAGGCAAAGCAGGTGTTGGGAAAGAAAAGATACAAGCTGTATTGGCGATAAGGATCGGGGTAGGCAGAAGGGATGTTTAGGGCGAGCCAAGATAAAGAAAAGACTGGGGCGGGGATGCAAAGGAGGAATTGGTATTAGAAGAAGAAAAAGAAACGAATGTGCCAAAAATAAAATAATGTAAAAAATAATGTCGTTTGAGAAAAAAAAACTGTTTATCTACAAAGAAGTCAATTGGAAAGGGCCCGGTATATATATGAAATCCTCCTAAATAATTGCCCTCATTTGTCAAAGTCACTTGACAATCGCATTTTTTTCACTTTTAGCCCCTTTTTCAGTATTTTTTTTTTATCACTTCCTCCGTTTTCTTTTTGGGGATTACACAAAAAGGGATATTTGAGACAAAAATAAAAATTTTCTTTAAGCTATGTTCTGCAGAGAAAAAAGAAAAGCGCCAGGAAAAAGAGATCTATCAAAATACGCCCCACCATCCTAGACGCCGAGACGCTATCCTGGCCATGCCATTCAGCTTCTGGTGGTTTGGTTCTCGGCTCTCGGCCTCCCCGTCCCTGGGACTCTCCATACCAAAGAGATAAAAACCCAGCCTGCCAGCCGGTAATTGCCCGCGAATTGACTCTCTACCCTTTTTTCCAGGTTTATCCCGCTATACCGCACGCTAATTGACCATATCGTGGCCCCCGCCGGCCTGGCCCATTGCAAATTTTGACATCCCAATTAAGGGACCATCATGTGAGTTAGCCGCACCTTCTGCCCTCCCCATAACGGTCATGCGCAGGGCTATGCGGAATCGGGACCGTCCTATCACGTGAACCCCATATGTCATATGATTCTGCGCATGGGTGAAAAAAAACAAAAAAAAGAAAACATCTTGTCGTGTCTTTTTCGGCCTGTTTCTAGATCTCCCTAGTCCAGCGGGAATGGCGCTTGGCACGGGAGTGGCTTAGACTCTCTGGACTGTAGACCCTTTGGACCGCGGCGGATGGTTGGCCGTAATTGAGTCCAGAGTCCGGTTGGGTGGCCCTGTCCCCAAACAGAGCTGGTGGTTCCAGCAACGGCTCCCGGAATCCCCAAGCTCTAAATAATCAACTCCACGACGCGGGCGCCGTGGCTGTCGCTGCTGATTAGGGAGCATACATGTCGGCGGGCGATCTCTTCTGAGAGTAGGGTTATTAATTGGAGCCTGGATCCACTCGCTAGTACGGTATTGGTCTGCACTGCACTTTAGCATGGATACGAATTCTCTGCAGGCCAGCCTAATTGAGTTGCGCTACAGTATGTGGCCTGGAATTCATTTCCTGGACGTCTATCGGGCTTATCTGGGCCTGTGGGTTTGGCAAAACGCTCGCATGGTCTTTTGTCAATATCCTGGCCAGACTTTTGTCACACAACCGCCCGAAAAAGAAAAAAATTGCGCCCGTCGGATAGTCTAGTAAATAGGGTCAATGTACATTCCAGTCTTATAAAGTAAACAAATCGCTACTGCTAATTGGCACCCGAGTGATAAGGCATGACTACTCAAGTCCCGTCAGCCTTATGCGAGGTCATGTTGCCCAATTCTTAATTCTGGGTGAATTGAATAATTTTTCACTTGAATAAAGCCCATTCTACTGACCTTGTTACCTAAATCAAATACAGTCTCGTAAACATAATGCCATCTGTTCCCGAAACAAAGAAACATACTACTATGCATAATGCCAAAGATGAGTAATATAATACCGCGTTGGGTTTTTCTTATTTTCCTACGTAATCACTGTTCTCTTGCAGTAGGCCCTGCAATCGTTTCTCCGCCAACTAGAACAGAGGCCGCCAGTGCGCAGCGATTGGCAAGATTCTTGTCATACTATTCCTCAGATTACAATCGGCCTTTTGTATGAATGTGCTTCTGTATAGGGCACCCGTCGGCCCTGAAATTATTTAATCGCTGGCAACCATCGATAATGCTAATGGCCCATAACTGGGGTGCATACATATTGGTTAATACTCGATAAACTCTATTGGCACATTCCCAAAGCCAGCACCGTCAACGATGGAGATAGCCCGGGTCATTCCACCCTGACATAGAGTCGCACGTACAAGGAATTCTCTAGATACCGTTGTAGAATAATCAAACAATCGCTACGATTTCCGTCTGGTTATTGCGGAAATCAAGACGTGTTCTAACCTCGGGAACCGAATCGCAATCCCTCGATGGTTTCAAAATACGCTCTACATGATATATATGCACAAATAAGCAAAAACAATAATATATTAAAGATAAAAATTAATAAATAGAAACAAAGATACAGGAATTTAAATATGATACCTCAGAAAAAACGCTGAAATATCGGGCTTAAAACGACAAAAAACTATATGCTCCTAGAACAACGATGAGCGTGCACATTCCTTACAATAGCCGGTTTGGCAACATATAGGCAAGCATAATTGGTCTCCCAAACAATTATACTCCGTACATCACAATCCTCAAAGCCTAGACACAAGAAACTTCAAAGACCAGATAAGCGAAATGATGAATAATAAAATATAACCATGAAAATCATAAAAATAAACGAATAATAAAAAGCAAATTAACAAATTCAACAGAATGTTATTAATTGCCACCCAAAATAGCTAAAGCTTTTTTTTCAAAAAGCTTATAATGACTTCAAAAGAGCTTCCTTTTCAGAAACACTAAGGCTTTTGAAAGCTTCCTTGATACCTTCCATGGCACCCTCCTTGTTAGTTCTAACAAGAGAAACAATGCTCTGGATAGCGGCATCCTTCTTCAAATTGGCAACATTAGTAGCAAGAGTAGCTTGTTGTTCTTCAAGCCAAATAGCAACGTGTTGGTCATTTTCTTGATTCAACTCATTAGTAAACCAAGACTTGAGGCGAGCTTGTCTTTCAAGTCTAGTAGATTTGGGTAAGGATTCGTGGATCTTCTTGAGGAGGTACTCTTCATTAAGACGTCTACGGATACGCCAGAAAAAGAATCGTCTTGACTCGTTCCATTTAAGAACCTTCTTGATACAACCCTTTTCAAGCATTCTACCAGCACGATCATGAAGATCAGCAAATTGAACACTGATTTGTGAGTAAATAGGTAATAACAATTGTTCACGTTCGGCTAACTTGACTCTGATATCAGAAGATTCATCAGAAGATAATCCAGGCTTTTCTAATGATTGCATCAAGCCGGAATAGATAGGATCAAGTCTGCTCATGGTATCGAGCAACTTCTCACGTCTAAATTTAATTCCAACCATACCTTCAGGCTCAAGAACACCACCACGAGATTCTTCATCAGCATACATTTCCATCATATCAGCGTTAATGGTAGGATCAACGACGACCCAAGAACCACCACGTAATTCACCAGTAGGGGGGATATATGTCAAGATAGGTTGCTTATAATCAACAAGGGCATCGACAATAAATGAACCAAACTTCAGAACTTCATTGTACATATCACGTTGACCACCAGAGAAACCTCTCCAGTTAGCAAGAATCATCAAGGGCAAGTCTTCACCATAGTTGAAATCATTGATGGCTTGAGCAGTCTTGAAAGCTGAATTAGGGTACCAAACTTGACCGGCTTCTTGAACCATGGTTTCGGTAGAAACAGGGTTGGCAGGATCGGCAGGAATAACATTCTCAACAGCTCTGGTTTCAACACCAATAACACCAAAAGGAATACCACCCAATCTAGCACGGCCGACAACAACACCCTTGGCCCAGCCGCCAAGTGTTTCACGGAAGGAATCCTTGTCGAAAAGACCAGATTCGAATCCTTCTTCGGATTCCTTACCTGCAATCATCCATCTAACATCATAAGGTTCATTCTTAGTGGGACAATATTCAACCTCACGGTCCCAGGTATCGGCAGTTTCAAGAATGGGAACGGGCATACCTCTAGCAGCAGGAACGTAAGCTAACCAGTCAACAATTTGTTGGACACCAGCCATATCATCACTTGCAACAAGATGAGAAACACCATTGTTGTACATGATTTGAGTACCACCTAACTGAAGATTCGATGAGTAAACTTCACGACCCAAAAGCTTGTTGATAGCAGGTGCACCAGTAAGAATAATGGGTTGGCCTTCAATTTGAATGGCTCTTTGACCCAATCTAACAAGATAAGCACCAATACCAACTGATCTGCAAGTGACCAAAGTAATAGTAAAGATATCCTTATATGCACGGGAAGTGGCACCAGCGATCAGTCCGGAACCTCTAAGACATTCAACACCAAGACCATCTTCAGCACCAATGACAGTTTCAATCTTGTATCTCTCCTCGCCATCTTCAACAATCTTTTCAGTAATAACAGTCTTCTTGTCAGATTCAGCTAATTGTTGCTGGATTTCAGGAGTAAGATAAAGATACTTGAAACCCTTTTCTGGCCTAGCGGGGTCATTCCAGGCAACGGAGAACAACTTGATAAGTTCATCAGCAACACCGATACGAGCACCTGAGTTGGCCGAAAGATAAACTCTGGGAATGCCTAATTCTCTGGCCATTTCAGTAACCTTGTTGAAGAAGAAATCTTCACTAGGGCCGAAAGAACCAATCTTAAAAGTGATATCGTTAGCGACGATAATGATCTTTCTACCACGGGGGTATTCAGGAGTCTTGGCAGTAATAACCCAAGCAACCATACCAATATCATTGGCACCAGGTTCACGAGAAAGTTCGTGAAGAGTGTTGGTATTGTCAAGAATTAATTCCTTAGCGGAGAAAAAATCTTCGGGCATCTTCTTAGAGGATGCAGACTTGGCCCAGCTTGCTTGAATAGATTGCTTGAAAAGTTCTGGGAAATCATAACAGTAAGTAGTACCAATCAAATGAGCCTTATAACGCTTCGGTTGAAGCCACTCCTTAGTAGGATAGGGGGTACTAACAGGACGAAGGTGCATATTACCAGGCTTATCAAGAGACTTGAAAATCCACTCACCACGTTCATTACGAACTTCGGCGTACATCTCACAACGAACAACATAACCAGAAACATTGTCAATCATCGCACGAAGGGGATAAGGAACACCGGTAGGATTGTTGATCATGATACGGATTTCGGCACCAGTGACACGAAGTCTCCATAATCTTCTACCGAATCTTTCCAAGAAGTCACCGAGAGCAGCTTCAACTTGCTCGGGGGTAACATTGAAAACGGCAGAAAAGTTAATGAAAATATGGTTAAGATCAGAATTGGCAGTACCAATAACCTCAAGCGCATCAAGAATATCAGACATTAATCTATCAGTTTCTGAGATCAAATATTCCGAAGTAGGAATATCGTCACGTAGAAGACCAGGACGAACAATACCTCTAGTAAAGAATCTCTTATCACTAGGGGCATTCTTACCGATAGCTTCGTAAACATGAACATTACGGTTGTCAGTGAAGACGGGCTTGTAATCGAAATTCGAAAGTCTTCCGAGTTCAAGTTGATAGGCAAGGGCTGGCTCAATATGTCTGATAGACTGATCTTCCAGGAAACTTGGTCCTCTAAAGGTGTAATACTGGGGGTAAGAGCCATCACGGGAAGAGAAGGAGAAAGTAAGTCTTCTAATTTGACAAGCTAAAAATTCTTCTTTATATTCATCAATAATTTCTCGAATTCTGGCTAACTTCATTTCATCATCAGCATACTCATCCGAAGGGCCAACCATAAGACCCAAAACATTCTTGAGAATTTTACTTTCACCATTCACGGCAGAAGGAGGAACCCTTTGAGCAGCAGCAGGGTTACGAAGAGAATTGATAGAAAGGCCACCAGAATTTCTGGGGAAGTGTTCCAAAGCTCTGCTAATAACCTCATCAGAATCGTCCATGTGAGTTAAGGGAACAATAACACCAGCACGGACAGGCTCAGGGTCATTTTTACCAGCAATAAACGAAAGATCAGAGACAGAGAGAGCTCTAGACAAAGGCGATTCCTTATCGTCAGCTTCATCGATTTGATTAGCAGCATTCAAAGATGACTTTCTGGATGAAGGAAGCTTGAAACACCAGCTAATAGCAGGGGAAACACCGTCTTCGATGTGGTAGCTTAAGTTATCCACAGAGTATGCACGACACGAGCGACGAATGTACACTTCAAGGGCGGCAAGAACTATCCAAGGATCTGGGTGTGAGAAGAATTGAGATAAAACATCAAATACAAGGAACTTAGAATCAATGACCTCCTTCAATATATCAGTGTTAGGGGTACGGTGTTCAAGACCGATTTCACCGTAATGACTGTCAACAACTGATGAACGCAAAATGTGCTCAAGTTGGTCAGTGCGTTCCTTAAGGGAAGGTAAAGCACATTGAATCAGAATGGCACGGGCTCTAAGAGTAACCTTAGAACAAGAACGAGAATCTAATTCCGCAATTTGCTTAAGGATAGGTCTGAGGTACTTGGCGACGTCAAGGTTATTTATTTCATTGGGAGCATATTCGTTCAAAATGGCAAGAACAAGATTATTTTTAGCACCGACTCTGGTGTGAGATAAGACGTAGCCAACAACCTTAGGCAAATCATCCTTGTTCTCATCACGAAGTCTAAGAATAACATCTTCCTCACGAACGTTATGGCCAGCGAAAAGACTTTCGACGCCATAGTATTCTCCCAATAGCTCAGCAATGGTACCGTATTCATGAGCAACAAGACCATCGGCAAAACGAGTAGCAATGGTGACAAGGGGTTCTACAGTTTGGTTGAAAATAGTGGTATCAGTGGCAGTAGTAGGACAGAACTTTTGAATAGTGGAAAGAACTTGTCTTGAGGGAAATTCAGCGTTTCTGGCCTTAGCCTTTTCGATGATAGCTGAAAGCTGAGAATCGAGCTTTTGGGACAATCTACTGTGAAGAGCAGAGGATTGCTGTCTCCAGTCAGCGTAAGGCAATTCTGGGTTTCTCAAGACCTGAATAAGCTCTTTCAAGTTAGAAGTCATAGTAATTTGGTTGTCAAAACCAGCATTAATATTCTTCAAGGTCTTAAGTAAATAAGAAAATCTTTGAGCAGACTTGGAACCGCCGATAATAGGTTGACCATACTCAGGTAATTGACCAGCAAAAGGAGTCGCATGCTTCACCTTGGAGGGGTCATCAAGAGCTAAAATACCAATTATATCACCAGCTTTAAGAGTGGCACCGGGTTGTAAGATAGGCTGAACAATACCATCTTCTTGAGCAATAAGAGGCATATACATCTTCATGACTTCAACTTCAGCATAGGGTTGACCAGCCTTAACATGCTCACCATCCTCGATGAGGTATTTGACAAGCTTACCAGGGGAAGGTGTACGAAGTTGAGTGGGATCATTCTCAATTTCGAGAAGACAGGTTTTAGAGTCCACCGATAAACGAGTAGCACCAACTTCCTCCTTCCAGTAAACATTATGAGACTTACCATCAATGGCACAAAGAAGGCCACCATCGTTAAGACTACGAACACCAACCTCGACCTTAGAACCATTAATGAATAAGGTGTAAGATTCAAGAGAGGATCGAGTGGCGGTGAACTTATATCTCTGATTTTCATAGATAAAATCAACAGGGTAAAGGGTTCTAAGAAGATCCTTAGAAGCAACTTGCCCCTTCTCCAAAGAAGATCTGTACTCGTCAAATTGTTTTTCACTGGCAATATGAGCCTTGGTAACAGCACCACAGATGACGGCTAAAAATTGATCGGGGCGCTCAGCAGTTAACTTTTTAGAAATCAATTCATCCAACCAACCAGTAGTAATAGTGTTATCTTCGAAATCAGGAGTTTCTAATAGCTTAATTAAATATTCAACAGTAGTTCTGAAATCACCGCGAATAGAAAGCTCTTTAAGGGCAACAACCATATGCTTTCTAGAAGCGGATCTATTTTCACCAAAGGCAAAAATGTGACCGAATTGCGAATCTGAGAAAGAGTGAATGCCACCTTGGTTACCAACGGAGAAGTAACCCCAAACATTGGAACTGGATCTGAAGTTAAGCTCATGCATGGTACCAGAAGAGGGCTTGAAACCCTCACCAGGATCTTCCGAGGTAATTCTACAAGCGGTAGTGTGACCTTTAGGAATAGGCTTTCTTTGGGTCTTGAGAGATGCTTCAGTAGAGAAATCGAAATCAATGGGGGTGGAGGTGTGAGGGTCAACACCGTAGAAAAGGCGGATATCCTTGATACGATGAAGAGGGATACCCATAGCAATTTGCAATTGAGCTGCAGGCAAATTAACACCAGTAGCCATTTCAGTAGTAGGATGTTCTACTTGAAGACGGGGATTTAATTCCAAGAAATAAAACTTATCTTCAAGATGAGAATAAAGATATTCGACTGTACCAGCGGAAACATAACCCACAAGTCTACCGAGTCTGACGGCAGCTTTTTCCATAGCCGAAAAAGTATCAGGCTTCGCAATGGTAACGGGTGCCTCTTCAATGATCTTTTGATGACGTCTTTGGACGGAACAATCACGACCAAAAAGAGAGATATTGTTACCATATTGATCGGCAAGAAGTTGAACTTCCAAATGACGAGCATTGCCAGCTAATTGCATGATAAAAATGGGTGAACCAGGAATTTCACCAATGACTTGGTGGTATAGAGCAATAAAGTTGTCTTCACTTTCAACCTTTCTAATACCCTTACCACCACCACCTTCAGAGGCCTTGATCATGACAGGGAAACCAATCTTTTTGGCCTTTTCAAGACCATCTTCAGGGGAAGAACAACAGCCTTTAGAGTAAATATCGTCGGCAACTGACACTAAGCCAGTTTCCTCATCAAGGACAACCTGATCAACACCGGTACCAGACCAAGGGATACAGGGGACTTTAGCGTGTTGCGCAACAATGGTAGAAGAAATCTTATCACCGAGTGATCTCATTGCAGAGCCAGGAGGACCAATAAAAACAATTTTCTTGGGCGAGGCGGCAAGACTTTCAGGTAAAATGGGGTTTTCAGACGCATGACCCCAACCGGCCCAGACGGCATGGACATTAGTTCTTTCGGCAATATCAACAATAAGTTCTACGTTGGCATAATTATTGTTATTAGTGCCACCAGGAACTTCGACATATTGATCGGCCATACGAATATATTCAGCATTGGCTTCGAGATCTTCAGGAGTAGCCATGACTGTGAAAGAGATAGCTCTTTCATTGCCAAAGGTTTCGTAAGCCCATTTTCTCACCGAGCGGATTTCTTTAACAGCGGCAATACCGTTATTGGCGATAAGAACCTATAAAAAATTAAAAAGTTAGTGATTGCTGGTTTATATTTGTGTATTGCCCCTTTGGAGCTCCTTAATATTTTGGCTAAATATTTGTCTATTACTTCTAATTGATCAATTAAAAACAAAAACTTGTTTTATATATAGGTCTGTTGGTGTATTTAACATCAGATACCTAATATTATTTCCAAGGAATCATCCAAAAATATAATTGATCAAAAAAGTTTACCAGATGTAGTATGTAAAAATCGTACTTACCGAAGAAATAACGGTGTGACCATTGTGAGATTGAACAAAATCCTTGACAGCAGAGGGTTCAGCGTTCTGGAGTGAGTTAAGGCCTAAGAAGTGTGAAGGTAATTTTTCATGCGAGCGTAAATCGGCCTCGAGGATTTGTGGTGTAGATGCTCCGGAAGCCATTGTAGAGTATAATTTCCTAGTTGAATAAATAGACGATAAAAAGGTATTAAAAGGGTATTTATGGGTTAGAAAAGTCGACGAATAATTATAGGAGTTGAATTTTGGGGAGATTGATTCAATTCGGTTTATTAAACGAGGTGGTGATCTTTAGAAAGAAAGAAAAAAAGTTAGAAAGATGTTCAGTTGTTAAGGGTTGTGAAAGTTTTGAGGCGTGCAGGCTATATAACCCAACATTTGAGCGATTCGGGGTAGAACACCTTAGATGCAGATAGATATCACAGCACGAGATCGATTCAATCTGCCGGCGAATCACACGCGGCCCATCTAGAATAACAGCAACGACGTTCTACCAACATGATAGCCATCGAATAATACAGTGATTATTGGAATACAAGGTATCCGACAAAAAAAAAACGAATTAACAGTAAATGAGACTTACGTAGATGTGTTCAAAAATGACTTGAGATAATCGTTATGGGAGCTTGAGTTATTACGATTGTTATTTGAAGTAGCCGAGAATTTTGAACCAGGATTGTTGAAGAAAAGAGACGATCTATGGGAGGTAGACAATTGACTTTTCGGGACAAAATAATAACGTAAAAACGAGGTAGTTTCTGCGATAGCACAAGGGTTACAATGATTTGAAACTGAAAGATAAATTAAAGAAGTAGAGTGTTGAAGGAGCCGGCAATGGAAGCTAGGGCGAGATAAAGCGGTGTTCAGCAAGCGTGAGAATGGGAAAGACAAAACAGGTTTGAGAAACAGGATGGAAACGAATGAAGGTGGGAAGGTCGAGGAATATAAAGAACGGGGAGGCAACAGGGCCAGCGAGGAATACACGCCGTACCTTATTGAGGGAGTTGGTACAATAGTAGCGGTCTTGATAGTATTATATTTTCAAGGTATTATAGTATACCACTGCGACATGTGTCAGCTAGGAATGGTAGCAAACTAATGTATGGTCAAAGCTTACAGTCTATAGTAGGAAAGACAGCCGATCGCGATATTAACAGGTGCAAGCTATAAATGCAGCACAATATTACCCCAATTCGTATCTCGTAAGCTCAAATAAAGTTGATTAATGCCCCTAAGCACCGGTGGACGATGTTGAGGTTGGGTCGACTGGGGCCGGGTAACTCGATCGAGATAATCCAACAAATCTTTAATGCACCCAACAAAAATCTTATTTCATCTATCTCTAGGCCATTAGTCGTCAGCCTTTGTACGGTCCAGCTGCTAACTCCCGTCTGCTGCTTTTCTTAACGGCTTTTCTAGGGCACATCCGAAACGCTGTTTTTGTTATGCAGTTTCGTGCAGGAATCTGCTTGCGTGGGTACACACTTGGTCAGGCCAGGGAGGTCGAGATGACTGGAATAGTCTTGAGTTGTGTCTACAGGTCTACAAAAAACAATAAGCAAAAGAAGCCAAGATATAGAACGTACATACAATACGAGACATCGCGGGTTTTTCGATTTTTGGTTTCCCCATCAAATCTCAGTCAAGTTTTTTGTCTTTAAGCTCACTGGCCCACCCTACCATATTATCTCATATCCCCATCCCATCCTCCGTCCCCATCCCATATTCTAAGGCACCCCCCCCCCCCAATGCAGTCCCGCACTGGCTTGTACGTAGCCCAGGAAACCACCTATAATTAATTTCCATTATTTGAATCATCTAGCTACTCAACTCTGGGTTTTGTGGTTTTTTCATCTCTATCCCGAGTTTCGGCCTTGAGCCCTTCCGGCTTACCTATGCAGAAGACGCTTCGGGGGATCTGTTTTCATCAACTCCGCAATCGCACCAATACCTTAGCTGTTGATTCTAGCTTACCCACCGGCAGTATGTATGTACATTGTCATTATTAAGGCATGAAAAGCTTCCCCTCGGCCGTTCACTTTTGTCCTGGACATGGTTCGATCCACTTCTCTGCCCGTAGCTCTATCCCTTACATAGCTACAGTTGCATGTCGGTATTCGCTAGTAATCCGTAATACGTATTATATTTTTTTCGTGGAAAAAAACAGTTATAAGAAATAATATAAATAATATAAATAACACATACTAAAATATATTATTATGTAGTAGAAAAACACCCAAACCCAAAAAAGATAAACAAAATAAAAAAGAAGGAAAATAAATAAAGAACAAAGTACAAAAAGTAGCATCAGCAATCAAGATAAGGTGAATTAACCACCGAAACCGTAAAGGGTACGTCCTTGTCTCTTAAGAGCGTATACAACATCAAGAGAAGTGACAGTCTTTCTCTTGGCGTGCTCAGTGTAAGTGACGGCATCACGAATGACGGATTCAAGGAAGGACTTGAGAACACCACGGGTTTCTTCGTAGATTAAAGCAGAAATACGCTTAACACCACCTCTTCTAGCAAGACGTCTGATAGCGGGCTTGGTAATACCTTGAATGTTATCACGAAGAATCTTTCTGTGACGCTTGGCACCACCCTTGCCTAAACCTTTACCACCTTTACCACGACTTTAAATTAAACGGTTAGTATAATGTGATTAAAACGGTCATCGGCGTATAGCGTATAATTTTGTCATATGTTTAGGTAATATTGCCTTTGTTCCCAGCGTTAAACATATTGATGTCCCCATGTTCTTCAATATTCAAAAAGTGTATCACAGAACGGTAAACATCCCAATCTCCACCATACCCACATCTCCACCAATTGGGTATGTAGGAGATGGCAATGATTGCGTTACGCGAGCTTCAAGTTATATACACTTGGTAAAAAAGATAATAAGCCCGCAAATGACACGGAAGCGACATTCACAAGAATCAAAGAGCGTGGTTACTTACCCAGACATATTATATTAATTTAATTAGTTTTTGATTGATTGGCTAAAATATTAGATCTGTTTAAAGAATATTTTCTTATAACAAGTCAAGTATTTTATAATTTATTAGTTGTTTAATACAGGAAAAAGAGAAGCAAAAAAAAGGGCGTTAGGTGGCGAAACCACTCTATTTTATAATGATTATTCTCTCAGCTGGCCGGTGGTGATGGAGGCATCAAACCGTGTTTTATTGGGTCTTGAAAGTACACCATTGTGCTGGGTTATCCGCTGGCAATTATGGCCCCATCACCATCACCATCAGTGTCCAGCTCCATCAACAAGTTGGCTGGGCGTTATCGGGCTTAACTACTGTAAATACGTTCTGAAGTTTACGGGGTGGTTAATAATGCAGCACGGGGGATTGACCAAAAATTGCGGTTCGTTTTAATTCAAGTTGGCGGCGGCATGCTTAACTATGGGGGATTGGTCCCAATGCTCGAGTTAACTAATTTCCAAAAGGGCTCCAACGCCATAATTCCCACATTTTCTATTAACTATGGGGTTGGGACTTTAAGGCGTTATGGAGAAATACTTTAACTGTGTACCGTTATATTTTGGTTGTCTCGGCAACTGTGCTCCTGGTTTTTGTAGTTATCTTTCAGCCACTACTGTGGATGTAATTATGACAAAGGGATTATTAATTGGAGGGCATTATCGCCATCTATTTTATAAGTACTCGGTGCCGTATCTATTGCCTATCCTGGCATTTAGAGATAAGCAAATAATCTGTATTTTATTTTGTCCCATCAAAACCATCCAAGTTGACCCTTTTTATATTTATATCATTGGAGTATCTGTCAGTTGACTTTATTTTATTATTTACTGCTTTTTTTATTCTTTACTACTTTTTTTCGACCATTATTGTTTGTGTGTACAAGTTTTCTGTTCAAGCCCATTTCATCATATACTTGAAGAGCTCTTTTATTTTGTGGTCTAACAATGTCAGAAAAACAATCCAGACCGCTTGGTTTCGAAAAAGAACACCTTATCGCGCCGGTAAATAGTCATAATGTGATTAATTCTTTACCCAAGCGTCATTATTTTTTTACTAAAAAATTCTTAAGAGTAGCTGCCACAGTTTTTCTCGGTGGTGTTGTTCTAACCAATATTATCATAAAGCCAGACTATTCCTTTGTCAACGATGAATACCTGAAAGCCGTAGAGTGGGTATCTGCTAATCGTATCAACTCTTTCTCTGACTCAGTACAAGTTGATAATGATAGCTCTTTCCACGTGTTCCGAGGTGATGCAGATATGGATCCTGATTTCTCGAGACAGGTTATTGTGGAAAACGCTGCCGTAGCCTGTGATGTGCCGTATTGCTCAGAACTTGCTGTGTCGATTTTAAAGCGAGGCGGCTCTGCTGTTGATGCCGCTATTACTACCGCTCTTTGTATTGGTACTGTTAATAGTTTTTCCTCCGGTATTGGTGGGGGTGGATTCATGTTAGTTCGGGACTCTGATGGTACTGCGCAAGGATTGAACTTTAGAGAAGCAGCACCTAGATTGGCCCATAAGCATATGTATGACGGTATGCCTCGCAAATCTCAAGTTGGGGGTCTTGCCGTAGGCGTTCCGGGTGAGCTTGCCGGATTATATTCTGCTTATCAAAAATACTCTAGTGGTAAGCTTTCTTGGGATGATTTGATTCAGCCCGTCGTAGAATTGAACAAAAACGGCTTTATTGTGGATGACCCTTTAGCTCTGGCTATTGAGGTAGGGACCCCTCTTTTCACATTAGCTCCTGAAGGTTGGGATTGGCTTTATGTACATGATGGAGATACAAGACGATTGGCTAAAGCCGGTGATCGCATAACCCGTCCTTTGCATGCTCAAACACTTGATATGGTTGCACGAAATGGTTCATCTGCTATATTTTACGACCCTCATGGGCCTATAGTTAAACCACTTGTCGAACATATTCAGAAAACTGGAGGTATTATGGTTGCTCAAGATTTTGTTGATTATGAAGTTGTTTCTGAAGCACCCTTGAATGGAACCTTCCAAGGACGTGAAGTGTTGACTATGGGTAACCCTACATCTGGGCCAGCTTTACTGTTGGGTTTGAATATTATTGATGGTTTTGATAATACTGATGAATCAGAGGAGTTTAGTGATATTCTAACCCAGCGGCTGGTCGAAGCTATGAAATGGCTTTCTGCTGGCCGCACTGAGTTTGGTGATCCGACAAAATCTCTTAATAATACCGAACGTATCAATGAAATTATGTCCAAGGAGTGGGCGGATAAAGTTCGTAAAAACATTTCAGATGAGCATACATTACCGTGGAAGGACTATCATCCAGTTTATGAGAATACTGAACCTCACGGTACATCTCATTTCTCTATCGTTGATGAAAATGGTATGGCAGTTTCTATGACAACTACAGTTAATCTTTATTTTGGCGCTTTTATCTGTGATCCAGTCACAGGAATAGTTCTTAATTCTGAAATGGATGACTTTTCTCTTCCCGATACAAATAATGCATATGAGTTGAGACCATCGATCTACAATTTTGTGGCACCCTTTAAACGGCCTTTGAGTTCAACCGTCCCTACAATTATATCAAACTCAAATGGGGAAGTAGAAATGGTTATCGGTGCAGCTGGCGGTTCAAGAATTGTTACCTCAGTGTTTCAGGCTATTGTAAGAAAGTACTTGAGTAAATTACCTCTTTTGGAGGTCATTGCTTATCCTAGAATTCATCACCAACTTTTACCCGAAACTGCTTTTGTTGAGTTTGGTGCACCAAAGCACGTTACTCAAAATTTGGAATCTAAGGGTCATGGCACTAAACTAATTAACCCTGTTACAGCTATGAATGGTATATACAAGGATACAGATACTGGTTTAATACATGGTGTTAGTGATTGGTGGAGGAAAAAGGGGTTGGCGGCTGGATATTAGGGGGCGCTGTATGTAATTTCCAAAAATCCCATTTTGAAAATATATTCATTTAATTCTTTATACGCTTTAATAATCATTATACTATTGAGCAAAACTTGTTTATTAAATGGGTAGCATAATCATGTCGCTATGCTCAACATCCATCACCATAAGCATGCGAGTTTATTGTAATCATCACATAATCAGTCGATTTCATTGACGGAGGGATACCAGTAAGTTCCAATAGGTTCGTTACCCGGCCTAAAAACTAGAATTTTTCAAATCAATACTGGCCAAACGCCAGCTTCAAGATCACCCACCTTGATTCTACACGACAGTTTAAAGATACATTTACTCGTATAATATTTATATTAACTGTATAAAGATATTTTTCAATTTCAAGTTCTTTCGCTTATCACAGTATCAAACTTTTATTAGTCATTTATAAGTTATTTATTCCTGTCGCCTGCACTTTTTCGGTCTTCTGTATATAGTATCGTTTTCGTAATTTTGCCTACGATACCCTTCTCTCAAATAATTCCTCACTTTTCGTTATTCAAAAACTAAACAGGAATATTTCTTTTAAAAAAGAAAACCCTTCCCTCAATAATTTTTTCACACATCACATATATCATAAACTATTTTCATAATGTCATGGCTTTTTGGTGGTAACTCCAAGAAGGAACAACAACCTGAACAAAAGCCTGAAGTTCAGGAACAAGCTTTCTCCTTTGATTCTACATCAGCTCAAGACGTCTCATCTTTCCTTTCAACTCCCATGGATACAAGCAGATTACATCCTCTTGCTGGTCTTAATGACACTCTTGAATATCTTAATATTGACGATGAGGCTCTCACTGATCTTCAAGGTGCCCAAGGTTTAATTCCTTCTAGAGGTTGGACTGATGATTTATGTTACGGTTCTGGTGGTGCCTATCTTACCGGTTTAGGTCTTGGTGGCTCGTATGGTTTTATTGAAGGTATTAAGGCCATTCCTTCAGGTGCTCCCACAAAAATCAGAATCAATACTGTTCTTAATCATATCACTAAGCGTGGTCCCTTCCTTGGTAACTCCGCTGGTGTCTTGGCTCTTGGTTACAATCTTGTCAACAGTCTTATCGGTTATCAAAGAGGCAAGCATGATGCTGCTAACTCTGTTGCTGCCGGTGCTATCACCGGTGCTTTATTTAAGGCTACCAAGGGCACTAAGCCAATGTTTATTGCCTCTGGTTTGATGGCTTCAGCTGCCGGCGCTTGGAGTTTGATCAAGGAACTTCTTTAAATAGCCAGAAAAATAAATATTAAAAAACAATATGAAAGTTACTTGGTTCGATGAAAAAATGGTACAACATTAATTGGCCCTCCATTCCTATCAGAGTTGGCTCACAAGCTAGAAATGTATATGGTTGTTCTTTGAAGTTCCTTCGAAAACGATATATGCTGAATTTGAAAATACTTCAGTTGCGTTATCTTAGATTTTTATGACCTCGCTCTTTATCTTGCGTAACCCTTCTTTCTCTCAATATGGTGCCCATCTACGCAAATTGTACGCATGGTGTTATTTATTTTTTCTACTTCTGCTATGTTTAGAGCTCTTATGACCATGTTCTTCTGACGTCCATTCTTCTGTCTTACTGTTCTTTATTTTTTTCTCTTTTCCTTTGTCTTTTTATGTAAATATTCTCTTTTTGTCTCTCTAATGATAATATATGCCCGTATAAAACATGATTCATTGTTTTCACTGAGGGATTTCATTCTCGCCGTCCTTCCCCACGATTATCACGCTCATCTCACTTTGGGTGTAGTTCTCGCATTGCTTTCGCTGAATAAGCTGATCTGAATACTTACTTCCGGGTAATTAAAACATACTATCGTGTATATTTTGAGTAGCTGGTAAACAACGTTTCCCTTTTGAATATTATCATAATCTTTTGGTATTGTATTCTTCTCGATTGTTGTTTAATTATTGTTTTTCTTTTTGTGTTGTATATAGTTTTTTTATTTTGATTTTTGTAATTCATCAAATAGAACGCATGTTAATTTTTGCGATTTAACTTTATGTACTATGTTAAAGTTAATTGAAAACAAAAAATTTAAATTTACTTAAAAGTTTAAAAACAAAATTAAAGAAAAACCAATCAGTCGGTCAATATATTCACTTTTTTTCTTCTTTTATTGGTAAAAGTACTGACTTGGAACAACTATACTATTCTCAGTTTTTTAGAGGACAGAATAAGAAATGTTTCAACGTTATATTCACCGGAAAAACATAATAGGTTTACCGATCTTAGAGTCCGGCCCAAAAATAAATCAAAAATGACTTTTATGAATATTTCTATTAAAATATTTACATGACCGTATTATATTTCTAACTTATTCTGACTTCAAGTACAATTCACTGTCTAGTGGTCCCAGAAATATTGAAACAATCATTTCCCTTTTTCTTCAACGATTTTTCAATTGTAAAATCATCACTAAAACCAAAGAAAATCTCACGACTTTCAAAAGGAAAAGAAAAAAAAAGCCTTTGCTGTATGATAAGATCTGACAAGTTATTAAAATTAGAGTTCTCGGTAGTTTAAGCAAAGGCTAGGATTCATCCATAATTCATTTAGATTGAATATGGTTTTACAGTAAATTTGTTTATAGTTATGGAACAGATCTACCAAATGCCTTTTTCTTTTTAGAAACGTTCTTTTTGAGTATCTTTCGTTGAGAACGTTTAACCTACAAAAAACGTTTGACCAACCCATACACAGGACTGCTATGGTTTGTATTGAAATCGGCCACTGGTAGGCTCATGACCAAACCCATACCCCACTATAACCCCAACCCGCAAAATCTGCCGGAAAAAATTATGCAAAAACAAAAGGGCAACCTTTTTTTGATCGCCTTTGAAGGCTTTCATTACAAAAATCTTCTTTTCTTAACTGCAAATTCGTTAAAAACAAATCATCAAAATGGAATTCCAAGAACAGCCTACCTTCCCTGAACAAACTGAACAACCTCAACAACAACGTTTTGGCAGACCTTGTTACAACTGTATGTATAATATGTTGATACGAGATGCGTTTGCTCTCGGTTGTCGGTCCATCGCAATAGAACGGTCGCAGCAACACGAAAATATTTAACCTGAAATGAAAATATTCGTTCGCTAAGCAATGAGAATAAATGAAACTTTATACATTTCGCTGGATTTTTAGGTATTGTGTAATGGTTACAACCCTAACGGTTATGGCTGTATGGTTCTCATGTAATCGTTATTCACGCTTATCTTCTGCAAGAGCGTTTGGTCGTCAGCCCGTTTACTGCGCTACACCAGCTCTATTGTTGAGGAGATTATATCACCTAAAGACAATAGCTACTGTTTTTTATACCTTCCCTTTGCTAAACCAAATGTGCACAATTCATTATGTCCTCCTGGTGTATATTTTGTACTAACTTTGACTTCTCTTTTCCTGTCTTTAGGTGGTGAACCCGGTCATCAAGCTCGCGCCTGCCCCAAGGCCGGTAACCCTGTCTGTTACAACTGTGGTAACGACGGTCATGTTTCCCGTGACTGTCAAGACCCCCCCAAGGAAAAGTCATGTTATAAGTGCTCTGAAACTGGCCACATCTCCCGTGAATGTCCTCAAAACCCTGCTCCTACTTCAGGCTCCCGTGCTGGTGCCGAATGTTACAAGTGTGGTAAGACTGGCCATATTGCCCGTGGCTGTACCGCCAATGGCGCTAGCCCTTCTCGTTCTTTTGGTAGACCTCAAACTTGTTTCTCATGTGGCGGCGCTGGCCACTTAAGCAGAGACTGTAACCAAGGTCAAAAGTGCTACAACTGCGGTAACATTGGCCATCTTTCCAGAGAATGTTCTCAAGCCCAAGACCGTGTTTGCTATAATTGTAAGCAATCTGGTCATGTTGCTAACGCTTGTCCTGCAGTTAAGGTTTAAGCAGATTCTTTTACCGCTAAGAAAATTTAAAAAAGTAAAGAAATCAAAGCCCTGATTATTTAATGGTGTTTGACATTCTTTTTTTGTTATTATCTATTGTTTATTATTTATTGATGTTTATATCTATGTTTGTGAATTTGTTACCAAGGTGTGTATTTTTCTTTGTGTCCTCTGCGAGTTTTGTCAGAGGATTGAAAGAGGAAGAAAAGGTCATTTTCGATCTTCTTTTTACTGCTGTTTATACAAGTATATAGCGAGTGATTGAGTTTGTGAATATGAGAATGAGAGTGAGTGAGCGAGTGAGTGAGTATGATGTTTTTAATGCCCCTTATCCCCCCTTATGACCCTTTATATTTTTGAGTTTAATTTATTTTGGCTTCTATAATTGAAAATAATTTTTATTTTTATTTGAAAAATATGCTATTTTTTCACTATTGTATTTATTTCTACCATTTCTTATATCACCAAAGTATATTTTTTTGTATTATTTGTATATATGTGCATCTATGTATACAACTCTCGTGGAAGCACCAGCCTATTTATAGCGTTGGAAAGAAAACTAGTTTTATTTATCATAACATTTAATAAACGAGAAATAAAAAGAACGAAGCGGAGTAATTTAGGTTTCATTGTAAATAGAGTTAAAGCTAATGTTTCTACTTACTTTCATCCATCTTCTCATCCTTCTGCTCAACATTTTCAGCAGATGATTCTTCAGCAGTCAATGCAACCGATTTCTTAGCCTCTAATGCAGATTCTTTCTTATTTTCTATTTTGTTTTCAATCAAGTTATGGAAAGCAATGATAGCGCGAACCAAACTACTGAGGTAAACTACCATGAGCTCGTCATTGGTTTTGACAGTAAATGATTTTGAAAGAGCATTTTCATGATGGCTTTGACCGAAACTATTACTAGTACTAAAAGAGGATTGACCACTTGTAGGGGGGGTTGATAAAGTAGGTAACAGATTAAAAATATCTTGCAGTTTACCTAAAATAACGTGGTTTAATGGTAACTTGCCGTCGAGAACATTCTGTAAATATCTAGCAATTTCTCTCAGTCGGGAATGTAAACCTTGTAATGATTGCAATTGCTCAGTAATTCGTATAGAAAGGTTACCAGCAGCAGCATCACGAACATCTCTCAATAAATGTTCAACACCAATTTCTTCGGCCTCAGCAGCTTCAATCAACGAAGGAACATGGATAAAAGTCTTATCAGTAGTAGTGCCATCATCTTTGATTTCTTCAACAGCAAAATAAGCATCGGTAGGAACACCAATGTCCTTTGGTTGAACATCAACAATTAAGAGTAAAGGATTGGGAGTATATTTCTTGAAAAGTTCGTTGATTTGTAAATCCGAAGCCCTTAATTTAGGCCCACTGTGGTACCAACCAATTAGCTTTTCTTTAGCACTAATCTTCTTAAACATGTCACCCATAGCTTCGATGTAATTGTGATCTAAAAACCAAACATTAGGGTTCTTTTCATCTTCTTCGAAAGGGATAGCAAAACTGTTTGTGACTTTGACTGACTTGCCAATACGTTCGCCCAAAAGAACACCAACAACTCGCTTTTTGGTATCTTGAGCAATTCTATTGTAATGGTCAACGACGGATAAAAGTACTAATGGTGCAACAGCAACCGACTGTTCCGTCAATGATTGAGATTCAGTAGTAAGCGCAGACATTGTTCAAGAGATGAGTATGTGTATGAAGGCAAGAAGATAGTTATGATGATGTTCCCAAAGATGTTTAAGAGTTTTTAGAAGAAATGATTGAATGTGTATCTATGCGTTTCTAGTAATAACCAAAACAGCTTAAAAATATAACCTCAGTTGGTGATAAATCAGTTAATGACTAGTAGCCTCTATTGTAGTTGTGGTTTCAACCAACGATTAAGGTCGATGTACATTTCGCCTCCCAAGCTCAGGCTCACACTTACCCAGACCGTAGATGCTGGTATGATCCCAAACTACTATATACGATCTGTATCTTTAGCCAATATCGATAAAGTTTGAACCGTTAATTATAAATTACAAATAATCTATATATAAGTATCAAGCTAGCTTACAATCCAAGGTTAAACTAAAACCAAAACACCTGAATTATTCTACTATATTTGAATAAGGTATAAATAATGCCATTCGCGCAACTTATTATTGGACCCCCTGGGTCGGGAAAGTCCACTTATTGCAGTGGTATGCAACAGTTTTTATCTGCCATCGGCCGTAAAACATCAGTTGTTAACCTTGATCCAGCGAATGACGATCTAAACTATACCTGTAATCTTGATATTAGAGATTTTATCACTTTGGAGGAAGTAATGGAGGAGCATAGTCTCGGACCTAACGGTGGTGTTATGTTTGCATTGGAGGAAGTTGAACATTCAATTGATCAATTTATACAAAAAGTGATAGATTTGGGTAAACACGAGTATATTCTTTTTGACTGCCCAGGCCAAGTGGAATTATTTACTCATCATTCCACACTACACAAGATCTTTAAAAGGCTAGAGAAGTTAGATTATAGACTTGTGGTAGTACACTTGATCGATTCCTATTATATCAAATCCCCTTCACAATACATCTCAATTTTATTATTGGCGTTGCGAAGTATGCTTTTACTTGATCTCCCTCATATTAACGTTTTGAGTAAGATTGATTTACTTTCCAACTATGGTGAGTTGGACTTTAATCTTGATTTCTATACTGAGGTTCACGATCTTTCACATTTATTTCCTCTATTACAAAAGGAATCTTCCTCATTATTGGGACAAAAGTATACGAAGCTAAGTGAAGCTATCGCTGATGTAGTTATGGATTTTTCTTTGGTAGGGTTCGAAGTTTTAGCTGTTGAAGACAAAAAATCAATGATTAATTTGCTTTCGGTAATTGATAAAGCTAATGGTTATCTTTTTGGCTCTACTGAAATCGGTGGCGATTCTGTTTGGGCTGACGCTACCAGACAAGGCGGCTATATGGGAGGTATTTACGATATACAAGAAAGATGGATTGATAATAAGGAGGCATACGATAAACAAGAACGAGAGGAGCTCGAAGCTCGTATTAAAGAGCATAATGAAACCCAAGGAATATCAGATGAGAAGACTTCGCCTGAGGATGAGTGGGAAGAAGCCCTTAAGAACTGGGAAGAGACACAAGGTGGCTCTTATGTACGATAAATTATAGTTTGACTTTAAGGTAATAATTTTATTATAGCTTAAAAAAGGGTATTTCAAATCCATGTATGATGTACAGGTAGATGTGGCTTAATAATAGCTTTTAATCCTGCATCAGATCGTATACTGTTCAATTCAATAACGATTCAGCTTTCGCGATATTTTCTTTGACAATTTCTAGAGTTTCCGCATCATCAGAAGTAGACTCTTCCTGCCCATAAGCGAGAATTAAACAATTGAAGGTAATAAAGACTATAGTTAGTGACTTTGGAAAATAATGTACACAACACTACCGATATAAACTTACAAGTAAAGACTTTACAGTGTCAAGAGCATCTCTGATTTTTTTCTGTAACTCAGGAATCATCTTTTCAGTATCCTTGAGGACTTCCATCTATTTAAATAGCCAGTCAGAATATAACACAATTTAAAATTAAATTAGAGTAAGCTCACGTACGTATTTTTTGATTTCATACTTATCAGCGTTTTCAGATTTCATTTTCTCCAGTGTTTTGGTATGCTCAGTAACTTCTTCCTTGTAGAGAACTTCCTCTTTGAGAAGTCTTCCAAGAGCCATAGCTCTAATCTTTAACTGTGAAGGTGGCATATTTTACAGCAGTTGGCCTTTGTTATAAATGATAGCGTTTGTTTATCAAATGTGTGAAATGAGACACAGCGATAAAGAGATAAACAAACAACCGTTGACCTTTCCACTCTAAAACTCCCAACTGCATGTCAATAACCACTGGTATTAATGCCTGGAGATATTTTTCTTATATTTTTCTTATATTTTCTTCTAGGCTTATACTCAGATTTATTTAACTCGCCTTATTTGATCCTTCAGTTGAGCTTCAGTCGGCGACTTTTTGGAGATTTAAAATGAGTGAGCAACATGCGGAATCTATGAGAAATGTTATCGTTCAAACTATTGAGGATCGATCGCATAAACTTGAAGTATGGAAAAATAGTAAAGCTGACTATTTAAACTTGAGGGAAACCTTGAATACCTTCCCAGATGAACTAACCAGAGAAGTTAATGTAAGTTTAATATTAAAAAAAACCAGTCATGATATTATGTGTATAAATATATTCCCAGGAGGTCGCCAAAGTAACGGAACTACGACCATCCTCATTCCTGTGGTATGCTTAAAGATTTTACTAAAAGCTAACTTCTCATGTAATACAGGTCAAAATTGGATCAAAAGCCATAGTAAGTGGTGAAGCTTACCATACCAATGAAATCTTGGTTCTTCTTGGTGACAATTGGTTTACAAAAAAGACAGCAAAACAGACCCAAGAAATTATAGACCGAAGGATCCAAGTTATTGATAAAAATATTATGGCTATTGAGGCTCAAATTAGCAAGATAAAGGAAGGGCTAAATAATATTGACAGCCTTGAATCAACGGTTTATCGTTCGTCAAGTAACTCTGTTATGCAAGCTACTGAAAAAGATGATATCATGGCAGAGGGTAGCGAAAATTTACAACTTATGGACATAAGAGAAGAACTGGATGATGAAGGAAACATAACTAATTCAATTGTTCAGCCACAAAGATCTTCTGAGCTACAAGAGTTCGCGCAATCGCATCTCAGCAAAATTATAGAAGGACGAGAAAAACTTTCGAATAATGGCCCAAGTAGTGATAAAGTTTCAGAGTCAAAAATAGAGATTACGAAAAAAGGTTCTTACAATACAAGAATAGAAGAAATAGAAGAAGACGAAGTGGAAGAAAATGAAGAAACCCATAGATTTGAGGGTATTGTAGATACTACAGAGCCTATATTTAATGAGAATGATAACCCAGAAATATTTGATTCTTTTGAAAATAATGGCTTAATGGAAATAAGAGAAGAAATTGACGAAGATGGAAATGTTATTAACTCTAGTGTCCAACCTCATGGTCAGTCAGAAACGGAAATATATATGAAGCTTGAACAAATTGCTAGAAAGAAAGAAGCTGAGAAACTCCCTGAGAAAGCCAAAATAGCCGGCCCCGAAATGCCTCCAGATTTTGTGAAAGTTAAAGATAGAAAATTGAAATCAAACGAAAGAAGTACAGGGCTAAATAGTAAAGAGAAAGACGGTAGTTCCCAAGACGAAGAAAACACTACTACTGAAACATCAAGAACAGATAAAGGAAAACAAAAGGCAGCTCTAGTTGACTGTGATTCAGAATCAGAGATTTATGAAAGAATTGTTGAAGACCAAATTCATGAAAAAAGTGTTGTAGAAAAAATTCATGAAAAACCAGCTGAGAAATTCAATTACGAAGCCGAGTTGAAACGTGCGCAAAAAGCTATTCGCCCAGAAGATATGATTGCCTTAGAATTGATTGCTGATTCATTTGATGACGAAGAAGATCTTGATTTTGACGATGAAGAAGAATGGGATTTTGACGATGAAGAACTTGATTACGATGACTATGATGAAGAAGAACAAGAGGAAGATGAGCATGGATGCACCAGGGGCTCTTTGATACCTCAAATGTCGGAAAGGAATAGTTTATTGATTACCCAGATTCAGCAACTTAGACAAGGAAACCAGGAAGCAACTTTTGTTGCTGAGAAAACTCCATCACCTCGTAGTGACAAAAACATGGAAGTGAAACGCGAAAAGAAACAAGTTAGATTTTCTTCTGAACTAGATATTAAAAGTTTTCATAAAGCTAAATCACCATCCTCAATCAATGACCACCATAATTCTTTTAATACCGAACAGATTGAAGATTTAAATATTGTCAAATCAGAAAATGATGAAGCGGAAGAAGAAGAGCCTAAAAGGGTTTCACGGTTTAAGGCAGAAAGGATGGTCTATGGGTTACCAAAAATTCAGTCCGCACCAGTCCGTGTTGTTAATAACTCAAACCTCAATACCAGAGGCCCAGTTTCTAACATTTTTGAAAGAGTTCCCACCAGTCCAGGTGATATAAAACCTAAGGCAAACGCTATCGTCGCTGAAAGAACTGTATTAGAAAAAAAAGCGTGCGAAGACATTCAAGCGAGAATTGAGCCTATAATTAAGAAAGTTGATCAAATACCTGAAAGAGTGAATTTGTCATTTGGCGAGCGAAAGTCAGTATCGGTGCCCAGGTCAGAAGATGTGCCTGATACGAAAACTGTCATCCATAATGTACTAGAAAGACCGGTAACCTCCTTATTTCAAGAAAAGACGGTGACTGACTCTGAATCTCCTACTAGAAGTTTTAGCTTGATAACAGATGTCTCAAAGAATAAAAAACCCGCTAACTCAGGTACAATAAATCTAATTGGAAAGCCACATGTTGCTCAAAATGAGACTAAGGAACTAACCCGACCTGGTATATCGCGTTTCAAGCAGGCACAATTAGAGAAGAAGACTAATGGCCAAGGTTCATTGCCGTCAACTGAAAAAATAAAACCCACAGATCCAGTGATAATGAAAGCTGCTAAAGTTGGTTCTTCTGTTTCTATCAAAGCGCCCCAGAGAGTTTATGGTAACGAAACCGATTTTCATGATATTGAATCTATTGCAATTCCTCGAAACTCTGAAAAATCGATGAGCCTCTTTTCGAGTGAAATGATGGAACTTGCCACTAAAAATTATGACCAAGCAGTGATCGCTATGGATGAAGAAGAATATAGAAAATACATCGATAAAATCATGGAAGAACAAGAAGAGGAGGAAAATAACAGTACTTTTATGGATGACAGTGAAGATAGACCGCTGATGAGTGATCAAATTCCTGAACACACTTTTGAAGTAATGGGTGATGAATTTAATGAAGAAGGATTTGCAGGGTACCTAAATAATATGGATGACAGTGAAGATGAAGAGCACCTACCTGATTTGTATCAGCGAGAAATTGCAGTTGAATATCAACGATTACGTGAAAGAATGATCAATAAAGCGGGCGGGTTTGGCAAAACAGATGAAGAAAAGGCTTTTGAAGTAATGGATGAAGATGGCAATGAAGTTAGGGTTAGTAGATTTAAGGCCGCAAGACTTTCAAATCGTAAAAAACTATAGAACTGGAATTATTGTATATAACTAAAATTTATAGTACCCGTTCAATGCTATTTCTTCGTTACAGTTTATGGTATTGCCCCTGGGGTATTAGTAATTATTAAGTTTATACTTCATGTTTTTTACTAGTCTAGTGTAAGTAAAGAACAACTAAGATATGAAAGAATTTCGGGACTTATTTGAAGGCCATATGATAAAGTTAAGGAATAGAAATGCAGTTAAACTTGGCTTACATATGTTTAAGTTATGTAAAAACTCTATTCTCTTGAATTTATGATCACTTTGATCTGCCTCTACTTGACGAGACATTATCACTAATGTTTTGAATAAGTTCATTGTCGGAACCGTTTGATAAGTTCTTCATAGAACCTTCAGATTCTTCTTCAATTATGCTACCTTTTCTATTTGAAGTCATGGAACCTGCATTAGAAACTTTTAGAAGATGCTTATTTTGTTGGGTTCGAGTCCGTCGGCGCGATTTTGATGTTAATGGAAACATAGTTGACTCATTTAGACCATGCCGGCTTGACGCACTTATCCTTTTTTGAAAGGGTGAGTAATGCCTTGCACCCTTAAACTCAGGTATATGTGGACTTAATGGGCGTCTTGATGAAGAAGACTTTTTGTTTGAGTCATAAAATGATGAGTTAGGCGATGGGTTTTGTGATTTATTAGAATTACTCGAGGTGCTTGATGCCTTTGAATGCGTTTTTCGATGCCCAGATTCTGAGTAAGTTGATGCCCGTGAGGATTCAGTAGAATTTCTGGAAAAGATTGGCCTGCGAAAATCCACACCAGGAGATAGTACTCTCTCTTGTGAAATAACTGAAGGATTTGATGATAAAAACGATATATCGGAAAATTGTGAAGATATTGATATTTGTGAAATAGGCCGAGGTCTTATAGGAACATTTAGAGATTCCGTACTATCATCTTCAGTATAATTGGATTGCTTACCATTAAGCTCATTATCTGGATCAATATCAGGTGTTATTGCATTCGAGATAGCCAGGGATGATTGGCAATTTAGCGAGGAGTTTTTTCCGACGCTCCCTCTTTCTGATATATATCCAGTGATCGATGGTTTATTTGGCGTGCTATTACCAATACTAACAAGTTCTCTGGATGACTTGTTTCCCAAAAACACCATTTTCATCATAGCATGCTTTATTGTTGTGCCAATCCGCCTTTTACGAGAAAAATCATGCTCTGAGGTACTAGTATGAATACCCTCATATTGACCATTGAAATTGAAAGCTAAGTTCTCATTCTCGGGTTCATTTCGAGTGTTACAGTCATGATAAGAACCACGGATGCTTGTTGAAAAAGTACTAACAGATTCAGCCCTTGAATCAGTGTTTGGAAGATTATTAGAGTTTTCTAGTCGGCTACCGTAAAAGTTTCTTTCATCATTTTTTGTAACTTCTTTAGAATTTAATCGAGCATCAGAGTTAAAGTTCTTTTCATCACAAAATGCTCTATTTAGTTCCGACATATCAAAATGGGCTTCGGATTGATCAAGCTGCTTTATTAGTGGGGAATAGTTAGTAATGTGAGCATTTTCTAAAGCAGAGGTAAGATCTATCGACACAGGCCTACTTCTATCCCTACTAAAAACTGAACCTGTATCGTCTGTGCCACGACGTTGATGCCCGCTTTCAGAGTTATTACCATGATAATTAGCCCTACTTCTTCCTCTAAGAGAGCCAACATTCTTAACCTCGCTTTTCTGTTCCTTCTCAAGAGCCAGTTCCCACCAACCGGCCAGCGAATCACACTTGTACCCTACTACACTCGAGTATAGGGTATCAGGACTAATATGAAGCGATCTCATTTTTTTCAGTAGTGTTTTTTCAGATCGAGTCGAAAAAATGTTCACAGGCTTGCTGACGAGTAGCTCCTTTTGTGTAATGCCATATGGCTGTAAAAAGGGATTACTTAGTATGTCATTCAATTTAGGCCTTTTTTTCGGATCCTTAGACAAGAGAGCTTTCAAAAACGGTAAATCTTCCGCAGAAATTATCGACGGGTAAGATGGCTCTTTAGTAATAATATTTATACCAGTCTCCGTGTCAGTTTCTTCTTCAAATGGCATTTCACCAGTCATAAGGACATAAAGAATGACCCCTAGTGACCATACATCAACCGCTTCTCCACTGTAATTCTTTCGTAGCAACATTTCAGGAGCCATGTAACACGTGGTACCGCACACGGTTTCTAAAAGAGACTTTGGGGAATACTCGCGAATGAAACCAAAATCACAAAGTTTAACATTTCGATGCTTATCAAGTAAAATATTTTCCAGCTTTAAATCACGATGAGCACAGCCTTTAAAATGTGTATAACCGACGGCACCACATAGTTGTGAAAAAATTCGCCTGGCTTGATCTCGTGGTATACGCCCATTTTCTATAAGGTATTTATAAAGTTCATCGCCTAAACATTTTTGAAAAATATGTTAGTACTTGAAACCTTTTCTTGTATATAAAACACAAACTACATGTTAAGCTTTCACAAGAATTACTTACCCTGACAATATTCGAGGACCATCCACACCACCGATTCAGTAACTATTATCTCATATAACCTAGCGATATGAGGATGTTTGAATTGTCTATGATGATGTATTTCTCTAACCAAATTTGGGGTATTTTTCGGAAGAGATTTTAGTACAACCTATAATTGATGATAAACTTAGGTGAGCATAGGCATTATATCATCATAAAAAAACAAACCAGACTTACCTTAGTATTGGTGAATTTATGAGATGCCAAATATACCTTTCCAAAACTTCCTATAAACGACAGTTTTTACTGTTAATTATTTCGTTTAGAAAACATCATCTGATTCAAATTGAAAGGTTATCGCGCCATAAACCAATTGAAAAGTGATAACATACCCTGACCGATCAATTTCGAAACGTTGTAATTTCCTATTGATTTTAAGTTTTGATATGCAAATTGTTCTTGTAGGGTTTGATAAGATTCTGCCAACTAATAAAACATTTACATATAGAGTTAATACCAGAGCCACGGTAACATTTAAAAGCTGAGAAGATATACCAAGATCAACAATGCCTGAATCATGTGTTTCTCAAATTTCTCGATCAAGGGGATTAGGCGTTTCCGAATTTTTGAGAAAAGCTGAAAAAGAAACAGCCACCTTACATTAGAAAAAGAACTTACCCTCACCTTAGCATTCTGAGCATTTACACGATCAATAGCCCCATACATGTTTAGAGTTGTTGGTATTTCGGGTATTAATTAGCAGTAAGGTACGGATCGCTCTCCACTATGAGATTGCAGCGAGGGATAGGCTGGGACAATTAATCGGGTCTTGTACATTTAAAAAACACCTCTGCCGATCTAACCAGAGATAACAGATGATGCATCCCCACATAAAAAATTTAATGCTAATATATAGAGGTAGTTATGGAGTTACTGAAACAAAACTTACGGGTTTCCGAAGATTCTTGTGAATACTTTATTTTCTTGAATGATGATGAATCCTCAATAGAATCAAGGAAATCAAGAGTTTCGGCTATTCTTGACGAGGTGAATACCCTATCTGCCAAACTAACTAAAGGGTACATATGGCAAAGAGATAGTTTCAAGCTACAACTCATTGAGTATAATAATACTGTATATTTGGAGGGTAGAACCGATTTTGGTGACTGTATAGATGATGAATGGTTCATCGTATATATTTTACGTGAGATTAGTTTGAAGTACGAAGAGGCTCTCATCAGGTATGTTTCTCTATTTTAAAATGCTATTTTGGTTTTCTCTTTCTCTCTTTTAGCTTTCTCTTTTGATGAAATACTGACGATTTCCTGCTCCATAGAATTATTGATAATGACGGCGAATTTTTATTGATCGAAGCCGCCAATGCTATTCCAAGGTGGATGAACCCAGATAATTCAGAGAATAGAGTTTGGATAGTTAATGGTAAAGTACGCATTATCCCTTTGAACAAGAAAATTGAGGGGCAGTTGCAATTAGAACATGCTCTAAAAATTTTGAGAAATCATCCAGAGACATTATATTCAAATGATTTTGTTGATAAAGAGGCATTCGAGCGAGTAGAAAAGTACCCGATAGCAGCCTACAAGAATCAACATAGAGCAAGTGTAATAATATCCCGCAAGACGGCCTCTATTTTGCATGATAATCCAGAATTGATTTCTTCAGCAATTGAAGCTTTATTTTACAGAGATACGTTTTCCGAGCCAGTTCTTGCCAACATGGAGAATTTTGGTCCCAGTAAGGATGACCAGGTAGAATACGTTGTTACTTTCACTAAACTTACTTATGCTCAGATAATAGGCCAAGAGTTTCGAATCCCAGCTAAATTTTCTGCAAAGAACCTCAGTGAACCAGAAAGAGAGAAGGTTGTTTTAGGTGCAAAGGTTTCATGCGCGATGGAGTTGCTCGCATCATCGCATCAACATGAGAATACTAAAGACCAGGATAAGGCTATAGAGCATACTAGGAAATACAAAGAATTCATTCAAAAACTATCAAAGAATGGGTTCTTTAGAGGTGAAATTCCACAATCTGATATATACGTGGAATATGAGAAACAAGCAAAAGCATTATATATGACTACGGAAGCGTTATTGTATGACCCGTCTCAGAATTCACGACTTTTGAATCAACAGCTAAAATCAGGCCGTTTAATGTGCAGGGAAGAAATAGAAGCCTGTGATAAAACTGTGGATTCGGATGACTGGCTTTACATTGATTTTGATGAAATTGAAAACGCTGTAAACGAAAAAAATAACCAAGGTTTTGAAGAAATTAACAACGAAGAAAACGGTGCAATCAAACAGGAAATGAGTGATATGCAGAATAGATTAAGAAGTATGTCAAGAAAGATCCATTCTTTTATGGACGATGATTTGGCTGGTATTGATGGTATTGGTGAGGATGAGGAGAGGGAAGAAGAAGAAGAAGAAGAAGAAAAAGAAGAAGAAGAAGAAGAAGACGAATTAGATGCTAGTGATGATGAAATTAAAAAAAAGTTTGATGAAGAGGATCCTATGATCGATGAGGACGACTTTTTAGAATTTTTCCTCAAAGAAGCACTTAAACTATCACCTGAAGAAATTGAAGGATATAGATCTTCACCCAATAAGGTGGATGCTAAATCGGCAAAACTTTTTGAAGATTCCACAGTTTCTGAAACCAGCTTTACGGACGATGATACTGACGATGAAGAGTGGGATGCCGTTGAGGATGAATTAAGAAAGGCAGGCATTCTTCCAAAGGAGAAACTCAACGACCAAGAAGACCTAGAAGTTGTGCAAAACTTTTTACAGAGTTTACAAACCAGTGGTGGTATGCGTGGCCCTGCAGCTACTTTATTGAATCAAATGGGCGTTTCCGTACCTAATGAGAACGATATTGGAGTAGGTCAATCCGGTAGAGGCAGCAGATCTACACCATCAAAGCGCACACCCCCCACTAAACATGCAAGGGCATCTAAGAACACTGAACTAACGGAAATTAATGATGAAGATCCTGAGAATGACGGAAACGAAGCCGAGTTGTATGAACAAGGCTATGAGGATGGAAAATTAGCCCAGTTACTGGAGAAAATGAATTCACTCAAGAAGTGAGAACAAGAATAATTATCGTATTGTAATCAGTAGAGCATGTTTACCACTACTGTATAATTAGCCCACTATAATCTATTACTTTTATTGTAATTACTTCATTATTTCTGATATCAGGCTTAGCTGGAAAAACGCCAATCAATTTAGGGACTGTGAAAAGAACGGTTCAATGAACTCTTTCCAATGAACGCATTGAAAATCTATTTAGATGATAGAACCTTTCATAAATTAGAATTCTCAGACTAAACTGCAGTATGTCTTGTGTTTCTCATTTTCATTGCTTTTCTTTCTTTTTTTAACTAACCAATCACTAAATTGGAACCATTATGATTAAAATTGATAGGAAAGGAATCCCCTAAATTCTTGATAAACACGAACAACTGTAGATAATAATGATTATGTCTAATATATGTTCAGATATTGAATGCGATGTTATCTGTGACAACAATCAAGCCGCACATCATTGACATTTCGCTGATGAGGAAGGGGGAAAACTATCCAGCGATTATTTAAGACAGATTCGTAATAATGAAAATATCTATTTTACGATATTTTGATATATGAGACACATAAAAAAGATATTTCATTGGCATAATAGGTGTTGGTCTATATACGAGTACACAAAAAAATAAGATTAGTTAGCCTTTCTCGGCCTGGTTGTATACGCATATAAAACCAATCATATATTATCCTAGGCTAGTGGGACCAGTCGCATATCCTGATGAGTAAATAAATAATTAGGGTTTAGGGTAACAATTATATATGAGGTCTCCAAGGTGGAAACAGTCACAATTGGGGGATAACATAACGATCAGAAATCTCAATATGTGAATCGCTTCCCAACAAGATTTGACTGTAACTGGCAAACAGAGTATATCGGTTACTATGACAACCTGTTTGATAGTTTAAGACGCTATAGATTATTATATGGGTTAGGGTAGGGTCCACTGGAAGATGGCAATTATTCTTTTCCCAAGGTTTTTTTCCCTTTCGATTTTTCTTTTCACTCTATCTGTCTGTATAACCAATTTACATGTAAGTCTTGACTTAATGCTTCGAATCTTTTTTTTTCTTTCAATTATTAACATCAAGGTTGTTTAGATTATAATTCAAAATGGTTCGTACTTTCTCCTAAAGCACTCTTATCTGAGAATAATTAGATGAAAAACATATTAAATGAAGCAGCAAATGGTGGCGGTGGCGCAAGTGAAAATTCCCGACAAATGAACGATACATTTCATAGCATAAAATTTTCGTCTTTTGATTTTTTCTAGTCAAACTGGCGCTATGCCAGGAGACAATAAAACAGATAGATAGATAAATATTGCTATTTAATTCTCCGGAAGTCAACAAATATCAATCTATGGATGTGATCCCAGTATTTTTTTAAGAAACTCACTTGTTTGCTGACCACTATGCTGCTTGACATGTTGATTTCATTTCGATGTGAAATAGTTTGTTTTATTAACTTTGATGATTTCTATAGGGTAAAGTTCACGGTTCCCTCGCTCGTGCCGGTAAGGTTAAGTCTCAATGTCCCAAGGTCGACAAGCAAGAAAAGGCCAAGACCCCTAAGGGTCGTGCTAAGAAGAGACTCTTATACACCCGTAAGTTTTAATAGGATCAATTCAGAATTTTTGGAAGTTAAATGTCCATTTACTAACTTTGTTTTTTGCTTAGGTCGTTTCGTCAACGTCACTCTTACCAACGGTAAGAGAAAGATGAACCCCGGTCCTTCTTCTCAATAAATTACTTGATATAATCTCTTTCTGTATGATTGTACTTTTAATTTAAAATTTATTGTGAAAAATGCAATGTTTAACATGGTCTATAAGATCGCGTTTTAATATATTATTATAATACAATGTTGTTTATGAATTTTCTCATGTTTTATACTTATACGCTTAGATTTTCTTATCATTGATTCTCTCCTCAGGATTTGCCTCAAAAGCTGTGGGAGGGTGAGCCGATAATATGAATTAAAAATCAGCGGTAATATGGCTAGTTTATGCTTAACTGTAAGTTCCCTCACGCAAGCCCCCTCTTATTAAGCAAAGTGTGTTTTGGTATCAGATAACACTAATAACTAGGTTCTCAGGATTTGTATAGTGTGTATTAGTAAATGTAAAACCCGATCAGCCTCTTTCTGCCCAACATCTTATGGAAAGATATTTCGCCAATTTTAACAAAATCCAGAGAATCATAAACTTCGAAGATAAATGGGAGCATTAGAAACCAGCAGTAATGTGGCATTAATTGATAATGTCATTGGTTGTAAGACCCAGTGTGGGCCGGATGAGTATAGACGATTCTGTGGTATACCGTTGTACGAGTTTTTTATTATATACGTAGGCGAGCAATTACAGGTACCAATCCAGCCCAGCTACGATGACATTAATCCTGATATATTGGTAAATGCTGACCTAGTGAAGAAACTGACTTGCCTCGAGCGATTTACACATAGTGCCCGATTGTATTATACGCTGAACCAATACTCGCGCTCTAATGGCGTAATTAATCAAGATATTAGCTATAGTGCGATACTGACAGCACTAATGAAAGTTGCCCCATATCGACATACTGAAATAGTGATCAAGTACTTGATTTTTGGACTTTACGAATTTAAACTGATGTGCAATCCCTTTCTGAAATGGATTTTAGAACCGACGGAACTTAGTATTGAACAAGACTTACCAGACACAACTGAAAATGATATACATCAGAATAGCTGGACAATCTACTTAATTTCCCATTGGGGTAGAGATGATATGTGGCTTCCCTGTGAAAACTTGGAGAATTATAAGATTGAGACAAGTAAACTCACGATAATGAAAAAAGAATCAATAATTGATCTTGAGTTTTTGTCGTTTTTGTCATTACCCGAAAAGGAGCTGTCAATATCATTGGAAAAATTGATTGCGCATGAAGCTAGCCAAAAAGAATCAAATGAGAACGCAAGTTTGCAATCCAGATTCAAAGTGACTGACTATAAAAACATTAGCTTGTCGCAAATAGAATGCGTTACACTCTTTGAAGAACTGGAACAATGGCCGAGACGATTCTTTTATAACGTGAAACTGGCCCTCAAACATCAGGGATTTGAATGGAAAGAAATTAGTCAAACGCTTACCAGAACTTATCTTGAGTATATCTTCACAAGTATAAGTGTCATGGCGACTCAGCAACAGCGGTCACCACAGCATGAAATAATGAGACTACTGATAGACTTTTTCGATCAAACGTGTGGTAATACTGCATCAGCATTCACTGCTAACACTGCTTTTAATTCCAAAATACCCGAACGCATGATGTCATCTTTTGAAAAACAGCTTTTAGAGAATAAGATAAGAACGGGAAGGTTTGAAGACGAAGTGGAGGTTTACAATAGCATTTCAGCAAAATCGGTAATTAAGAAATACATTGCCATTAGTTACCAAAACAGATGGTGCTCAGAAAAGTTGTGGCCAATCCTGTTCAGATCCCAAGAAACAAGACTCCAAACTCCCCCGACAGAAGAAGAGGAAGATGATTACTATGGACCAGTTAGCAATATTCTTTTAGGACCCTTAAAACGTGTACTTATTGTGGAGTATTTAAGGTGTTGTTATTTCTGGGACCAAGCTGGAAATAGAGCGTTGATGAGGCAGTTGATGCGGTTGGAAGTAAATCATACTTCTGTGGATTTTGTCTTCCGCCTTTGTCGTGAATCATTTTACCAGCAGATTATCAATTCTAATAAATCTATGATTGACAGTGATATAAGATCTTTAATATGGGAGTTTGTGACTCGAAATCTCCGCGCTGTTCGACAGAATATTGACAACAGCCAACAAAACAGTTTTCTAGATTCATGGCAAATTTCCGAAGATAAACCCTCGCTACCCCCAAATCATCATATCGAATCAGTAAGGTTGATTTGCAAATTTATTTTAGCTTTGGATCGCGCCCATATTATAAAAGTGTACAGACCTGTGGAGCTTCAGACAATAGAAGATTCCGAAACGAATACTGACATTGGATGGAAATATCTGTTTGAAGGATTTGTTGTGTGGATTGCGTATGTGGAAGAAGCGCGAGATGTATGGCAGTTAGCTCGCGGGTGCTAAAATATCTCATTTTAAATCTATCTAGGCTTTCTAATTTATTTTTACGCATAAATATGTTTTAGAATCTGGTGTGAGGGACCTGCATAAGGCTGTAATATATTTTTCTTATACGAAAGTGTAAATAGCTCAAAATAAAAAACTAGAGAAAAAAAAACAAAAAAAGAAATAGAAAACGAATCAGGTGGTTCTATATGTTTAAAAAAGAAGATTTGCAAGTAATGCTTTGGGTAAATAAATACCTAATCAAAAGGAAAGATGAATGTATGAGTGGATCGCATCAAGGAGATCATGCTGGAAGGGTTAGTGAATTCTGACACATATTGTGAAGTGAATACAGCTGATAAAACATTTAATAAATAATTAAGCTTGAGAAGGTAAGGAATAAGGTAACCCCTAAACTGACGAAAATACCATTGTTTAGCATTAGATGCTCTCTGCCTTCACTTGAATTCGTTGTTCCTGGTGTAGAGACGGTAAATAAGTTAACAGCCCTTGTTACACCAACAGAGCCACTGTATGTGCCCATGCCGATAGAACCAGATGGTACGGTGACAGGATCAGTTGTGCTACGAAAAGATTGAAAAAAAAGAGTGGTAATTTCTTTACCGTCTTCTCCTTTAGGGAACACAGTAGTATACTCCGGCACGCTGCTACTTGAACTACTGGTAGTCGACGTAGTTGACTGAGTAAGTGAGGTGGTGGATGTAGTCAGGGCTATGCCAGCTAAAGGAGTCGTGGTAGAAGTGGTAGTCGGAACTACACCAGCTAAAGGAGTCGTGGTAGAAGTGGTAGTCAGGGCTACGCCAGCTAAAGGAGTCGTGGTAGAAGTGGTAGTCAGGGCTACGCCAGGTGCTAAAGGACTTGTAGTAGAAGTGGTAGTCAGTGCAACACCAACTAAAGGTGTTTTGGTAGTACTAACTACCGGCTCTTGAGCCAAGGCCGATGTAAAAAGTATGAAAAGGAGCGTCCCTATCAGAAAAGTGCTCAAGTATTTCATTAGAACTCTTGAAAATATGCCAGAAGAGATCGAGGATGTCTACAGTATGTTTAGCTAATGGAGAAAATAGCGAGTAAGGTTTCAAAGACAGGACAATGAAATATAATACAGACCAGCAAGCCAAAGAAGTATTAAAAGCTCAAGGAGGGATATTTGAGATATATTTTGGTAAATCTCGTCCTTGTCTATTGAAACCTATCGAAGCCAGGGGAATATGTAGACGAGTTGTTACGTAATAAAAGAATATGCCAAGATGCACCAATAGGTATGCGGTTATGTTTAAGGACAAATCAAAATTTTCAGACAAACCCTACCGGACGGGCGTTTGTTACGTAGCAATGACCGATACCAGGCACCAGGATGAGATACTATATCTCTAGAGAGAGGGCTTATAAAGGAATAAATTCTTGGAGTCGAACCAAAGGGGGGAGGCAGAGAAATGGCAAATGCGTAAATTGATTCGCCATTTGCTGTAATTTTTATTTTGGTTTCCTGATAAAAAGCTCAGCTCGAAGGGATGGCGGATTTGTGAAATTATCGGATAGATTTCAGCGCCCTATATAGACTCTTGAGACTTTAATTAGCTGAGGTTGCCTAATTTTGCGCGCCTAGGTAATCTATACCATCAATCTACACAATGTGTGGTTTATGATACGTTCCCACCCACGTCTCAGACAGCCACCTTTAGTGGATCGTGCGTTTGGGACGTTGGATTACGCATTAAACCTGACAACTACCTGCCGCAAATCTCCGCTTGCCAAGCTTTTGGAGATCCCCAAATACTATAATTAGATTGAATCTGGCCGTAAGGGGGTGGGACTAGATTCCATTATATGTTGCTTTTGCTGCATCGAACAGAAAAACGGCCTTACCCGGCGCTGGCTTCTATTATTCGAGTGTTCCTGAAACAGATTCTGCACCGCCTCTCTTATTTTTGGTTTGGTGAAACCTCTCGGCCGCGTCACTACAAGACAATATACACCTACTATAATTAGATTTTATTTTATTATATTGTACATTCTACTTTTAGAGCCAGCCTTGCCAAAACCTCGTTGAAACCTTGCCAATGTTTGGCACCTGGCACTTTTGGTATCATCTATACCAATAAAGGACCCGTGCCTGTCCTAGTCCAGGCCACCTCACGGTATCATTATTCACAGCGGCATTTTGTAAACTCTAAATAGGAAAAAAAGAGATCCGCCCACTATTTGTGGTTTTCCCATCCTTTAATGGTCTATTAATGGAAAAAAAATACTCATGTTCTAAGGATTACCAATTATTACCGAGCAGAGTTAAATTAAAAAAATAAAAAAAATAAAAAAAATAAAAGAAATTAATATTGGAGAAATTATCTGCAATTGTACACCACTATACCACATTCTGTCCACCTAAGTAAATATTACCCCACCTTGGCATGTGCTCCATACACCCTCTCTAAAGGGCTTGGAAACGGCTCGCTAGTAACCCGTATAAACCAGGTGTGTAGAACTAACCCGGACATCTTCAAACCCAATGGCCACTAACACCACCCCACGAAACTCCCGCCCTTCACCAGCGTCCTCGTTTAAGTTTGCTCTTCAAAAATACGTGGACCACCCAGAAACCGCGCCAAAGGACGTTGTTATTTTTTACGATGAAAACTACACCGTAATCCGCGACCTGTTCCCCAAGGCTATAATTCACTGGCTAATTTTACCCCGAAAAAATAGCTCCAAATTACCCCAAAAGGCCTTTACTTCAACGGCATTTTATGATGCCACGCTAACCATGGTCGAGAAAATGAGACTGCGCGCCGAGAAGGAGCTATGCTCGATTTTGGCCAAACCAAATTGTAAGCAAGATGTAACTAGTAACAATGAGAATGATCAAAACTGTGGAACCAATAGTAGTAGCCAGAATCTAATTGAACGAATGAACTTGCCCCCTCCGTTATATATTAAAGCGGGCTGTCACGCGGTACCCTCAATGTCTAATTTACATATTCACATCATCTCGTCTGATATGAACGGACCGAATTTAAAAAATAAAAAACACTACAATTCATTCAATACTCGTTTTTTCATCCCCTTTGATGAGCTTAACCAACTGAAACCTGATGATTCTCGTCACAATAATCAAATTATGCATGCTTTAATCAAAGATTCGGATATGCTGTGTTCTTGGTGCCAAAGAAATTTTACAAACAAGTTCACAGCACTTCGAGCACACTTGCAAGAGGAATATCATACATATGTAAAGGAAAAAGCCAAAAAGCTTTGATCCAGCTTTGCCAACAATATGGAAATAAAAAATGAATAGTAGATTAAAGCGCTATATGTAAAATATCTTCCCCGTAACTAGTTTAAATGTGGTCTCTCTTTGAATAATTACGATGAATAGGACTGTAACTTTTCATAGATTTTGTTGCGGATCTTTTGTTGAACTTTGTTTTTAATGCGCCTCTTCAAACTAATGCCATCTTCTATCTTACGGGCCACTAATTCATTCTCTTTAACTAACCCTCCCCAATTTTCTTCATAAATGGCCACACCGCCAGCAGTTTTAAGAGCTTTTTGACGAACCATCTCTCGATTAATAAGCTCAGTTTCAACTCTTTTCTGATCTAAATTATACTGAATCCAAACCACCCGACTGACGAAAGAGCAGAGAAATGTTACTATGAGAATTGCCACAACCTTAAATATTTGGGTCTTAAATGCCAACAATCCACCACTGAATACAAACACACCAAATCCCAACAACAAAAGGATTGTATTAAACTGATCATTTCTAGGTTCACTAGACTCTCGAGACTTATAGTTTAGTTCTCGAACCGAACTGATACTCTCATTTATTAAGGTGTCTGAAGTGGAACTTGATGAATCAACTTTGTCACTCTCCCTTCCGCAAATCATTTTCTTAACAGTAGTATCTTTGATTTCATGTGGTAATAATATTGTAGTATCAAGAGATTGAGACATTCGGGGTAATTCAGGAGCAAGGGTGCGCCCCTGTATTGGTGAAATTGGTGAGGTTGGGTCAACTTCTCTTTCTGTCGTCGGAGTATCTCTATTATCAACACAAGGTAAAACCTCTGGGATAATAAAATCTTCTACTGGTAATAATTCGGCCGACAAAATTTTAGTTATCTTGTCCGACAAAACTTTGGTGTTTTCTTCTGATAAAGTCTCAGTACTAGCCTCAGATATAACGCTAGCAACTTTATCACATAGATTAGTGCTATATTCTGGTAAAGTATTGGATCCCCCTGCAGAGTGTACACTGCCATTTTCTTCAAAAATAATGGGCACGATTCCTGGTAAACCTTCATTTTCACGCACAACCGTTAGATTTGGCTTTTCATGAGGCAAGTCAGAAGAAATTGTATTTTGATTATCATACATAACATCGCGTCCCCCTGAACTGAGATTGTCATTAATATCTATCAGAGATACCGAGGGCGAAAGCGAAGGTAACCGCGGTATTCGAGAAATACTGCGTCCATCCTCTGGACTACTAATTACACCTGTTGGGGTGGTAGTGTCATTCAGACTTTCATGCATCTGTAGCCAAAAATCGTTTGCGGAGAGAGGCATATCGTCCTCATTTACCAATGGTGGAAAGCTTGATGAAGAAACTGATTCTATCGAAAAATCTAATGAGTTTGGCCCCGGTGAGGTTGATGGCCTTGCAGGTAAAGATAGGGCGTTCAGACCCCTAGATAATGGCCTAGCAGGTAATGGTGGAGCAGCAGAGTTCACAGATAAGCGCCTGGCGGGTAAGGGGGGACGCTCCAAGGTTGCCGATAGGCCCGTTTGTTCTATAGAGCTTACCTGTGAGGACGGTAACAATTCATATGGCGAATTTTGATTTGTTATTGGCGATAGGTATTGGTGTATTAATGACCCTGGCGATAATTGAATCGATGATGCTGATAATGGTCTTACTGGTAAGGGTGGCGGTATTCTAGCCCTTTGATCTTGGCTAATGTTCCCATCCCCAACTAGATCAGACACGGATTCACGCGTTTTTGAAGATGATCTGTTCATACCATAATCTTGTACATAATTTTCATTGTCATGTACAAGTGAATTCATCTTCAATTGCTTCTTTATTTGTGTGTTATGTACGTTTTCGTTTGTGTTGCTTTTAATTATTTATGTCCCAGCATATACTGTATAAACCTCTCACTTCCTGTCTGATGGTATCAAATGTATGTTTTATTTTTGTAAAAAGAAGTATTTAAATTAAAAAGATGAGATTGTGGGATATTGTTTCAAAATTAATCCTTTTTAAAATATATAAACGTTACAGCACAAGGTGTTTGCGGAGTAAACGCTTACGTTGAAGAATACTTATGATTCTTAATAATTGCACCGTTTAGGATGGGCTTGCAGCCTGCCATCCACCCCAGCAAGTGCGGCTGAATGATAGTTATGTTTAAAATTGATGCACTTTTATTAGAATACATCAACATCAATTGGAAAACATGAGAATTATGGCTTAGGTACATAAAAACATGTATATTACGAAAATATATATATAAAACGATCAATAACGAATTAGGTGTGTAAACTAAATTAGAGCTTTTCATAGTCAAGTTTGCCTTCCAACTTCTTCGATTCGGCAACCTTTCTGACGGCCTTCATCAGATCGTTTTGCACAATATAATCTCTGTTATCTCTAATGGCGAAAAACCCACCCTCAGTAATCACATTTCTGATATCAGCACCGTTGAAACCATCACTTAATTTGACTAAAGCTTCAAAATCAAAATCACCTTGTTTGGAGACCTTGGCGGAGTGAATTTTGAAAACTTCGAGTCTACCCGCTTCATTAGGCAAAGGAATCTCAAGCTTACGATCAAGACGGCCAGCACGGAGTAAAGCCGGATCTAAGGTATCGGGACGATTGGTGGCCATGATAACCTTAGTTTGACCCAAGTAATCAAAACCATCCATCTGGTTCAAGAGTTCCATTAATGTACGTTGAATTTCACGATCAGCACTAGTACCCTCACTAAATCTTCTACCACCAATAGCGTCGACTTCATCTATGAAAATAATACAAGGTTCATGTTCTTTAGCATAACTGAACATTTCTCTAATAACTCTGGCTGATTCACCAATATATTTGTCGACAATACCGGAGGCAGGCGAAAAGATGAAGTTGGCACCAATTGTGGCAGCTACGGCCTTTGCTAAAAGAGTTTTACCAGTACCAGGAGGACCATAAAGTAAAACACCCTTCGGGGGCTTGATACCAACACGTTGAAATAATTCGGGATTCTTTAATGGGAGTTCAATAACTTCTCTTAATTCTCGGATTTGCTCATTAAGACCACCAATGCCAGCGAAAGTTAACTCACCAGGTTCAAAAGTAGTCATATTGTAAACTAAAGGATCAACCTCACGAGGTAAAATACGCATAATAGTTAATGTTGTCATATCAAGAGCAACACGAACCCCTTGTTTGAGTTCTTCTCGTTTAATATTATTTCTGCAACCAACGATGTACCTAGGACCATTAGAGGCTTTGACAATGAACCTTTCTTCATCAAGTTGTTTTAAAACTTCACCAATGACTTGACCAACACTCTGTAAAGCCTTGATATCATCCTCAGTCTTTTCATAGCCCTTTTCTAAATCTTTAATATTTAATCTGAGATCCTTCAACTTAGCATCCCATTCTCGATGATCTTTCAACTTTCTCTTGTAAGTTTCCAAGGCATCTTCCCTCTCAGAATCAACTGGTGTGCTATTTTCAGCTGATTCAGCTGCAGTGTTACCATTATTATCATTGACGTTACCTTCTTCGGCATTTAAAGCTTCAAGCAGAGGGTCTTGTTCTGATGACATTATTGCTTATTGTACTATTTGCTTTAACGCTAATTTGAAAATGAGAAAATATACACTAGATTTTAATCTAAGTTCTAATTGAGCAATTTTTGAAGTGGTGCTAGTCAGGTTATTTCCTTGTTTGTAGTTAATTAAGTTGTCAAAGACGTTTAATTCTACCTATCTTGCCACCGCTGAAAGTAACAGTTTCGAAATCGTAATTTGGCGGGTCGGGAGAGTCACGTGACTTTAATGGAAGGAAAGAAAGAAAAAAATATATATTCAATTTCAAACCGCATAGAGATGTTGTTATCGTAAGAAACTGAGTTTTTCCGCGTTCACCCCTATTTATTAATTGTTCGAGAAAAACATTATTTTTTATCTTCTTTAGTTATGGAATTTCACGCTATCATTCTTTGTGGTCAAGGTGGAAAGCTTTCACCTCTTTCCTCGGTTCGTCAAAGTGGTATTGCTAAAGCTTTACTCCCGGTAGCTAACAAGCCACTTATCGGTTACTCTCTTGAATGGTGTGAAAAGGTTGGATTTCCTGGTATGTTTTTTTATTAATGAAACTATAATCTTTTTAATATATGAGAATATTTAATTAACCTTTACGTATTTTTGTGAATTCAAATCAGCTGTTACTATTGTTACGTCTTCATCATCTGCACCCAGTGTATCACAGTTTGTTGATTCATTCAAGAAAACCACTACATTGAAATCCGTTAATATCTTGGGAACTGATGCTAAATTTTCCGGTGATATTGTTTTGAGTCTTGCCCCTGAAATCAAATCCGATTTTATTGTCTTACCATGTGATTTTATCACCGATATCTCCCCACAATTACTGGTTGAAGTGCACAGAAATAGAGATCCTAACTCATTGATAACAGGTATCTATTATAACAATAACTTGGAAAACATTGAAAAAAAGTCCCTCTTATCAGATTATTTAGTTCATACCCCTTTGAGTAACAATAACCCTAGGCTTTTGGATGCGTACTCGCGTGAGGCGGTTTCATCTGCCAGAACATTTCAACTTCGTACCTCAATGCTTTGGAAGCACTCAAACTCGATTATCTCTTCTAAAATTTTAGAAAGCTCTATATATTTCTGTTCGGGAGATGTGTTAAAGCTCCTAACTACAAAGAGTAAATATGAAGAAGAGCAGGATTCCAGAGAGCTCGAGCATGACAATTTTGATATGGATGATGATGAAGTTAAGAACTCGGAATTGATTTCACAACCTAAGATATATGCGGTAGACAAGCCTTGGAAGAAGATTGTTAGAGATATGGCCAGGAGATCTTGGAAGCATAGTACACCCTACCAATCAGTTGGGTTCTACTTGATTAAGGATGAGAATCAAACTTTTATTCGTGCCAATTCCTTATCTGCGTATATGGAAGCTAATAGATGGGTTATGAAGCAGCAGGTTCGTTTAGATGCTACTGCCCCTAAGCCTGCTGCTACTACAAAAACCGCGGCTACTATCGGTAACGACTCGTCCGTCGCCGACGATGCTGAAATTGGCGAAAGAACGAGTATTAAAAAATCTATTGTTGGTAAGGCATGTAAGCTAGGTAAGAAGTGTAGAATTACAGGCTGTGTCATCCTAGATGGCGTTGTTATTGGTGATGAGGTTCATCTTGAAAACTGTATCATTGGTACAAAGGCCGTTCTTGAGACCAGAGTGAAGTTAACTGGCTGTAATGTTGAAGGTACATATATTGTGCCTAAGGGTACTCAAGCTAAGAATGAGACATTAGTGGTTCTTTCTTTGGAGGGCCTTAATGAAGATGGTGAGCCAATTTACGATGAAGAGTTTGAAACTGATAGTGAAGATGGTGAGTCCAGTGATTACTCTGATGAAGAGTTTGAAGATGACTACATGGAAGATGGTGATGATCTGTTTGATAGAGATTAGATTTTCAAACACACATATACCAACGCATCACTGTAATAAGTTTACTTTGTAAAATAGAATAGTATAAACCAACAATAACCGCCACCGCTTTTAAGGAATGTTCACTGCCAAATATGCTAGAGTGTAAATAAAAATCCCCGCAATCATAACTCTAAAAACAAGTTAGGAATAAACCAATGTGCATTCTTGATTAGATCAAATTCGCAAATATCTGGGAATATCTGAACTTTTATCGGACTAGGAACGAGTTATTCATTGAGGCGGCTAAAAATCCGTAGCCCCCATACAAACCTGATGATCCAACCAAACTCAATATCTGACATAAGCCGGAATTGAAGCGCATTGGAATTTATCCCCACAAGAATAAGATGTGAGCTACAAAAATGGGGGTAGCGATCATGGATAAATCAGAATATCTTGGAATTACCGCCGTAACCCAGAAACCAGTTTTCTATTTAATCTCGGTGTTTTCTTCCCCATCTTTTTGAGTTTAAAACAGATAATTTTATTAAAATAAGAGGCATTCTCGTATTTGTTTTTTTTCTTTTTTTCGTCTATTGATTTATTATTTCAGCGGTTTTTAATTCCAAGCCTCCATTTTACTCAACTATGTTTAGACTATCTTGCAAATCAATCCCACGATCCAGTAGGCTTTTTTCTACAACTGCCCCTAGAGCGGCCACGCTACCCTTCAACTGGGAAGACCCCATGAATCTGAACACTCTTTTGACCGAAGATGAGATAGCCATTGCCGAAAGTGCTAAGGTTTTCTGTGACGAGAGGCTTCGTCCCCGCGTCCTTGAAGGTTATAGAACAGAAAACTTTGATAAAAACATTATGAGAGAAATGGGAGAAATGGGTCTCTTGGGTGCCCAAATTAATGGTTACGGCTGTATTGGTACTTCTTCTGTTGGCTACGGTTTGGTTGCTCGCGAGGTAGAAAAAGTTGATTCCGGCTATAGATCCGCCATGAGTGTCCAAAGTAGTTTAGTCATGCTTCCCATCGAAGAATTTGGTACCCAGGAACAAAAGGATCGTTTCTTACCTCGTCTAGCCAAAGGTGAACTTGTTGGTGCTTTCGGCTTAACTGAGCCTAATCACGGATCCGATCCCGGTTCTATGGAAACAACAGCCAGACTTCACCCCACCAAGAAGGGAGTTTTTGTTCTTAATGGTGCCAAGACATGGATTACCAACTCCCCAATTGCCGACGTACTTGTAGTTTGGGCTAAACTTGATGGTAAAGTTCGTGGCTTTTTACTTGAACGCTCCCAAATCAAGTCCGGACTTTCCACCCCTGCCATTAAGAATAAAACTGCTCTCAGAGCTTCCATTACAGGTATGATTTTGATGGATGATGTCGAAATTCCTGTAGAAAACATGTTCCCGAATGTCACAGGCCTTAGGGGTCCTTTCACTTGTCTTAACAGTGCCAGATATGGTATTTCCTGGGGAGTTACGGGTGCACTTGAAGAAGCCATCGACGTCACTAGAAAATATGCTTTAGAAAGAACCCAATTTAAAGGCCAACCATTAGCTAGCTATCAGCTAATTCAAAAGAAGTTAGCCGAAGCGGTTACTGATGCCACTATCAACAAGCTAGCGTGCGTTCAAGTCGGTAGACTCAAGGACTCTGAAGGGGTTGCCCCCGAAGTCATCAGTATGATCAAGAGAAAAAGTTGTGATTCTGCTTTAAACCACTCTAGAACTTTGATGGAAGTTTTCGGCGGTAATGCTGCTAGTGATGAGTATCCCATTGGCCGCATTTCCCATAATCTTTTTGTTACACAAACCTATGAAGGCCAAAGTGATATTCATGCTTTAATTCTGGGCCGTGCAATTACTGGTGTCCAAGCGTTCTTTTAGGGTAAAAAAAAAATCGTAGTCGTTATTCTCCAGTTTAATAAAATTTTAAACTCTGTTTACTACACCCTTTTTATAAAGCTGATTAACTAGCTCTATATATCAAACAAACCAAAAGTTGGCTGAGTTTAATAGATAGATAAATGGTATAGTTCCGAACCTAATATTCAAAAAGTGAAAAAAAGTAAAGTTTAAAGTATTTAGTAAGGAATATTTTATATAATTATAAAGATACTAATTGAAAAAAATCATTTATTAGAATTAAAGTTTCGTTATTTCACAAAAGTCGGGAGACTGTAATATTCTACATCTGCTTGCTGGACAAGTCAAGCAAGCCCTCATCCAGGAGCCAGTCAAACTCAACCGATACTGGAATACTCCCAATGTTAAGTTCAATTTTTACTCGACACCATTCTTGACATCAATCCCTCAAAATATTATTGAATTAATTTTTGATTTACTTAATCTAAGCAGAACTTTAGAATCCCGCCGATCATTTTTTGTTTTGAAAAGAAATATCTGGAAATTTAGAGATTGTTAAATCTACCTATCTACTTCGCAAATTTATGACATTTTCGTCTCAGAATCCGATATAGTAGTAATTTATCGATCATTGGCTCCTAAATCCTCTAGACCCAACTAATTCGAAAGTATTTATAATAACTGATCTTGGATTTTGCTTATTCGAGATCATGATTTTAAAATCTAATCTTAATATACACAGTAAACTTTTGAATAACCTAGGGTTCTTCCTCAGCTCAACTCATCTTACCGGCGCCAGTACATCAACATCTTTGACTAGAGGATGTGTTAACAACCAACAGAAAAGATTTATTTTCGATAAAAAGTCCCAGCTTTACAACAATTCAACTCTTCTCCCTAATACCAATAGCAAATTCAGCTTTTTTCAAAATACTGTAATAAGATTTGGTTCGAGGGCATCCTCCTCTAAGCCGGCATCTAATACATCGCCTGAAAGTCAAACGCCTATCTCAAATGAAAACGGCGAGCTTCTACCTAAGAAGAATTCGGTAGTGGAATCTGTAGCAGCCAAGGCCTTTACTTGCCAGTCTTCAGCTGAAAAATCAATCCCTATCTCCCCCGCATTCCCTGATGTTAAGGCTAAAGAGCCCCGTGCTAAGGAACTCTTAACCTCGAAGTCTATACTTGACCCCTATCTTGCATTAACGAAACCCAGATTGACTTTTTTGGTGGTTTTATCTGCTATGTCGGCCTATGCGTTGACACCGCAAGCTTGTACTTTATCTGAGCTTTTCTGCCTTACTATTGGTACTGCATTATCATCCGGTGCCGCAAATGCTATTAATATGGGACGAGAACCAGAGTTCGACGCCCAAATGACAAGAACTAAGACAAGACCTGTGGTTCGTGGCTTACTTACCCCAGAAAAGGCTTACACATTTGCCGGTATTGTTGGCACCGCTGGCGTCGCTGCTTTATACTTCGGTGTCAACCCCACTGTCGCCGCTCTTGGTGCTGCAAATATTGTTCTTTACAGCGGTATTTACACATCAATGAAACGTATGTCTATTGCAAATACTTGGGTTGGAGCCGTAGTTGGAGCTATTCCTCCCCTAATGGGTTGGGCTGCTTCTAGTTCACTATGGCACCCCGGTGCTTGGTGTTTGGCAGGTCTACTTTACGCCTGGCAATTTCCTCATTTTAATGCCCTAAGTTATACCATCAGAGAAGAATATAGGAAAGCTGGCTACATTATGGCAGCTTGGACTAACCCGAAATTAAACGCCCGAGTTGCTCTAAGATACTCTATTCTTATGGTTCCTTTATGCATCGGATTGAGTGTTTACAACGTCACTGATTGGGTTTTCCCTATTGATAGCGGTATAGTCAACGGTATTTTAATATTTCAAGCCTATAAATTCTGGAATCAACAAAGGTTAAATGATAAGGCTGCCGCTTTGATAAATTCTGCTAAAGGTGCCGCCGATGCTCTTCCTGCCATGGCTGCCAAGGCAGCAGGTAATAATAATGGCTCCAGTTCACACAATGCTTACGCTAGAAGTTTGTTTTGGGGTAGCGTTATACATTTACCTGGCGTTTTAGTATTAGCTATGATCCACAAAAAGGGACAATGGGATTGGCTATTCGGATCTGATGATGATGATTTATTAGAGGTTTTAGAGGTTTTGGATGAAGCTTAATGAATGGCCTTCTTCTTTCTCCAATTCTAAAGCCAATTTTAATAAGTCATTTCAACTGAAGCTGGATGATTGCGATTTTCAGACATGTATATATAATTAATAACATTTTTATCAACGATAGAGTGGATGCCAGAATTATGTAAGACTCTAGTAAGCCCAACTTGGAGCAGCTCTTCTATGCAAGATAACCTAATTAACCATTAGAGTGACCATGGTAATAAATGTAGCATATTATTAAGGATCAAGCGATATTACAAAAAGCATATACTTTACCAACTGAAAAGAAGTTTTTCAATCACTTTGATGGTATATCGGTTTGCCAAAAGTTAAAACATGATATCCTCAGAAACTCTAAGCCAACAATAAGCTCTTCAAACCAGCAATCCGCTGAATATCCCTTAATTAAGCCTTACTTCCGCTCTTTCTGTAAAAAGCAAATCACTAAAATCCCTAACTAGCTACGACAGTTTATAATTATGACCAGAAAACTTGGAGGTTCCATTTGCTCTATTGGGAAAGAAGATATTCTGGTGTTTCGGGTTTAACAGCCCTGAACGCGCTCATGCACCTCATTGCATAGTTGCGCTACTTGTACGGCACAGGAACCTCTAGCAATTTATTCCATCATATAAACGCCTCTCCTTCCCTATTTGTTTTTTAAAAACGAAATCAATTAATATACTTCAAAAATGTGTGACCAAGCTGTTGCCTCTCAAGATCAAATTGATATCCTTCCTAAGGGTCTCACTCCCAAACACTACAAGCTCCACGTTTACCACATCACAAGAGAAACCTTCAAGGGTACTGTTACCATCGATTTCTCAGTTGATCAAGCTACGGATGCCATTTACCTTAATGCCAAAGACCTTGAAATCATTGATGCTACCATTCAAGCTAATGTTTCCAAAACTGAAGTTAACTTAAATGTCAAGTCAATTGAAGTAGATGCTGATACCCAAGTCGCCGTTATCAGACTTAATGAGACTATCCCTGGCTCTTCCTCCAAGGCTTCTGTTCGCGTAAACTACAAGGGTATCATACAAACTAACATGGCTGGTTTTTACAAGTCCGATTATAAGACTACTAAAGGTGATGATTCCTATATGCTTTCTACTCAATTCGAAGCTACTGATGCTAGACGTGCTTTTCCTTGTATGGACGAGCCTAGCCTTAAGGCGACCTTCGACGTCGCCATGACCATTAAAGAAGAATGGACCGCCCTTAGTAATATGCCAGTCGTTTCTTCCATTTCAAAGGGTGGCGAAACAACAGTTGTTTTTGATACCACGCCTGTCATGAGCACTTACCTTCTTGCTTGGGCTTGCGGTGATTTTGAATATATTGAAGCCCTCACAAAGCGCCAGTACAACGGTAAGCATATTCCGGTCCGTGTATATACCACTAAGGGAATGGTCCAGGAAGGCCAATTTGCCCTCGATAATGCTACCAAGATTGTTGATTATTTCAGTGAGGTTTTCGAAATTGACTACGTTTTACCCAAGGTTGATCTTTTAGCTGTTCACGAATTTTCTCACGGTGCAATGGAAAACTGGGGTTTGATTACTTATAGGACTACCGCTTTATTGTTCAATGAAGAAAAATCTTCTTCTGAGTATAAGAAGAGAGTTGCCTATGTTGTTGCCCACGAATTAGCCCACCAATGGTTTGGTAATCTTGTTACTATGGATTGGTGGAATGAGTTATGGTTGAATGAAGGTTTTGCCACCTGGGTTGGCTGGCTAGCCATTGACCATTTTTTCCCCGAGTGGGACGTCTTCAGTGTTTTTGTTAACGAAGATCTTCAAATGGCTTTGAACTTAGATTCCCTTCGTCAATCTCATCCTATTGAAGTATTTGTTAAGAGCGCACTTGATATCGATCAAATTTTCGATGCTATTTCTTATAGAAAGGGTGCGTCTACTATTCGTATGATCTCTTCTCATATTGGTGTTAAGGTTTTCCTTAAAGGTGTTGCCATGTATCTTAAGAAACACGCTTTCGGTAACGCCCATACTGCCGACCTCTGGGATGCCGTTAGTGAAGTTAGTGGCCAAAATATTTCCGTTATGATGGACAATTGGATCACCAAGATTGGATTCCCTATGTTAACTATTTTCGAGACTGAGTCTGGTGCTATTGAAATTACTCAAGACCGTTTCCTTTCCACAGGTGACGTTCAACCAGAAGAAAATCTGACAAAATGGTGGATTCCTCTCAGTATTTCTACTGCTGGTAAGACTGAAGACAAGATTCTTGATGAGAAGTCTGTTTCTATTGATGGTCTAGCAAAGGATTTTTACAAGATTAATAAAGATCAAGTCGGTGTTTATCGCGTAAACTACCCTGCTTCAAGGTTGGTAAAGTACTCTGAAGATCTATCTTTATTAACTGTTAACGATAAGGTTGGTATCATCGCTGATTCGGCTGCTGCTGCCATGGCTGGTATTGGATCTACTACTGGCCTTTTGACTTTTGTGAATAAATTGAAAAATGAAGACTCCTACGTTGTTTGGGCCCAGCTTCTTGATTTTCTCGCTTCTCTTCGATCTGCTTGGTTCGAGCAACCCGAGAAGGTCACTAATGGTCTCAATAAGTTTACTGCTGATTTGATTTCTCCTGTTATTGCCCGTATTGGGTTAGATGTTAAGACTGGCGAAGCTTTTCTCGTCACTCAATTGCGTACTTTACTTTTCAACGTCGCTGGCGGCGTTAGCCTTCCGGCAGTTGTGGAAAAAAGCAAAGCTTTATTTACGGCTTACATCAAGGGAGATAAGTCTGCATTACATCCTTCACTAAAGGGAGTTGTGTTCCGTGTTGTTATGGCTAACAGCCAAGGTACTGAATTGGAACAAGCTTATAAGTTTATCTATGGTGAATTAATTAATCCTGTCTCTATTGATGGTAGAGAAACTGCCTGTAGCGCTTTAGGTCGTGCCAAAGACACGCGGTATATTGAAAAAGCTATTCGATTACTTCTTTCTGGTGATGTCCCTGCTATGGATGCCCATTATCTTGGTGGTGGTTTGGCTGCGAATGCTCTCGGTAGATGGAGGCTCTGGACCTACATTAAGGAAAACTGGGATACTATCTATAAGCTCTATTCTACCAACATGGTTGTTTTGGATAGATTTATTCGCATCACCACCATAAAGTTTTCCTCAATTGAAGCCTTTGATGATATCACCGAATTTTTCAAGAACAAGAAAACTCATGGTTTCGAAAGATCTTTAGGTCAATCTTTGGATGCTATCAGAGGCAATTCTCAATGGGTTTCTAGAGATAAGGAGTCAGTTGAAGCCTGGTTGAAGGAAAAAAACTGCCTTTAAATGATAAGTAATATTTATTAAGTCTATGGTAAATTTCAAGAATATATATTGAATGGTTTGTATATATTTTTGGTCTTTTTTATGTGTATTTTTTTGTGATTTTCAAATATTTTCGGGCATTCATAATTCAATAAAATATTCATGTTAAAAAATAGTAGTACTAGCGTAAAATAGAAGTTCCGAAACAAGTTCGATATTGCCAGCCTATAATACATATTAGAAAGACGAGAGGATACATTTATTTTTAAATATCCATCTATAGTATACATTATATAGTTTTAAATGGTAAAGTATAAGGAATTAAGACCCGCATTTACATACCTCTATTGAATTCAACCTTGGAAACTTCATGGCCAGCTTTGTTCTTGAGACCAAGGAATGATTCTTCTAATTTAGTTACTTCAATGGTTCTTCTTTGGGGAAAGGCAGCTAAAGCGAACGGCAGAGCGATAAAAGAAGTGAAAGTTATTAAACCAAGATTGACCATGGAAAGACGGAAGTTACCCTTGTTTTTCAGGAAATTCATTTGTTGAAGCTTAACAAGAATCAAGGGAGGCACTGCCATAATAGGAGTGGCATTGAAGACACGAGAAAGAGCTGTTTCTCCAACAGCATACTTGGCCGCAGACTTTGAGGTACCGAGTTCTTCGCCAGTTTCGGCGTCAAACACGCTAATGCCTCTTTTAATTTCTTCCGATCTCATTAGGCCAACGTTGACAACACCGGCTGAAACGACAGCAGCAAAAGGAACTAGACGGCCAAGAATAACACGGGTAGAAGGAGTGATGGACTTGAGGCGAGGGACTAAGGCATTAAGTCCAAGCGCAACACTACAGGAAGCAGAAACAGCAAGAGTGTAATTTGTAATAAGTTGTTGGGTAGTCAAAGGAGTAGACTTGTTGGCATTAGCAGTATTAACAGCAACGTTAAGGGACTGATTAGCAATTTGCCAGAAAAGGGTACCTGCTGTACCCAAGTTTGGAGTTAGCATACCAAGGGTAACGACAAGATTTGATAACACATATGAAGACATTCTGAGGGGGAGGAACACAGGGGTACCGGTATCAGGGTGAAGAGTGGAATCAAGTACCTTCTTGGCGTGCCATAATTCGGAAGTCATACTGTTAGTACCATTCTTGTATCCAGAAATAAGCGCTCTGGATCTTTCGACTTCAGCATCAGTGTTGAGAAGCATTCTAAAGTAAATTTGCAAAGCAGAGATGAGTTAGTTTAACCATCTGTCAAAGATTAGTGCCATGTAATTATACACATACCTAGGATCACTGAGCTCAGCGCAATGCTTCACACGACCCCAATAAGTAGTAAGATCATAGCGAGAGGCGGGAAGACCGCGGGTACCAACAATAGAATCAGCCATGTTTCGAAGAATAAGGATTAACTTTAATATAGGTTGGTACAAATATCATTCATGATCGGCTTGAAAGGGGTATATACATGCGTTTTTTTCATATGACTAACCCACATCCAGCGTCGGGAGCTTAGTCAGCGAGATAATCATTAGATCAGGCTCAGGGTACGTTCAATATCATACAGAAATCAAATATTTTATATAAAGGGATAAAGGTCGTACCGAATTGAGGATATGGCTACTCTAGGGCACGGGGTAGATATACTTAGAAATGCAAGAATAAGGAGAATTTTAGCCTCTAAATACTGTGATAGGTTTGTGAAAAGAATCTTGCATCCTCAACACGAGCTGCCTCAGTTTCAACAGATGGCGATGCAGACTAGTAAAATACCTAGTTTTTCAGAAGTCTGTAATAGCATTGACCAATCCAGTAGTACCGTTAGCTTGTTAGATCGAAAGTGTCGCTTACTATCCTCCACCTTCGCGGCAAAAGAGGCTCTCTTTAAAAGCCTGGATGCGGAAGACCAACAAACGTTCACTTTCAAAGACTGGTATAGAGTCTCCAACTCAGGTGTGGCTGCTTCAAGGGTGCTCTTGAACCCAAAATACAGTAAGATCAATGGTGAGAGGTTTATATGGAGTATAAGCCACGACGGTGAGTATACTATTGGATCTGTGATCCGTACTGAATTGTTTTCCCAGTGAAAGCTTTGGATAATTACTATTACTGGCCCATAGGCCGGGTTATGTCCAGGGGTGTTTGACACCATAGCATTTATATCAAATCCCCCGTATATGCCGAAGCATTCCGTAGTTAGTAATCTATATACGTTGGACATGTTTCTTTAGTGAATAGGTCTACTCCGGTTTGAGGTTTCATAGCTTTACTATTTTTGTATTATGAACTAGCTTTTAAAATCTCCACTGTAGGCAAACTTGATAATTTAAGTATCTGAAAATATAAATATGAGTTCATTTGTACATCTCTGGGTTGGTTAGTATTCTTATAACCTGCCTTTGTGCTTCTTGTCTATTCTACGTTTTCGACAATTTGTATAGTATTTATTTTGTCCTAATAAGTCTGAGGGTTAGGGTCTGTCTTATTGTGTGGGAACAATGAACTTCCTGTCCATTAGGAAACAAATGTGAATAGAGGCACCTAAGGTGTATCTGATATAGAACGTTTTCAAGAGCTAATTACCTTGGCTTGAGCCTTTTTTGACCTTTTCTCTCTTTCTATTCTTGGAGCTCTTAGACATTCATAATTGTTATATACAAATTATTCGTGCAACATGGAAAAACACGATTACTCCGATCTAACTATAATACCTCATAGTGATGGCCCTACGCCATTAGCTCCGATTCTATATTCGGAGAATTATTCTAAGGCAATGGGTATACTTAGAGCTCTTATGGCAAATCAAGAGTTATCAGAAAGAGCTTTGGATTTGACTACAGAAATTATTGATCAGAACCCCGCACATTATACCGTATGGGCTTACAGGGTTAATATCATCCAAGAGCTGGGTGTCGATTTTCTCATTAATGAATTGGAATGGGTCGATTCTATTGCAATGGAAGCCACTAAAAACTATCAAATTTGGCCTCATAGACAAATTATCTTAAACATGATGAGTTCGATACCCGAAATAAAAGATAAAATTGACGTGGGTGCTGAACTGGCCCTAGTCGATACACTACTTGAAGATGATAATAAAAATTATCATGTATGGTCATATCGCCAATGGCTATTCAACCGGTTTGATCTTTCATTTTCTAGAGAAGATACTTTTACCAGATACATGATTGATCTGGATGTCAGAAATAATAGTGCATGGAACTATCGGTTCTTTCTACTTTCTGCCACGGTTCTCAAGCCTTCTTCTGTCTTTGATCTAGATATTCTAGCCGAAGAGTTGGACTATATATTTGCCAACATAGAAAAGGCCCCTCAGAACCAAAGTCCGTGGTCTTACTTAGAGGGTGTTATGAAGCACGTTGGCCAGAACCTGTCTGATTTGGAAGACAGGTTTACAAGGTTTGCAAATATCGGTAGCGAAGGTGAAAGTGATGTTGAGCCTCTCGTAAGATCATCACACGCATTAAATATTCTTGCTAAAATTTATGCTTCGAAAGGCCAAAAGACCTTGGCTATTAAAGCCTTAGATTTATTGGCGAATACCTATGATCCGATTAGAGAAGGTTACTGGGCTTACAGAAAGTCGCAATTGGCATAACTAAAGGTCACAGGGCCATGATCTATAAATAAATACGTAAACTATAAAAATAATACCAAAACCCTCAAAAAAAAAGTCGTTCCCTCTGAATTTATCAGTATTGTAGTAATCCGATTTCTCAAGAAGCTTAAAGTTGCAGAAGTTTTACTTACTCCCGTGTCTTTCAATCAAACAATTTGATATCCTACGTTATAAATTAGACTCAGGATATAGTATTTTTTAGCAAAAACACCACAAATTTTGAAATTGTTTGATTTTAGGTTAGGTCCACTGAACCTGAAAGTAACACTTCTAGAGCCCTCTAATATAAATTATTTATAACCTGTTGATATATACTGGGAGTATTGGGAGGCTGTCGAAAAAAGTTCTGATGTGACAATATCGTTCGCAGAGGTTAATAAAAAACGACAAAACATTATTTAAGATGGCCATGGATAGGGTCTCCTCAGATTACCCCATTTTTGTGGGCTCCTATCTATCATTCACAAATACTTCTACATTATTTGACGAGAATATTTCTACTGTCGTTTCGGTGGTTGGTGGTGTTTTACCTGGTAAATTCTCAGACCCTTTTAATCACAAACAAATCGAAATCGACGATGACGAAAAGACTGATATAATGAAATATTTTGGAGAAACCAATTTGTTCATTGACCAAGCCTTAATGGCCATTAACGGCAGTGATTATTCTGAAGGTGTTCTCATTCATTGTATGGCCGGTGTTTCTCGTTCATCTACTTTCGCCATTGCTTATCTTATGTGGAAAAAGCGAATGAGTTTAAGTGATGCTTTCGTGGAAGTTCATAAACATAGAGTTTCTATTTGCCCCAATCCTTCATTTATGGAGCAGCTTGCCATTTATCAACAGTGTGATTATGAGATCAACGATAGTAAGAAAGAATACACACAATGGCTACTGAAAAAACAAGCTGAGGGTACCAGAACACATGGCTTAGTACCCAATGTTCAAATTTTTAGATCCCCCTCGGGCACCCTATCAGATTCCACTGCTGCTAATGATAATTCTACAAAGTTAAAATCACAGTTGAGATGTAAGAAATGCAGGTATGTTTTTAATATGGTCCAATTTAACCTAAATCATGCTTGGTATATGTTTAAAAAAGTTCTTTTCTTCCTTTCTCCCCACTAACGTTCATAATATGATTTTTATTCTTTAGGCAACCGCTGGCTTCATCCCAATCGTTTATTATTCATACGCCTAAAGAGAATGATACTTACAAATGGTCTAAATCAAAGGGATCTAATTTTGGTCCTCGTAACGGCCTTTTACAAAACTCCTCCCTCGCTCCTGAATGCATGCAATTCTATACTGAGCCTGTTCAGTGGATGAAGGAGGAGTTAGATCAAGGTGAATATGAGGGTAAGTTCAGCTGTCCTAAGTGTAAGTCTAAGGTTGGTAGTTATAAGTGGCACGGTAGCACTTGCAGTTGTGGTGAATGGGTTACACCTGCTATTGAAATATCACGATCCAAGGTTGATGAAGTGAGTATTTGAGTCTTATAGCGGAGTTTAACTAGCTTTTGTATATATGGCTTTTTTGTTAAAGGCCTTGAGACGTTATATATGTAATTTTAATTTGAGTAGGGGCATAGTAGACCCAAATCTCGCATAATGTATACAAATGTTTGTATACAATTCATTCAATGTGCAGATCACTACTCCCAATGGGACGCCGAAAAAAAGTTTTTTTTTTGATTTTTTTCTTCCCAACGTCGTGTAAATTCTCTACTGTAGTTACTGATCTTTATCACTCCTCTTTCGTTGATTGGTAGTTATAAACAATTTTAACTCGATTATTATTCAATATGTCGCACGAAGAAACTAAATCCGAATCGGTCGCCCAAATAAAGGTCATACTCACTACTCGTGATGTCACCCTCCAGCCTGCTGTGCCACTTCCTCCTATTTTAGTACCTGTTAGTCTTAAACGTTATGGTCTTTCGGAAGTTGTCAACCATATCCTTGAACTTGAAAAGGCTATTCCCTTTGATTTCCTCATCACAAATCCCATCTCTGCTGCCGATTCTACGGGCGAAACTACGTTGTTACGTCCTGGTGCTTCACTTGACACCTACCTTACAGAAAATGGTCTCTCAAGCGAACTTACTCTTAAATTAGAATATACTCGTTCGGTTCTTCCTCCACAATTCTTGGCCTCGTTCAATCACCCCGATTGGATTTCTTCGGTTGATATCAATGGTTTTGCTAAGTCTTTGGGTGGTATTGATACTTTCACACCCGCTATTGCTTCTGGTTCTTATGATGGTGTCGTTAGACTTTGGTCGGCATCTGGTACCCTTCAATCCCAACTCGTTGGTCACAGTGGTGCTGTCAAGGATGTCAAGTGGAGCTCTAAGAATACTCTTGTCTCTGGTAGTTCCGATCGCTCTCTTTTACTTTGGAGACTTAGACAAAAGAATATCACTACTAAGGAAGCTGACGAAGAAGCTGAAGCTGATGAAGAAGAATTATCAGCTAGTGTGACTCCCTATGCTTTGCTTACCGGTCACACTGCTCCTATTAATAGTATTTCTGTTAATAAGGCGTCATCCAAGATTATTTCTGCTTCTGATGATAACACAGTTCAAGTTTGGTCCACAAACTACAAGGATCTTCCCCTTGCCACTGGCTCCACTGGTGCTGCTGGTTTCTCCACCGCTACACAAAAGCGTCGTCGCGTTGCTGCTTCTACTTTGAACTCGTCCATTGCTCCCTCTCATAAGCGTACATCATTACTTACTCTTTCTTCACATTCTTCCCCTGTTACTGCTGTTGATTTCCATCACCAAGATTCTTCCGTCGCTTACTCCGTGTCTCAGGATCATACCATCAAGACTTGGGATCTCACAACCGGTATGAATGTCGATACCCGTACTACTTCATTTGCTCTCTTGTCACTTTGTACATTACCTAAATTAGGTCTTTTAGCCTGTGGTTCCAGTGCCAGACACGTTACCCTTCACGATCCCCGTGTTGATACTCAAACCACCACACAAGCCCAATTAGTTGGTCACACTAATTTTGTTGTCAGTCTTGCCGCTTCACCTATCAGTGATTATCTTTTCATTTCAGGTTCCCACGATGGTACTTCCAGAATTTGGGATGTTCGTGCTACTAAGGCCCTTCATGTAATCACTCGTGAGGCAACTGAAAATAACGACGTTTACGGTGTTGATTGGAAGAACTTGGCTGGTATTGTGTCTGCTGGTAAGGATAAGAAGCTTCAAATCAATGCCTCCCCTGTTTTCTAAATATTTGTGCTTTTTATTAGTGTTTTTATGCCACTGTTTTTTGAAGTCAAACCATAGATTCCAACCTTGGTTGGATCATACGATAGATGTGCACTTATTTTCTTTTTGTGATTTTTTCACTTTAGTATGGTAGTCAAATCTTCTTCATTTGTAATATATATATACTTTTAGATCTCCATATTTTGTATTTATAATCGTTAATACAGTTCATTTTGTTAATATGAAAAATTCTTAGTTTTTTTGTGTCAGTAAGCGCGAAACATACCAGCGATATATATTTTTGCAATCAACTAGAAAGAGAAGAATAAAAAATAAAAAAAGTATGCTTCTTGCAGTAAATATAAAAGTTTTTAATTATTTAGGTATAACTGTGTTTATTGATCTAAGCTATTTGAAAAGCCAAAGAGGCAGAAAAAACGGGTTTAGACTAGAAGGATGATTCGAAGGTATTTCTAGAAAACTATGTAACAGAGCAATGATATAATAGTAGTAAATAGCCGTCAAAGAAGAAAAATGCTAAAATCGATTACCCAACAGTGCATAATACTGTGTGCCCGGAGAGAAGAAATGAATGAAATGAGAAAAAAATAATAGAGATGAGAGAAGCGAAGAAGGAGGTATAGAAAAATTACTTAGGTAAATTCAAGAAAAGCGAAAGTAAAAAACAATTAGGCCCTTGTATTTTAAATGTTTCTTGAATGTTCCTCAAGTTAATAAATAGAAAAGGCTACCATGGCAGGGGTAGAATCAATCAAAAAAAACTATAAATATTCTTTTGGGTCATCTATTCAACTGTGACACTCTTGGCCAAGTTTCTAGGGAAATCAACGTTGAAGCCCTTCATTACGGCCAAGTGGTAACTGGCCAATTGAAGGGGAATGACATTTAAGAGGCCTTGAAGACAATCGACAGTAGCAGGAACTTCCAAAGTTTGAAGATCATGGTCCTTGAAGTCACCCTTGTTACAGATGACAATAGGCTTACCACTACGGGCAGTGACTTGTTCGATAGCACTGATAACCTTCGGGAAAAGGGAATCACGGGTAGCCAACGCAATTATGGGTAAGTTTTCGTCAACCAAGGCTAAGACACCATGCTTAAGTTCACCAGCTAAAACACCTTCAGAGTGCATGTAAGAAATTTCCTTAATCTTAAGAGCACCTTCCAAAGCAGTAGCAAATTGGTAACCACGGCCAAGTAATAATAAAGACTTGTGGTCATTTAATTCAGTGCGGCATAATTCCTTGATCTTATCGTTCAAGAGCAAAACTTCTTTAATTTGAGAAGAAATGTGGTAAAGGCCGTCGATGATCGCCTCTCTTCTAGATTTCTTGCTCATGGAATCATCTGAAAGGGAAAGTGCAAAAAGGGTGAGCGCAATATATTGGGAAGTGTAGGCCTTGGTACTGGCGACACCGATTTCAGGACCGGCATTAATGTGGACACCACAGTTGGTTTGTCTAGAAATACTGGAACCAACACTGTTAACAACACCAACGGTCAAGGCACCTCTTTCAATACAGTATTGAAGAGCAAGCATTGTATCAGCAGTTTCACCGGATTGGGAGACAAAAACGCACACATCATCTCTGAAAACAGGTGATTTTCTATCAAGGAAATCAGAAGCTAATTCAACGGAAACGGGAATTTCGGTTAATTCTTCAAATGTGGATCTGGTGGCAAGACAAGAGTGGTAAGAAGTACCGCAAGCGATCATTATAAGACGTCTACATCTTCTAATAGTAGGTAAGAAAGATCTAAGTCCGCCTAACTGAACAGTTTTCTTTTCAAAATCAATTCTACCACGCATAGTATTGATAACGGATTCAGGTTGCTCAAAGATTTCTTTTTGCATGAAATGATCAAAAGAACCCTTCATGATTTCGTTAAGTTCCATTTCTAAGGTTTGGATAGATCTGATGGTAGAAGCGCCAGCTTCACGTCTGACTCTGTGGATATGTAATTCACCATCGTAAATGTGAGCAATGTCGTCATCTTCTAAGAAAAGAACCTTCTTAGTATGTTCAATAACTGCGGCGGGATCAGAGGCAATAAAGAATTCAGTGGCCATGGGGATACCATCTTCAGAAAGGAAAGCTCTGGATTGAGAATGTCTTAAGTTATCGGTGTTAGCGACGTTCAATAAGTTTCTGTTGGTAGCACTGGCAATGTTAACTTCTTCAGTAACGTTCATGTCAGGGAATTCGACGTCAACGAAATCGACCTTAAGCTTCTTTTCGGTCTTAACACCAATAAGTAAAGGAGAACCCTTTCTGGTAGCAACAACTTCGTCGGGGAAATGGGTGGACTTAACGATTAAACCGTAAGCACCTTCAAGTTCAAGGGCGACTAACTTGGCAAGTTGGGAGAAGTCCAGGTTGTGTTCTTTGTTGTTATCGTAGATGAACTTGGCTAACTTGGCAATACATTCGGTATCGGTATCAGATTCAAATTGGAATCCCTTGGAAGAAAGAAGTTCTCTGATTTCACGGAAATTAGTGATGATACCATTGTGGACAACAACGAATTCATTGCGAACGTCAGATCTTTGGGGATGACAGTTCTTTCTTAATGGCTGACCGTGAGTGGCCCATCTGGTGTGAGCAATACCGACATGGGCATCGATCACATTTTCGGTAGGAGGGTTGGCTTCCTTAATCAAGTTCTTGAGGGCGGCAACCTTGCCAACTTCTCTGTAGATGACGACTTCACCGTCGTTTAAGCCATCGATGGCAAGACCGGCAGAATCATAACCACGGTATTCTTGACGTTGTAAACCTTCAACAAGGGTGTTTATAATTTCACCCCGGGTCTTAGGGACTAAGTAGTTAATGTAGCCAAAGATACCACTATAATAATGTCGTGCCAAAAAATAAATAATTTTTCATGCGAGATAAAAGTTAGTTAACATATTCCCATTTTTTGTGAAAAACCAAGATCCATGATAAAAAACTGGCTGGGGGCTATATTTTCAAGCCAGACCAGCTGTTGTTTCGGCCTTCTGTGTACATTTCCAGTCGCGCGTCTAAGCAATAGCTGGATCACTCATTTTCTTTCGCAGCCACTAGATATGTCGTAAAGGCGAGAAAAGCACGGGCTCTGATTAAGATCTAAAGGGCAGACCTGGGTATGGCAATAAATAAAGTACGTACCACATATTCAAAGATATTTAGGAAATTTACGGTAAATTGATATGAAAAAGAAGGATATTTTCAAAACACCGATTGATATAGTAAAGGGACCACAGAGAGGATGTAACGGAAGAAACTGTTTATTTAAGTGTGATCAAACTGACCCAAACGGGACTGGAATAAACTACTACTATAAATAGATTCATAGCTAGGGTGGCTGGCTACTTTGACACATGGCTTTTTCTCCTATGAAGGTTACTATGCGTTGTCATAGCAGCACGCGTCATAAATAACCATCGACAAAGGAGGCATTTCAGGCCAGGCAAAAAACCTTTCCAGAAAATATTAAGGCATCAGAAAAAAGGGCTTTTCTGATGCTAGCATTGGATAACGCATCATTTGGCTGAGTCAGCGAATTTCTTACAAAAACGCATGAGATCCAGAGTTTACCGCGTCATAGCGCCGCTTAGAACATGGAATTTTTTTATTGATCTGACCTATTTATTGACTTTTTGATGCTTTTCAGCCTTTTTTTTTTGTAAGATCTCAGAGAGAGGCAGGGCTGTTTCGGTTTGGAGAAGAGTTTGGTTAATTTTTTATCTGGCCGGTGCTTCTATGTGCTAGTGTCTTTTTTTTCCTTCAGCCGACCAATCGGCCCCAGAACGCATCAATCCCCAATGGCACAGCATGAGGCAGTCATTATTCGACTAAGCGCCTTATTAACTGGTCTGCCCTTGGGGGTTTTATTCCAAGAATAATTATATCTACCAAGACATTCTATTTGTAATACATATGTGGCCTTCTATATCAAGATAAGAAACCTAGGGATTTACCCGATCCATATCCGGCTCATAAGCTGTACTAATTTACCAGCGCCAACACAAAAAGAGGTTTATGTACGCTTCGGTTGATGGCCAAACCAGAAAATCGTTTCATAATACCCCTCCCAGTAGAGCCACATTGGCTAAACCATAACCTAGTTGAAACTTGATTTCACAGAGTGCTCTAACATTTTCTGGTTTGTTTCGTTTTAGGCCTAAGCCTCATTCTCTTGGCTTAGACCATTCTGCATACTATCGGCATTTCTGGCTTTTTGGAGATGACTTTAGTACCATGCATACATCATATATACGAGAATATGTTGGCATAAAAAGGTCAATGTTCATTTTTATTGATATTAAGAGAGAAAAATATTTTAATAAAACTAGAGTTTTCAGCATTTAATAATAATTTTTTGCATTTTAAATCCCAATTGTAATTGAAAGCTGGTTGGTAGATGAATAAAAAAATTTGGCTTACACGTATGAGCCTATATCATAGTTTTTTCCACCAGTGACTTGAAAGTTTTTCTCTCCTTGATATTTTTTATATAGTCTATTACATGGAATATTGGTCGGCTCCTTTTTTTGGTAAACCTTCGTCTTAAATATGAAACAAGGTTGATCAATATAAGGATATAAAGCATGTCTGAAGCATAGGGAGGGGCATAATAATTAATATATATGCGCTTTGCGCTGTAACGCACTTAACGGTTTTCTTTTTGTTTGCGGGCCAGCATAATGTACTAAATACCCACAATCCCGTACATGTGCATCTGGTTTCAAGAACTAATAGATTACAAGTATTTAAATTCAGAGTATACACTAAATTATAATAAAAAAATACAATAAGTTTTCCGCACTTGCTCCTTTTCTTTTCTTTTCTTTTCTTATCTTTGGTACCTATGATATAATGCTAATCTGAATTTATTGAATTTACGTATCAAGAGTAATAGCCAATTCTCATCGAGTCATGCTGAACAAATAACAATAATATCACGATATATAAGATATTTCGGGTATCCAAACACAAGAAACCCGCGCGAGTACATTTGAGTGAAACTTTTATTGCTTTATTAAAGAAAAAGATGGAACAACCACAATAACCAAATAAAAATGGAAAATACGAGAACTAATCGACCACAATGAATGACAATTTCTTAAGAAACATATCACCACGGCCTGTCCACACATCATCTTCTTCCAAAAAGTTGAGTCCAGAAAAGCATCTTTTAGTTGGTTTGTTCCCCCCTATCGTAGATTCTTCTTCCAGCTTCGGGGTATTATTCTTGAAGGCTTCCGCTGTGGATTTATCTTTTGGCATGGAGCAACTACTAGCATCTGTCTCGACCACAACTCTAGACTCGCGACGACGGGGATTCTGGAGCGGGATATCTAAAGTCTGATGGTTAGCGTCTAACATTGTCACAGGATCTACGTAACTAAGGGATAAGTGGTTCGCTTTGTTCGTGAATTGAGTGTAAACATAATTGCTAGTATCAGCGGGAATGGTATTAGGGTATTCCGAAACGGTCATTCTACGTTTCTGAATCGCCTGCTTTTCTTTAGACTTGGTTCCTTCAAAAAAGGTCGAATAACGGGATAGCTTCCGGGATGTCCTGACGTGGATAAGGGAATCTTGTCTTCCCAAAGGAGAATTAAGGATGGTGACCGGAGTAAGTGTATTATTTCTCTTCAATGCAGTTGCAGAATTCGTGCCCGCCAATGGTATAGTTTGAGTCTGTTGAGCTCGAAGTGCGTTTATCCCTTGTGATCTAGGAATAGAAGCCGCTGGTTGGGTTTCGACTTGAGCTGCTTCATGTAATGAGGTTGCCCTTTTGTTTACCTTAAGATCTTCCATGGATGCTTCACGAGAAACATGGTTGCTAGTAGGCTCGCTTCCACTCTCGGTAACCATTAATGAATCTCTGGTCCAGTTGACACATTTTAATGTTGTGTCATTCTCATAACCATCAAGCATAAAATGCTGATTTACTTCACCAAAATCAAAAGCATTAGATTCGTTCTTCTTCCTATAGTTTTTTAAATCTAAAGACTTACGCTTACTTTGGCCAGTAATCTTCTTGGGTATTTCAGAAACTGTGTTAGAGCGTACATTACGTTGAGATAACATATTATCCTTGGCTCGGATGAAAGAGCACTTGCGAGTATAAATTGAAGTATCACTTTGATTGCTAATTTTTTTAATAGAACTTGGGTTGCAGGAGGCTGATTTGTTATCACTGATGAGTTGGTTGTCTCTCTCCTGAGTCCTTTGTGAAATAGGGTCAATATCATTTAGTTGGTGTTGTTTCTTGTCGATAGTACAGATATTTGGCTCGACGGTAGCATTTGAAAAAGCCCTATGAGGAGGCACCCGGGGGGGGATTCCCACATTAAGCTCGTAATCATCCATAGGTGGGTCACAAGTGGTATCTACCATTTCAGAAACTTCCTGCTTCCTTTGTCGGCCAAATCTTCCAGTGTATTGTCTGTAGCTAAAATCAGGTAAGGCTTGTGATACAGGGCGATAAGGGTAAGCATCATCGACTGAGCCCAAGAAATCACTAGCAAGTTTCGTAAGCTCATTAGATACTACCTCTTTCAGATGTGGGTTATTTTTAGGGTTTGGAAATTTTTGTTGTGATTCACAAATCGGAATATCAGATTTATTTTCTTTTTGAAATTTCGTATCCTTTTTAGTGGATTCGAAATCAAATTCATCATCATTCCTGAATGGATGTCGATTGATATTAGGTTGGCTTAATTCTAGTTCATAATTGGGTTGTCGAGAAAGATCGCGATCCATGTTAGCTGGCGACGGTGGTGCCCAAGATGAATAGTTCATTTGATTTTCTGATTTAATTTCATAACTCAAACTATGAGTGTGTTGACGTAAGTCAGGAACTGAACGAATAGCTCGGTTTAATTCCCCTTGACTTATTGATGACTCGTGTATTGTGTATCTTCTAGTACTATTATTGGGGAATTGGTTAGGTTCATTGGATATTGGCTGGTAATGTAATTCGATATTACTAGAAACTTTAACTTTCTGGTCAGTTCCGTAGGAGGTATAGGGAGATTCGTTTGTCATATTCTCAGTTTGTCGTTCACGAGGGTAAGAAATGGTGGCTCGGCGGTTTCTCTTCTCTTTAACTTCCTTTTGTTGAAGTTCCTTAACTGGCGAACTACGGGGAGAAGGGTAAGTAAGCGTCGTTTCATCAGGTGTAAGTTTACAAAGGGATGGAGGCTTAATATTAAATATTGGTGTTGATGATCGGCTGTTGGTATTGCTTTTGCTCTTCTTACTTTTATTAGATTTCTTTGGGCTGTTGTTCCTATCCATTTGGTTCAATTTTTCCTCCATTTCACTCCTTTGTTTGGCTTTGATCTCGGCTGCTACTTCTTTCTCCATGTTCGAGTCTTTGATCATTCTTGCAGAATTCAACTCTTTAACAGTTAACCTCCTATCGAAATTACTGGTGTTGTTATAGGGTGTGAGTTGCGTAGCCATAGGAATAGCTTGTTCCAAAAGATCTAGTAAATCTGCCTGGGCTTGTTCTGATGTTAATCCAGCTGGAATTATGGTTGAATTTCTTTTAAGGGAGTTCTCGGCTTCGCTAAACCATTCATCCTGAGACGTAGGTGGGCTCATTAAATTCCCTTCATCACAACTATTCGATGAGAATGATTCACTTGAAATCAAAGATTCACGGAAATGGGACTGTGCATTTAACGATACTAATGGACTATTTTTGTTTTGTTCAAACGATTCCAGAAGTTGTTGTGGTGGCATTTGTCTGTTAATACTTTGATTATATGATTGGTTGATCTCGTCAAATTTATTCTCCACAACAGGCTCAATTGAAAATGGTAGCCCATAATTATTTCTTGATGAGTTAATAGAGAGATTTTTTAGGCTTCTAGTATTCAAATAGTCCCGATGTATCAGGTAGCTTTCAGCAAAGTTATATTGTTCAATTGAGTTCATTCTTTTATGAATTGATTTATGAGGTGTGAATATATCTCTATGGATATGCTTCCTGTAAAGTAAATTCTCCATAGAGATATCTGGTTGCTTCATATCTTTTATTTTATTAGCGGGATTGGATAAATAGGTGTTGATATGCTCGTTGAGTGTCTTCAAGTCAGAACTTTGAGATATAGCTTTGTGAAAATCCTCTCTTAGTTTGGCACTGTCGGCTTCTGACATAGTGGAATTAGTATTACCCATATCGACTATTTGGATCTTTTTCAGTAGTTAGCTATTGGTTCAACCTGGCTTATACAAACTTCCATGCTACTACTTACAAATAGGATTGTGTATTAGTTTGGCTACGAAGGGGAGATATACGCAAAGGCTTTTGTTGTTTTTGTTACCAACCTAGTCGATTTATACGTTAGAAGATTAAGATAGCAGGAGTTTTGACCTCTGATATTTTCCGAAACGTTTTTTAGATAAGAAGAAGGAAGGAGGGTCTTTCGGTAATATATAAATCGTAAAATAGTTAATTGGGGGGCTGAAGAAGGCAGCCTCAATTAGAAGAATTATATTACATTTTTTTCCTTTTCAATGACAAGACTTTCCGTTCTGCCAGAGTGATATCATGACCGCATAGAATTGGGCATTTTTCAAGGTTCAAGCACAAATAATGTAAATCGGCAATATGAATGCCAGGAATATACTGTCTTAGTTATGACAGGTTGTTATCGGGAGGTTGGGTTCAAAATTGGGGGGCTGTCTACCAGCGTACCAATACTTATTATAATGCGCGGCGCAGCCAGCCATGTCTCACAAGTCATGCCTCAATTTTTGACACCAAGTCACCTAGCACGACTAAATTAGTTGTCAAGAAGATACTTTGAAGCCCCGTGAATTAATAACTAATTTAGACCTACATATTTACCATAATCTAAATTTAATGGCAAACATCAGCTTGTTATCATTACAGTAGCCTCAAAAGTCTTCTGGTTAGACAGGTTCATAATATATTTCTACATAAACCTGCGTCACGTGCTAAATCTCCCAAGCAAGGTTTGAGTAAAGGATGAAGAAAAAAACGAAAAAAAAAACAACTCTCAGTTGTTACAGATAGGTACTAGTGTTTTCACGCCAGTAAAAATTATTATATAAAATGAGTGCTGGGAAGGAAACAAAGACCATAGATCTTGCTGAACAGGTTTCTCTTCTTGAAATCACCCCTGTTGGTGGATCTGATTCCCCTCAAGTTGATGAGCCTAGACCCAATAATGAGAGACCCTATGAATTTGGTCAAAGAGTTCTCACTGACGAAGATAAGGTTTGGGATCACAATGCCTGGGATCATGTTGAATGGGGTGAGGAGCAAAGATTAGAAGCGGAGGAAAAACTCGTTAAGCAAAAAGAAGCACCGGTTAAGGAGTTCGATAAAAAGCTTTATATGGGTAATCCTGCCAAGTACTGGGACCAGTTCTACCGTCACAACGAGGCCAACTTCTTCAAGGATCGAAAATGGCTCAAGGTTGAATTTCCTCAACTTTATGAACTTACTAGAGCTGATGCCGGTAAAAGAACTATTCTTGAAGTTGGCTGTGGTGCTGGTAATACTTTGTTTCCTGTTTTGGAGACCAATGAAAACCCCCTACTCAAAGCTGTCGGCGCCGACTTCTCTTCCAAAGCAGTTCAAATCGTTAGAGAATCACCCAAGTTTGATCCCAAACATGCTGTTGCCAGTGTCTGGGATTTAGCTAATACTGATGGTGCTTTGCCTGAAGGTGTTGAGGAAAACGAATGTGATATTATAGTTATGATTTTTGTTTTTTCTGCTTTATCTCCCGATCAATGGGCTCAAGCTATGAATAATTTAAATAAAGCTCTCAAGCCCGGCGGTTTGATATTATTCAGAGATTATGGTAGATATGATTTGACACAACTCCGCTTTAAGGGTGGCCGTTTACTTGATGAAAATTTCTATATCAGAGGTGACGGTACCCGTGTGTACTTCTTCACCGAAGAAGAACTACATGAAATTTTTGGTGGCAAATTCGATGTGCTCAAGGTTGGTACTGATAGAAGATTAATGGTTAATAGACAAAGAAAAATCAAAATGTATAGAATTTGGTTACAGGCTTCGTTTCAAAAGCCTCTTGACGTCTGAATCTCAAGAGAATATGTACTATAGTTAATGAAAATAAAGACGCATACCTTTCTCCTTAAAAAATGAGTTTTCAAAAAAGATAACAAAGTGTGTTTCATTTAATAAAAGGCCTAAACAAAGACTTTTTAAGTAATAATTACAATAGAAATATGTAAGAACCCATCGAGATATAAACCAAAAGAATATAGAGGGGCTAGCGGAGTACTCATAGGCAATAGTATACCATGCAAAACAGGTCTCGCTATCAGCGGAGTCCTTTTGGATGGAAACAACTCGGGAAGATATTGGTTAAGAACGGAACCAACAGATTGAAATTCTCCTGCGTTGTGTTAGCTGTTATCAGAAAATAATAATCGACATGCCAGATCAGTCATAAAACATACCTTGCTCATTCACAACTTTGACAAGTTTTTGTAAAACATCGTTAGACTTAGGTAGATAGAGTCTCGTTGGCACACTTTTTAGATGCTCTACATTTGGAAGGACGGTAGTCATGATAGTCCAAAACTTCTTATAATTATCTTTATTAATGTTAGCTCACGAAAACGCAGTAGTGATGTTATCAAATTAAAATAACTTAAAAAGTGCTTACTTTGAGAAACACCATCCCATAATGTATCTGTATCTTTTTTAGATAAACTTAGGATCGCTTTAGAATTACCATCTCGGATAAAGCATGCCTTAATCATGTATAGTAAGTACTAATTCTGACAAATATTAAATCAAAGCAAACCAAAAACTATACTAACTTCTTTTGACTGTTGTAACCAGAAACTTTTTAAAGCTGATTCCCCGGTATAGGTTAATATTTGTTCTACGGGGTAGTCGTTACCGTGTAACACTAGCGTCCACGGGTTAGGTGATTTTGATTCTGATTCTGATTCCATATTAGAAGAATCAAGGCTGGTTAGTATATCATATGATAAGCCAATTGGCCAATTCCTAAATACATAACAATAATAAAACGAAAAATCAAGTTAATTATTAAATCACAAATGGCTATAAATAAATGGTTGAAGTCTTGAAGTTTTAAACTTACCAGTTGATAGGTACAGAATCGAATTCCAGCCACCAATCCGACATGTTTATTTTTAGGCCATCATTACCCTGACAAAAGAAAAAATCTAATATTCGTGACATATATAAAGGAAAGTATGATATTCTTGAGACATTGATCTAAAAGCCAAATGTTAGAATTATAACTTGTTATTCTAGGTGTTTATATACTTACCAGAAGCTCTTCAGTACCTCCAGACTTTGCCAATTCATAGGGAGCTAAAACAATTCGTACTGATAAAGAGCCATTCCAAATTTTTTCTCGTAAAGTATATTCCATTATGAGTAAGATATCGTTTTTGAATTCACAGGTCTCACAACATGAACAGAGGAGGTACGATAAGTATCATGATTTGAAGGCTATCAATCGAGCTGCATTAGTCCCATCTAAAGTTATTGCCTCCCATATCGCCTACTATCTTATCACCCCTCAAATCCATATACCACTCATAAACCTATCAGCCCCTCTCCTCAGAATATAAAAATGGTAGCCATTAACCAGACAGATCTTTTTAAAGAGATACATGATACCAACTCATTACCCTTTCTCAAGCCAAGCGAAGAGCGCAAGGTGTGTCTTATTTCTGGTGCCAATAGTGGAATTGGTTTCTTTGCAACTCTTCATCTCTACCTTCATGGCTGGGTCATTTATATGGCTTGTCGTAATGAGGATAAGACGAGGAAGGCGATAATTGATATTGAGACTGAGGCTAAAAAACGAGTACAAGATGGCTCTATTAGTGAGCAGTTTAAGGGATTTGGTGAAATGAAGTTTATTCGGATGGATTTAACTAGCTTTGAATCCGTCCAAAAGGCAGCCAATGAATATCTTTCTGTCGAAACTTCTTTAGACCTATTGATCAATAATGCAGGCGTTATGGCTCTGCCTCATATAATCACGGATGATGGCTACGAAATTCAATTCCAAACCAACTATTTGTCGATGTTTTTGCTCACTATGAACTTACTGGATGTAATTAAGCAGACTCCTAATTCTCGTGTAGTATACGTTTCGTCCATCGGACACTATTTTGCTTTTAGAAAAACTCTATTAATAAACACCTTTAACTGGGCTCCGAATTTTATATCTACATGGTTCCGTTATGGCTATTCTAAGGTTTATGGTATGCATTTAATGAAGTATCTGTCACGTAAAGTAGAAGGCGACAATTTATTTATGAGTGTTCACCCAGGTTTTATTATGAATACTGGTCTTTATGACTATTGGCTTCAAACCCCTTATTTCGGTGGAGCTTTTTCTTACTTTTTAAAGCACTTTGGGAACAAGCTAGGTCTAAGTAATGAAGAAGGGTGTATGCCTCTTCTTAAGGCCGCGCTATCCCCAGCACTGGGTCCTTCCGACAATGGTAAATATTTCGCTGAGTTCGGTCGTGAAAGCCCTGAAAGTAAACTTGCCCTTAATGAAAATGCTTCTATTGAGGAGTTTGTCTGGGCTTTAGAACAATTGCAGAGAAAAGGCTATCTTAAAGATACCAAAGCTTAATAACTAGTTGGGTTTATGTTGTATGTTATAGCAAGGCGTTTATTTGTGTTTTTTATATACTATTGTAAATTAGAGCATACGTGTTTGTTACAGTTTATCTTTTTCTATTAGAACGATATACATGAATATTTATTTGACGTAACAGATTCAAAATTATAAAATGGGGAATTTTTGGATAGTTTTGCAATACAAATCTATTTTACGAAAAGTGACAAATAGCCGTGAGTATTTAAGCCGCCTTTCTGATTTCTTTGTCCATCCCATTTCATTTCAGTCAAGGTCAACTTTTTTGCTTCTCTCAACAGCTACGTAATCAGTGTTGTTGCTATCTTTTTCTGGCTTTCAATTTGCTAATTTTATTTGTAAGTCTTAAAGCTAAAAGTTATATTGATGCATTTTGAGTGGTTTTTACTAACTGAATATAGGCTACTCTCAATCTCATCATGGTATTCAGATCCGCGCCCCCAATCCCTAGACAAAGCAGAGCCAGGGCCTTTACGAATTTTCGTCGACGGGTATTCTCAATTAAGCGAAAAGACGGAAAACCCGTTATATCAAAAGTGAGGCGAAACAGAAATCGTGTAAGAACTACAGCGCATATGGGAAAGGCACTTCCTCTCATATGTTTGGCGCCGCTGTTGCTCCGTCGCGAATACTCGCACTCACATAAGCGCTGGCGAGATCTTATCAGGATATTCGGTAAAAGTATTTCCCCATGCAGAAAATTGCTAAGCTTTTTAGTTTTTAAGAATGGAATCCATTTGAGAAAACCGCACAAGAAACGGTTTGCATTCGCGTTCGAATGGTGAGTTTATCCCACTACTTTACAAAAGTGGTGGATGTATTACTTACGTGCATAACCTATATAAATATACAAAAATAAAAAATTGTTACAGAGATATACATTTTCGATAATCTAAGCACATAACAAATAATAAAAACAAAAGAAGATCGTTATTACTTTTTTACTATAAGAAAAAAATGATCAAGATGGTTCAATTTACTAGTCTATGTAACTTCTCGGAAACGGGTTTCTATAGTTTTCATTAACTGTAATGTTAGGAGGCCAGTGACGGCATGTGAGGCCGGGTAATTGGATCTATATTTTTTTTAAATGCAAATCTGATGTCGGCGTAACCAACGCATACATACTAGTTCTTTGTCAAAGCTACAAATAAGTAAGTTTGAAGTGCTGATTATTCGGGTCTGCTTGATTTGCTTTTTCAGAATTGTTCTAACTCTTATATTTGTATAGTCAATATGGCTGCTCCTAATGATTCTAAGCCTGCCCCTGAGGCCAAGACTTTGGTCATGGAAAATGTAAGTTGGACATATCGACTCAAATCATGAAGAATGATTTCTAAAGTACTAGCTTTATCTCATTTGTAAAACTTCTTTTGCTAATATATTTACCACTTCTTAGACTACTCGTAGAGACACTCTAATCGCTATTGAAAAGAAGTATCAAAAGGTCTGGGCCGACGAAAAGGTCTTTGAAGTTGATGCTCCTACACTCGAAGAAATTCCCAACTCTGATGACCTCGACAGCCAACCCAAGCACTTCTCCACCATGGCTTATCCTTATATGAATGGTGTTCTTCATGCTGGTCACTCTTTCACTCTCTCCAAGGTTGAATTCAGTACTGGTTTTGAACGTATGCAGGGTAAGAGAGCTCTGTTCCCCCTTGGTTTCCACTGTACTGGTATGCCCATCAAGGCTTGTGCCGATAAACTTGTCCGTGAACTCGAGCAATTCGGTCCTAACTTCGACCAGAATGTTCCTGCTGAAGAAGAAACTAGTGTTCCTGTTGTTGCCGCTAAAAAGGAAGATGTAACAAAGTTTAACGCTAAGAAATCCAAGGCTGCTGCTAAGCAAGGTCGTGGTAAGTACCAATTCGAAATTATGCTTCAGCTTGGTATTTCCCGTGAAGAAATTAAGGAATTTTCTGATCCTCTTCACTGGCTTGAACATTTTCCACCTCTTTGTCAAAAAGATTGTACTGAATTTGGTGCCAGAATTGATTGGAGAAGATCTTTTATTACTACTGATGTCAATCCTTACTACGATGCTTTTGTCAGATGGCAGATGAATCGTCTCCATGAGCTTGGTAACATCAAGTTCGGTGAAAGATACACCATTTATTCGGCTAAGGATGGCCAGCCCTGTATGGATCATGATCGTTCCTCTGGTGAAGCTGTTCTTCCCCAAGAATACACTGGTATTAAAATCAATATCAGTGAATGGCCCGAAGCTGCCAAGGAAGTCCTTGCCAACGCTGATATTCCCCTTGACGGTAAGAAGTGTTACCTGGTTGCTGCTACCCTTAGACCCGAAACTATGTATGGTCAAACATGTTGTTTCGTTAGTCCCAAGATTGACTATGGTCTTTTTGATGCTGGTAACAATGAATATTTTATTACTACCGAACGTGCTTTCAAAAATATGTCTTACCAAAAGCTTACCCCTGTTCGTGGTGAATATAAGCCTTTAGCTATCATCCCTGGTAAGACTCTTATCGGTGCTAGAATTAATGCTCCTCTTTCTGCCTACCCTGAAGTTCGCGTACTTCCTATGGAAACTGTTCTTGCTAATAAGGGTACTGGTGTTGTTACCTGCGTTCCTTCAGATTCTCCTGATGATTACATTACCACCGTTGATCTTCGTAACAAGCCTGAATATTACGGTATTGACCCCGAATGGGTCAAGTATGATCCTATTCCTATCATTGAAACTCCTTCTTATGGTAACTTGACTGCTGAGAAGCTTGTTCAAGACCTTAAGATTAAGTCTCCCAAGGATAAGGATGCTCTTGCAAAGGCCAAGGAACTTGCTTATAAGGAAGGTTTCTACCAAGGTGTTATGGTTTATGGTAAGTACGTTGGTGAAAAGGTTGAAGTTGCCAAGGCTAAATGTAAGGCTGATTTGATTGCTTCCGGGGATGCTTTCACATACAATGAACCTGAGAACGTTGTTATTTCCCGTTCTGGTGATGAATGTATCGTCTCCCTTGAAGATCAATATTACATGAATTACGGCGAAGAAACTTGGAAGAACAAAGCCGAAGAATGTCTTGCCAATATGAATACTTTCTCTTCTGAAACTCGTAATGGTTTTGAATCTGTCTTAGATTGGCTTAAGAACTGGGCTTTATCTCGTACTTATGGCCTTGGCACCAAGATCCCTTGGGATCATAAGTATCTAGTTGAATCTCTTTCTGATTCCACTGTCTACATGGCCTATTATACTATCTGTCACTTCCTTCACAGTGATGTTGAAGGTAAAAAGCTTGGTTCTTTCAATATCACTCCTGAGCAAATGACTGATGAGGTTTTCGACTATATTTTCTGCAGAAGAGATGAAATTAATTGCGAAATTCCCATTGAGAAGTTAAACGCTATGCGTCGTGAATTTGAATACTTCTATCCCCTTGATTGTCGTATTTCTGGTAAGGATTTAATTCCTAACCATTTGACTTTCTTTATCTACGTCCATACTGCTCTTTTCCCCAAGAAATTCTGGCCCAGAGGTATCCGTGCCAACGGTCATTTACTTCTTAACAATGAAAAGATGGCTAAAAGTACTGGTAACTTTATGACTCTTGAGCAAATTGTCAAGAAATTCGGTGCTGATGCTGCTAGAATTGCTCTTGCTGATGGTGGTGACACTATTGAAGATGCTAATTTCGATGAATCAAACGCCAACGCTGCTATTCTTCGTCTTTATAATTTCAAGGAATGGGCTGAAGAGATTGTTGCCAACAGTGACAAGCTTCGTACAGGGGCCACAGATGGTTTCTTTGATACCGCTTTCGAAAACGAAATGAATCAATTAATTGCCGAAACCAAAAAGGAATATGTCGCAACTAACTACAAGAGTGCCTTAAAGAGTGGTCTCTTTGATTTTATGATTGCTAGAGATTATTATCGTGATTCCACAGCTGGTAACATTGGCATGCACAAGGACCTTATTATCAGATATATTGAAACTCAAGCTTTGCTCATTGCTCCTATCGCTCCTCATTTCTCTGAATATATATATCGTGAAATTCTTAAGAAGGAAGGTTCCATCCAAACTGCGAAGTTCCCTGAAGTCTCAAAACCTGTTGACAAGGCTATCTCTGCCTCGCTTCAATACGTTAGAGATCTTGCTCGTTCAGTTCGTGAAGCTGAAGGTGCTAATCTCAAAAAGAAGAAGAGTAATTTTGATGCCAAGAAACCTTCCAAGCTTACTTTCTATATTGTTCCTCACTTCCCATCGTGGCAAGAGCAGTACATCGACCTCGTCCGCGAATCCTTCGATTCCCTCAACCTTACTTTCACTGATGACCTTAAGGCTAAGGTTGGTAAGCTGGGTGATGTCAAGCGCGGTATGCAATTTGTTAATCACGTAAAAAGTAGACTCACTTCCGGTGGTGAATCTGCCGAAAATGTTTTCGCTAGAAAGCTTCTTTTTGATGAAGTTGAAATTGTCAAGAGTGTCCTTGAATTATTGAAAAAGGCGCCTCAATGCATTGTTGAGGAAGTTCAGGCTGTCCTTGTCAAGGATGGTGAAGTTACCGGTACTGATATTATTACTGGTGAACAAGTTGAAATTACTGCTTCTCCTAAGGCTCTTTCAGATGCTATCCCTGGTGTCCCTGCCATTGTTCTTGTTAACGTTTAAGCATATATTCAAACTGAGGTCAGTGTAATAGCACAAATCCCTCCTATACATTATATAATTTGATTCGGAATTTAAACTTTTTTAATTTTTTGATTTAATTCTTTTGTCTTTTGTGGTAAACTCTACTTACTAGACTACAATAAATTGTGTTTATTCGAATCAGGTTGGTTCTGGATGATTTCGTTCTGCCTAGAACTGAATAAATAAAATTACCAAGATATAAAAATTAATGAAATCAATTTTTAAGTGAAATAAAAAAAAACAGATATATTTATTGTATAAACAACCAATACAAATTAAATAGATAAAAATAAATATGCTAATGTACAACCAAAAAGGGGCATGATTTAAGCCCAATGTGTTAAGATTAAGAAATGTTTCAGAAGTTTTTCTAGGAAAAAACTGAATATTTATATCAGTAAAATTTCCTTTATGACATCATCACCAGTTTTTCCAAGAACGTTATGACTATGAAGGCCTCTCTTTGATCTGATGAAATCACAAGCGACAACAGCGTTGTCTGTACTTTCGTCGTTGAAAGCGTAACAGGAAGTACCTGCAGGGCAGACAAAATGAACCCAAGTGCCAAAGTTGCAGATAATGAAATCTCCTTCAGGAGAACAACCCACATTGCCATCAACACAGGTGCCAACTGTACTGGAGAACGAGGCTACTGATGTAGTAGCGGAAGGAGTAGGGGATTTAGATGACTCAACAGCGGAATTATAATTTTTGACGGCGTTGGAAACAGTGGTAGTAGCGATAGCGGGGGTGCTAGAGGCAGAATAGGTATCAGCTTTGTTATTGGTGTAAAAACTGTTAAGACATTCTGCAAGCTCAGTGCCAGCTATGCCACTACATTGATCGGGGGTAGAATTGCTGGAAAGAGTAACAGTAGGTAGAACGCCCGACAAGGTGTAAGTGGTGACGGCAGTGGCAGCAGCGGCAGATGACTTAGCTAAAGTAATACCAGCTTCAGACTCAATGTTGGCAATGATCTTGGTAATAAACCCAGTAGCGCCAGGCTGGTAAGTAGTGATAGTAGCTGTGTATTCTTCGGTAACATAAGCAATGTATTTATCACTAATGATGGCATCAGCAGGTTCAACAGCAGTGACCTCGGGGTTGGTGGAAGCAGTCTTGGTGGTTAGCTTAGCAGTTTCAACAGCAGTGACCTCGGGGTTGGTGGAAGCGATCTTAGTAGTTAGCTTGGCTGTTTCAACAGCAGTGACCTCGGGGTTAGTGAAAGCAGTCTTAGTGGTTAGCTTGGCTGTTTCAACAGACACAGACTTAATAGTAGTACTAGGTTTAATAACGTTGAAATTTTCAATACCAATACTTGAAGAAGCGGAAATGGCGTTTGAAGAGGCAGTAACTGCATTAGAGGATACAAGTATCTCACTCGAGACGATGGCAGCATTGGAAGAAGCAATAGCAGTATTGGATGAAGCTAGCTTAGCAGTAGATGAAGCAACGACTGCTTGTGAAGAACCCGCAAGTACAATCGAAAATGCCTCCGTAATTTTAGAAGAAACAATGTTTGAAGTTGTTTTAGTAGCACTAGCCGATTCTGAAAGAGCGTTAGAGAATGAAATAGCCGCACTAGAAGTGTCAAAAGCGCTTGAAGCCGCGGCAGCCGCAATAGAGGAACTTTCAATAGCACTTGAAGCCGCAGCAGGAGCAACAGATGAGGCTTCAATTACGCTAGAAAAATCAATGGGGGCAATGAAAGAAGTTGCGGTGATACTAGACGATGGTTCAGCACCGCTAGATGAAGTGATTACAGCTGTCTGAACAGCTGTTTGGACCAAATTAGTAGTAATAGTTGAAAAAATGTTTGATGTTCTAGTTGCAATTACAGAAGTGATTGTGGTGATTACTGTTGAAGAGGTTAAAGCAGTAGGTACTGAGACAAATTTCACCGAGGATACTTGACTATTAACAGCGGTCAACAATGAGATTTTGGGAGTATTTATAGAACCACCATGCCAGAAGCCATCATCATAGGTCTTGGTACTATAAATGGTACTTGGCGAAACGCTTGAAGTCTCGACAGAAGTAGCTGATTCTGGAACCCACCAGACTGGACTAGATGTAGAAAATATAGTGGCAACAATGGAAGACTTGGTAACAACACCACCAAGAGCCATAGCATTCTTGGCAGCTACAGCATAATTAACGCCGGCAGAATTCTTATTGGCAAACGCTTGAGAAGCATCCCAGAACATGACACCACCAAAATTGGCATCGTTTTGGATTAGTGCAATCGCAGCTTCCATTTCGGAGAAAGACAGATAGCCAGAGCCTGCTGCAGAAGTAGCACCAGGAAGGCCAAGGTAAATCTTGATGTTGGGATTAGGAGAACTAGCAGCGTATTGCACCCAAGTATCCCAGTTAAAGGAGCCAGAAACACTACAGGGGTTATTGTAAAACTGGACAAAAGCAAAATCGATATAAGAATTCGCCATAGCGTCACCAACCGAAGCATCAGGGTACACACATTGGGGAGCTGCAGCAACATAATACGTTCTGGAAGTATCCAGAGGAAAGTAAGTAGAGCGAAGAGTAGTAACCATAGATGCGTAACCAGTTGGGTTACGGTTTTCAATATCTAAATCAATACCATCAAGAATAGCATCATCAAAAGGCCTTTGAGTTGAAGTACCACCAAGAAACATATTCCAAAGAGTACCAGCAAATTCATTAGCCTCTTCATTGGAAGTAAAGCCATACTCACCAACAGCACCACCAAGAGACAGAATGACTTTTTTACCGAGGCTTTGGCATGTCTTTATTTGACTAGCAATATCAGGGCAGTGTAAAAGATTGGTACCGGGAAATGTTGAGTAACAACCAACTATATTCATTTCTGGAAGGTTGTTAGAGCCAGGAAAGGTTGTTAGAAAGGAAAGGACCACCAGGTCGACGGCATCAGATTCACAGTACGTAGCTAAAGATTCCTGTGAACCAGCAGAGTTTTGGCCCCAATAAACAACAACATTTTCATTTCCAGCTATCGAAAAAGCTGAAGCTAGAGAAAATAGGCCGGTTAATGTGATAGCTGAAGATAAAATTTGTGAGAATTTCATTATGCAATGTTGATTCTTCTAAGTTGGAAGCTCTTAGTCTTATAATATTAGCGGAAAAGATTTTTTGGTTCCTAGATAATGGAACGAATTTGTTCAAAAATATTGGCTTATTTAACTTATTTGTATAGAAAAGGAGTGTGGTAATTAAACGACAATGTATGACGTTTAATAGGGTTTGAAAAGAGAGACTTGGATAAAATTAGCCCCGATTGAGTAAATAAGCAAATCAAATTGGGGGTTTTAAAAGAGTATAAAGTAAAAAACAAAATGGAAAACATACGGGGCAAACACTGGAGCTATTATATAGTTTTAGCGGGGGTATCATTTTGGGCTTTTGGAACAATCGGTCCGTGATGTCACCCAGATCCAAAATTCTGGAAATTACAATATGCAAGAATATAATTTTGAATACGCCATTGATGCACTCATTTCAAAAAAATCGTGGTTACTACTAATTTAGATTAGCGATAATTAGCTATGTTCCCATTATTGTGAGTGCCCAGCTTCTGGTTTGAACACTCCACTCGTGAGCAAGGGTATAGCTTGGAGACTTTGCATATCACATATCGGGATCATGCTGAAGGGCACTATTAAGGGCGCTATTGGTCTTATTCAGGTGTCAACATGTGCTTTTTGTGGGTAAAGTCGATATATGTTGACAGCTGTATGTCTTGGGTGCGTAGTCTTTGTTGGACCCTCAGCAAAACCTCTGGTTTGGCGGACGATTAATCTGGGCGACTGTACAGGATATCTTTTTTTTTTGATTTCGATAAAAATGCAGGGAAAAAATAATGCTAGTATGATGACATTGCCTGTATTTTTAGTCTGATTTCCTTAATTAATTAATATTAGCCAGCCCTTTTAGGGTGTAAGAGGATGTTGGGCCACTAAGCCGGCTTTTGTGAGTACTAAATGCAACCGGGGTGGCTGGTAAACTTACGTTACGTTAATATGCGGCTGCTGTACAGTTGACCCATTACAATGTCAATAGCGAGAATCGTCCCCAACGCCAAATTTTGGGTATTATCGATTTCGATTCAAAGCTAAAATTATAACTTGTTGATAATAAATACATGAAACACATAAGTTAAACTAATAATTGAAATAAATAATTGAAACAAATCGATTGATAGTGTTTACTTCAATGTCACTCGATTTTTGTGAATAGTCTAAAATTAAAAAACTGTTTGGGAGAAGTTTGAGCCTTTAGGGCTGAACATTAACATTCTGATTGCGGCTGCATATATCAACGAGGTGCAGGGGAGGTTGGCTATACAGATTCGTAAATGAAATGCCAACCACCTTTGTACATAAAAAATAATTTGCCCCATTATTTGATTTCTCTGTCTTTTTTTGGATGTTATTCTGTTTAATATCTTCTTTCATAGCTCTATATACGAAGTTTTTGAGCAGCAATTAGTTGTATATTTCCCCAGTTGAGCTATCAGGACGAAGAGGGCAAGATATTTGGCATTTGGTTATCCTAAATCCAGATCTTTCTAATTCTAGCCTCAGTTTGTGAAAACTTTTTAGGATCTAAAGATATACATCATGTATTCTAATTGAGTCGTAAAGCACGTGAATCTCTTGTCTTTCAAATGTCCGTCTTTTTGTTGGTTTTCCTGAGTATTGAAAGATTAGAAAGCCTCATTAATGTTTGGTAGTGCCTTAACGTAATCATGTATTAAGCAAGTGGCCAGTAGATCAGAGTACTAAAATTGATTACTGCACCTGACCCTCTTCTCTTATCTAAAGTTTGTGTGAAGTTTGCGTATATGTGATTTGGACTATGGTAATATCTCTGTATGAATACATTCACAAGTTGATGCTTTAAAACCATGCTGTATTTGAATCTATATTTTCAACAGTTTTCGTGCTTGAATTTTTGACACAGAAGAAAAGTAAAAACTTAAAAACCCTAATTGGGTGAACCAATTATAAAGCTTCTAACTATACGAGAACAATTAAGAAAGTCTATTTTTGCGTTAAAATTAGTCACACTCCTCAGATTTCTTTAGAACTTTTAAAAAAACCGGAAGTGTTATAATATAATAACTTTAGAAAGCTAAGTGTGGTAAATTGGAGCAATCCATATGTTTTTAATTTATGAGACTTTGTTAAAAAAAATATATACAAATAATTATTTTTCTTTTTTGATAGCTATTATTGCATTCCAATATTAAGGGTGCGGTATTAGATCAAGAGAATTAAAATATGAAAAAGAAGAAAATTTACCCTTTAAGTTTTCTTTTTAACAAACCAGATATGTGAGTAATAATAATAATAGCCAATATGTTTTTAATTAACCATTATTATTATTATTATTATTATATTTTGCAATCATATTAGAACAAAAATCATAATTTACCCGGCAGTTACCAATAATATCATGTAATAATAATCATGACTAATACTGTATGTCAGCGTAAGGAACAAGCTCATTTTATATGTCTCATTGTATTTCTGGGGGTTAGATACAAGACAAATAATAACTATTCAACATCAAAAGAAAGGGCCTATATAGAAGAATGCCAAAAGGAAAAATACACACAACTGGGAATAGGTCTGTGTTCGCTGGATTCAGACACGAGATTTATTTTTGTGTATGACGCAAAGCAAATGAACCAGAGTTATGTTCAAAAAAAAAACAAACTGCAACATCTCATTTTCTATGTGGTTTCTTACCGGAGTTTTTACAAAGCTATTCAGCAGCTTAATCATAATTGATCGGATGGGAAATACCGCTTCCCAGTAATTATGGTCACTTATCAGATTTTTGAATTTATGTAATTCAGAGTATTTAATTAAAAGCTAAGCTTTAACACTTTTCACTCGCAGTTTATCTCTGAATTACCTGAATGGATAAGGAACCTAACTAACTTTCTCCAAAATAATTTTATGGACACAGTTCTCCGTCAAAATATATTATTTTTAATGTAAATGTAACATTACGTTTGGGTCGAAGATTCAACCACAGCATTATCAGAATTTATACCAGCCAATTTTTATTTTCAAGACAGGCAAAGTATATTATCGAAAAGCAGAAGTGAGTACACAACTTGTATACTATACACTATATTCGATTATGGGGGAATAAATAACGGAAAATTGTAGCATTTTCTCAAAACTTAGGGAAGAGTCTAATCAAAACCATACCCACAACCAAAGCCAAGAATATACCTAAAAACGCCCAAATATAAAACCACCAGCCAAGACTGGTAATATTATAGTATTTATCTAATCTACTAGAAACCTTGTCAAGACTACCGACCACCTTATTCAGTGAATTACTAGTTGTTTTCAAAATATCTGAATCTTCTTCGATTAGGACGTTTAACTTCTTAGCGTTTTCCTTTAACCTCTGTGTCATAGCTAGAACTGAAGCTGCCAACTGATCTTGCTCCGTCTGATCTTGAGCCATTTTGTCATGAAAAGTTGAAACTGCTTCAGATGGATTGTGATTATATGTAACATCTGCTGGTATCTGAGACTTGGCACCTGTAAAGTCTTCGTCTCCATCCTCTTCCAAGTTGAAACTCGGACTTAAATGTTTGCCAGCTATTTGTTCTTTTTCATATATAATCTTCTCTTTTAATTCGCGAAGTTCTTCATATGTTTGTTTCTCATGTTCAAGAATGGGATAAGATACTTCTTTAATATGAGACAGCGCTGTTGTGATCGATGCGATTCTATTAGAAGCAGGCGAAGACTGGTGTGAATTATCATCAGACGCAATTACAAGCATTTTCCTAGAGTAATCTAGATTGTGATTAATACGCGATCTTTCTAATGATATCAAAAATGCTTCATCGGCAACATCGTCCATAAGACTGGTTTCGAGCAATTCGGAAGTAGTCATGGGGCCATGGCCCACTCTTTCTATTTCGTACTCACGCTTCCGAGAAGATAACGATTGAGACTTGTTCCAGAGAACTGATGATTCATCCTGGATATGGGCCAGAAATTGATCCAGTTGGTGTATTTCTAGTATCGTATCGACCATATTTAGAGTATCAAATTGCCAATAAACCGGACTTCTAACAATCCTATTATTCAAACTACAGCCAAGATGAGCGAGTCAACAAAAGATATCGATGACTAACAATAAAGGAAAGTTGACATAACTCCTGGGACATTATGGGTTAGGGCTTTGCCTTCAATTTTCAATTTTTTTAATTTTTTTATTTTTTTATTTTTTTATTTTTTTATTTTTTTTCATTTTTTGAATATTCCCAGAAAACACAATAAGTCCTTTTTTGCTTGCTATAACTTCGTTCAAACAAGAAATTTATTGAATTTTTAAAATGGTATGTATTAGCCTCAAGTTTATATATAACGCTGCGAAACATACTAACATCAAAGCTTTGTTTGTGTGATTTAGCCCCCTAAGCCCAAAGCCGAGCCTCTCAAGGGTCCCCCTAAGGGCCCCAAGCCCAATCGTAAGACCAAGCCAGTCTCCAAGTCTGGTTTAGGTCATGCCATCATGAACAAAAAATCTAAACAAAGTAAGGGTTACTATAATGAGCAAGGTGAATTCAGATATACAACAGAAGATGCTGCTGAACCTAGCTGGGTTAAACTTAGATCAATCACCCAAGAAAAAGCTCTTGATGAATTTTTATCCACAGCCCAGTTAGCCGACACTGATTTTACTGCCGAAAGAAATACCAGTACCACTATTATTTCCAAAGAAGAAGATGGTGAAAACCAATTTTTGTTAAAAGATGAACAAGAGCGTGCCTTGAAAGTGAGACATGTTCAGAATGCTGGGAAATTGACCGTCCCCAGACGTCCCATCTGGGATTCTAATACCTCGAAAACTCAACTAGATAGAGAAGAAAGAGATGCGTTTTTGGACTGGAGAAGAGGTCTTGCTGAAATGGAAGAAAACCAAGATTTGCTATTGACACCTTTCGAACGTAACATTGAAGTTTGGAGACAGTTATGGAGAGTTGTTGAAAGATCTGACTTGGTTGTACAAATCGTTGATGCCAGAAATCCCTTAATGTTCAGGTCAGAAGATTTAGATAATTACGTCTTGGAATTAGACTCTAGAAAACGTAATCTTCTATTGATTAATAAGTCTGATTTGTTAACTAAGAAGCAAAGAATTGCGTGGGCTAGATATTTTAAAGGCAAGGGCGTTGAATACGCTTTCTTTTCTGCTGCCAAGGCTAATGAACAACTCGAAGCTGAAGCCCTCTTAGAAGAACAACTCGAGGCTGAAGCTCTGGGCCGTGCTAATGTTCAAGACATTTCTTCTGAAGAAGAGGAAGAAGAAGAAAACGAGGACGAAGAAGAAGAGGAAGAAGAAGAAGAAGAAGACTTCGATGACTATTTGGAAGATTTGAATGAAGAAGATTTTGATAGTGAACATGATGATGAATATATTCAAGAACTTGAAAGAAAAAAACTGGAAGCTCAAAAGCCCAAACAAGATGAAGAAGAGTTCACTGAAGCTAATGATGATCAAGATGACGAAGAAGATGATTCAAATGATGAAGGCCTCGACATACATGTTCTTGCTATCAACGAACTGGAAGATCTATTCTTATCAGTCGCTCCTGAGCCCCTCACACCCTCCCCTGACCCTTCAATTGCCCCCAGGCTTAATATTGGTTTAGTTGGTTATCCTAATGTTGGTAAATCTTCTACCATTAATGCCCTTATTGGTTCCAAGAAGGTATCTGTTTCTGCTACTCCCGGTAAGACCAAACATTTCCAAACTATTTTACTTTCCCCTACAGTTGTATTATGTGATTGTCCTGGTCTTGTTTTCCCCAATTTTGCTTCCACCAATGGTGATTTGGTATGTAACGGTGTTTTACCCATCGATCAACTGAGAGAAGTCACTGGCCCCATTGGTTTAGTTACCCAAAGAATTCCCCAGTACTACTTGGAAGCCGTTTACGGTATTGCTATCTTTACCAAACCTTTGGCTGATGGTGGTTCAGGTATTCCTACAGCATCCGAATTTCTCGTTGCTTACGCTAGGGCTAGAGGTTATATGAGAGCTGGTCATGGTAAGGGTAACCCCGATGAAAGTAGAGCCGCCAGATACATTCTTAAGGATTACGTTAATGGTAAGTTACTTTTCTGTCACCCTCCCCCCAAACTTGAGAATCCCGAAGAGTATATCATGGACCGTAGAGAATTCAACTTTGAACATTATAAATTATCAACATTACCCGAGTCTAGAAGACAGCAAATAGAAAGTGCTGCTTTGTCCTCCGGTTTGATTAAGAGCACAGAAAATAATGCTATCGATAATATCGATCTTGAAAAGGATCTGGCCAAGTTGAGTTTCAGTCAACACACTCAAATGTTCAAGTCGGCCGGCTCTCAGATAGATAAAGATTTCTTTGCGCAAGAAGGTATTCAAGGCCGTCAGACTTTGCCTTTCCACAAGACTCTCACAACCGGAACTAAGGGAAATAAAAAGCACTTTAAAGCCAATAAAAAGATGTTGAGGAAAACGAACGATAGAAACGATAGCTCTTATGTTGGTTCTTATAATGATTTGTTTTAAGTACAGTAATTGCTCTATTTTTTGACCACTCTAGTTCAGCCGTTTTTTGTGAATTTTTTTCATAGTATGATCGTTTTGAATATCCTTCAACGTATAAATTTTGTTTTTCTTGCGTCTGTATATTATGATGAATTGCCGAAAGAAAAGAAAAAAATATCGTCTTTTTTTGTTGGCTTTTCTTTTCCTTTTTTTTATTTATTTGTTAAAATAGTTTCTCTTTTTTGCGTTTTCATTGCTGTACTATAATTTTAGTTGTTCCAAACTAATCAGGTAAAATAGTTATAATCGCTTAAGAACCTGCCGACTAGACAGATTTTGGGTTTCGTCTTTCACATCGCTCACGCGCGGCGTTTCATTATCGAAAGATACTAAGTTCATTTTTCAAAGCGTTATGACCCCTACGGACAAAAAGAGTTGGAGATTTAGTTCGTCTGCTGAACAACTTGATTCAGGCTTTGTTATCTTTCAAACTTTAAGCTATGAATCAACTAAATTCTTGGATTTAAGGATCGTTGGCACAGATGGTTTTACTATATTCAGTGGCGATAGTAAGTATTACGCAAATTTTGAGACTAAGAATATAAACATTAACAGTTACATAAAATTTGATTCAAGTAAAACAGCAATCACTAATAAAGTATAAATATCGAAGAAATAAAGAATCCGATGAAGATTGGCGTAAAATCTTGCTATTTGTGTTTTTAGGAGACAGAGAGCCCGATGACGACCAAAATGAGAAAGAGGCAGATATATTATCTAAAGGACTATACGATAATTTGAATATTATAAGTATTTATGACTCCAAGACCCAGAAGTTATCATTGACCATACGAAGGAAGCTCATTTTCCCTAATGATATGGAAGCGGGGGAGGCTGGGTCTGAATTTCTCTACTCTAAGCTGGGTACCGTCTCCTTTACCGAACTACCAGAAAATACTGAGGTAGAACTAGATACAGTTCAGTGGGTCAGGGACTTTGATATTGAGCGACAAAGATGGCAAGAAAGGGAGTCTATGATGATTAAACAGATCAAAATTCAACAGAACATGATTGAAGATTTGAAACTACAGTTCGAATGTTTGCTCAGCGCAAAGCAGGAGTTTGAAGATGATATTTATGAAAAAGTCGCGTTGATAATAAATGAACATAAAGGCTTTTTACCCAAAAAAGGAATTAAAAAGCGAGAAACGCCTTCTGTAAAAGATAGGGATGAAACCCCAGATAGTTCGAGCAATTATAGAGTAAAAATCGAAAAACTATCTTCAGACCATGAGTTAGAGGATTTGCTAGATGTGTCTGATGATAATAGGAGGCTTATCTATGATTTAGATGAGCTACCCTCACTACTCTCCATGAAAGGTGAGCCAAACTCGCTGAACGAAAGGGGGGAATCCGTAAACCAAAGTCTACTAGTTTCTGAAGAGAAGCCATTAGATTATGGCGAAGAAACAACCGATGATGAAAACACAGATGATGGCGATTTTTTATAGATGTTAGAAATAGCTTTAGTCGGTATGTTTGATATGTGTAGGCTTGATTGATGGCTTATGCATATTCAGGAGTAACTACGTCATAGCATTTTGGCCCGTTTTCTGGTAGTCTTTACTATATTTTTAGTCGTCTAGCGAAGCTAGCATGTTATCTGGCTTGTAAAACACGATATATTCACAAACCCTCTAGGTTTACAGTACTGAAAAATATCTGGATAATTATGAATATATGTATATAAATAAATACAAATCTCAAGCACATATCGAAGAGATTGAGTGGCTGAGGCCAGATATACAAACACCCAAATGCCCTGTAGTGGGTATGAAGATCTCCCAACCTCCGAAGCCAACGTACCAGAGATTCTAGCCACTCGATAGTCTTCAAAACTAGTCAAACTTTATAAGATAATTTAATTGGCATTCAAATATAGCCCTGTACACATTCTTTAAAATCTCGCTCTTTTAACTGTTTTGCTCTATTCCATTTTGACTGTTTTCCTTGGTCCCTATTAATTGAGACTTCTAATCTGTTTTGGCTCTGCCTTTCACATACTTGTCTCTGATTTATTTGCTTGACAATATTTTAAAGGATAATTAGTTATATCTTTGACAAAACAACCTCAATTAATAAACAAGGCCCTTTAATTATACCTTCTAGGGCTCAAGTACTCATTAAGGTGCTTCAAACACCATCTTTTTTCATCATTATTAGACTCTTTGCTAGTTAACTCGTCAGCTATTCGTTGAAGTACCAATACTGGAACATTTTGACTGTATAGTCTTCCTTTTTTATCAAAGTTTTACTTTTTATTTTTTGAACCAGAGTAAACCTTTTGAAAATGTCTTCCTATGAAATGCAATTCACTCCACTATTACCTTCCCAGTTACTGGTAGGATCTCCTTTCAACCCCGGTACACCGGCTGGAGCTCAATTTTCATCGTCTCAATTTGCGGCTTTTCCAAATTCACCTATCCCGACTGGAATAGGTTTCACTCACCATCACTCTCACTCTGCTCTACAAAGAGTCTCATCTCATATAGCCCTACCCAATGGATTAACACCAGGATCTAATGTTAATGACCCATACGTTACATACATGGCCGCTGCCGCTGCTAATTCCCAAGGATCAAATAACTATTATAGCCAAAATCTTCCTCTTGGTGGCCCTGGACTAGGGTTGATTGTTTCAAGCCCGGGTCAATTGGATAATGAATCACACGCTAATCATCATCATCACCACCCTCATCCACACACACGCCCTGGCTTAAATATGGGTATGGGCATGGGTATGAGTATGGGAATTGGAATTGGAATTGGAATTGGCAGTCCCCATATATCTCACGTAGTTCATCATACTCACCAGCCGTTGTCCCGAACTATATATTTGGGCAATGTTCCAGCTGAAACGACTGCGGAAGAGTTGCTGTCTCATGTGAGATCGGGAATCATTGAATCAGTTAGACTAATTCCTGAGAAAAACTGTGCCTTTATTTCATTTCTGGACCACGTATCAGCTGTTCATTTTCATTCGGATGCTATTTTGAAAAAATTAACCATTCTCAGCCAAGATATCAAAGTGGGCTGGGGGAAACCATCAATTGTACCTCCTGTAGTATCCATGGCAGTACAACAAGAAGGTGCTTCTCGAAATGTTTATTTAGGATCACTAACTGAAAGGGTTACTGATGAAGAAATTAGAGAAGAATTATCAGCATTTGGCCCCATCGATATGATCAAACTCATTCCCGAAAAGAACATTGCATTCGTTCATTTCTTGTCAATTTCAACAGCTGTAAAAGCAGTACAGTCTTTAAGTCAAAATTCAAAATGGGCTCAGCGTAAAGTTCATTACGGTAAGGATCGATGCGCTTATATTTCTAAAACACAACAACAAAACGCGGCACAATACCTTGGAATAAGTCCCGGGTACGAGCATCTTTTAGCGCCATCTGATCGTGAACTACTTTCATCCGCAATTTCACAACAATCAGTCGCAGCAGTTGCGGTGGCCGTAGCTGGTGGAGGTGCTGATAATGTTGGTAATAGAACAGTGTATTTAGGTAATGTGCATCCTGATTCCTCTATCGAAGAAATCTGTAACGTTGTTCGAGGTGGAATTCTACAAAATATTAGATTCATTGCTGAAAAACATATCTGTTTTGTTACTTTTGTCGACCCAACTGCTGCTGCCCAATTCTTTGCTATGGCCAATTTACAAGGTTTATCCATTCACAATAAACGCTTGAAGGTTGGCTGGGGTAAACACTCAGGGCAGTTACCTAATGCAATTGCTTTAGCTGTTACTGCCGGAGCTAGTAGAAATGTTTATATTGGTAACATCAATAGCAACTGGCTTGAATCTAAACTAAGAGCTGATTTTAGCGAGTTTGGTGAAATTGAACAAATCAACTTTTTGAAAGAAAAATCATGTGTATTCGTTAACTTCACTAATATTGCTAATGCTATTAAGGCCATTGAAGGTATTAAACAAAAGTCCGAATATGCCCAATTTAAGGTTAATTTTGGTAAGGATAGATGCGGAAATCGCCCAAGGAATGTAGCCCAACATAACAACAACAATAATAATACTGTCAATAATGCTACTAATGATAACAATGATAACAGTTTTAATAAGGATAAATCTAGCAAAGATATTGAAGATACAAACAGCGAGAATGACGCAACTGGCCCCCATATTGCCCTATCCCAGTCTTCGGAGTCTGAAACACAGGTTACTAATGATAATTCTGTCATCGAGGACGGGAAAGAGAAACCTTCTAGCCCAATTGTCACCACGAATAATCATAAGTATTCTAGTAGTACTGACAGCGTGAGTGACTTATCTCAGGAACAAGCAGAGGCACATGTCCTTGATAATTACCACAACCCGAATGCTCAATATAGCCAAAATGAGGGGCACAAGAATTTGCAAAATACTGTCTCTTATAATAATGGTCATAATCAAGCACTTGAATTTTATAATAATTCACAACATGGCCTCATCAATCTTTTGACTAGTGGATTGCAATCGGCAACGTTAGGCAGTGAAGTATTAACGCAATATTTAGCACAGGCTCAACAGGAGCAGTATCTTTACGCTGTATCGGTAGCAGAAGGATTATCCAAGAACCCCATGCCTAAATCCATGAGCAATATTGATCAAACTCTGGCTAATGGGCAAGAATATGAAACTCGGCTTGTCAGTAGCTCCAGCCAACAATCCCCTGAGAAGGTAAAGGTTGAAGGTGCAATTTTGGGACTAGCCATCTCATAATAAAAAAAGAGTTCTTTCTATCTACGTAACTTAAATAGGATTTCAAACATGTTTTCCAAGAGTCTTAGCTTTCAGTTGCTTTTTGTGCTCAGTCATGTTTTTCTACTTTCTTTTCTTTTTATTCTTTTGCATTATTTAGTTTTTCTTTTTTTTGCTCTCATCACCTGAGTGATGCAAGAACATTTTTTAAAAACCATGCTAGGTCATTTTCTGAGTTTGTTTTAAGGTCGAACCTTCCCTTTATGACAAGCCCCAGTATGGCTGTGCTTGTGAGCCTATCATAGCATTTGATGATAGTTTTAGTACATGTACTGAGCCATACTGGCCCTTTGGGATGTACACCTAAAAACATACATTAATACATTAATAAATGATAAAATAACAATAATAAATTAAACATGTGGTTCTTCTCAGCCCTCAGAGACTGCTTCTACTTCTAGTACCCAGTTATCAATCTCTTGCTGGGACCTCTTTAAGTTTGGTAAATGTTTAAGTCTGAATTCATTATCGAGTTGAAGCTTGATGCTGGATATCTCACCCTCGCCAGCATCAGATATCTCACTGCCAGAACGCTGGTGTGAAGGCCTCCGTTTTCGTCTTGAAAAAGCAGACTTGTAATTCTGACGTCGTCGTTTATGGCCATGCTGAATGCCTGACTGTGATATCTGTCTACCATACTCATCATTACTTCTATCTAGAGCCACTTCACTATTTATACTAAGTTGGCGCGACCGGCTACTCTCTTGAGGAGAACCATCAGAGTTAATGTCATCAGCATGGTCACTATCCCATGCCTTCTGCTTACCCTTATTGACGAGACGGGGTTTCGAAACCTTCGGTGATGCTCGTTGCGGTAGCGTGCTAAGAGCGCGAGATATGGGACTTGCCTCAACAGAGATCGCTTTTGAGGGAAACTGGTACCCTAATGTATCTCTCCGAGATGGCGATATGACTACGAAGCTAGAAGACCGACGTGGATTCTGTGAAGCCACACTATCAGGTGTGATGGAGCTTAGTCGATGGGGCATATATTCCCGGAATAAATAAGGTGGGGATTGAGGAGTAGCTGAAATAAAACCAGCATGTTGATTATTAGCGTCGTAAGATGACTGCCCAATGACTTTACTTAGCATCTCCATGGGAGTGAATCGTTTACGTGTGGGTGAAGTAAATATTTTTGGACGAAGTTGTCTCACAGTGGAGAACCCAAACGGATCCCCTGGGTTCTCAGGATCGCTTTTAATATCAACGTCACTTGAATGGGCATCTGAGTCGACAATTTCAATTATTAAGGGCTCAATAGGTGCAACTTCGCCAGTAAACACGTATTGACCTTGCTTATTCTTGTCATCATAAGAGCTTGTACTACCATTATCATTGTTTTCACTGTAATTCTGATACTGAGATGGTGAATCCAGCCGCGAGACTTCTTCATTGAACCGATCTATGACTAGCGAGACTTCACTGAAAATAGTACCAGATCGATTCGGGGTATCTGGTTCCACTAAACGTAAGCTTAAATTACTAATTTCAGTAATGTTATTTCGTTCAGATTCTGGATCGTTCAGATCATACACTTCACCTTCACCAAGACTTTCAGTTTCATCTTGAATTTTAGCTACCCTTTGCCGCGGCGTTTCAAGTGTAGTTTCTCCTTTAACGAGAGATATAATACTCTTGGGATTCTCCAAAGTATCCGAATCGACCCATGGCGATATATGTTTTTCTTTAATATTTTCAGCACGTGCTGAGGCTAATTTCCTCGGTGATTTGGAGGGGGCGGACAGGGCATGATCTTGCGACTGAGTATCATTTGAGGGTAGAATCAGCGTATCAGACGAACGCACAGGTACCTCTTGCACCACTGATGATTCTAATGGCTCGTTAATCTCGTTTTCCAATTGCAAGATATCATCATAATCATTCAACCCATCGAAATCTGAATCTTGAGTCTCACTGGCACTGTAAACGTCTAACCTTCTCAACGGCTTCGGTGTCGGTGCTTGACTTAATCTAGCCATAATGCTGCTTAAACACAAACCTTTGTAAATATAGGATCTACAAAACCTATCAATCAACAAAATGTATTAGATCTAACCAAGAAATACATAAGCTTAAAAAATGGGGCCTTTAATATTATGGATTGAGAAAAGTTGTATTAAAATAATGCAGAAAGCGCGCCGCGCCCGGCTGGGAGGTATCGTTGGTCGCGTAATTTAGGTGGTGGCTAGGATACTTCCTACAGACGACGTGACAAAACGTAAAATTCTAAATATTTATACCAAATTGAATATGCAAGAAATTGGTACAACAGTATTAAAGAAGAGAAAAATTAGAAACGGATTCGGGCAAGGAGAAAATTTGAACCAACTAATCGAACGCCTGGTGGGGCGACTCGATGAGAGCCTGGACGGCGAACGCAGCCAAAGTGATAAGCTCATAGAACAAAATGATCAACCTCTACGGCCCTTAAAGCTAGACCAGAAAAGGCATTTGTTAGGTTCGGGTAATGATTTAGGGAATAGCGAGGAGATTGCGGATAACGTGAGCCAGCGGAAAAAAGTTGTGCATCGGCTTATCAGAGATTATAACGAGGATTACTTTATTCGCGGTCTCAGTCAAGTATCTCGAAAGTTTAGGATGAGTATAGTTCAGCTACATTACCTATTCCCTCATGTACTTATGCCGGCCATCGAGATGTTAGAATGCCAAAAAGTGACCCTGTTCAGTCTGATATCTCCTGAAGGGGAACTGGAACAACAGATCTGGCGCGTAGGAAACAAATTATCTAAAGGGGCCTGCTCACGGAAGGCCAGTGACGAAAAGAGCTACCGAGTGGATCTTGCACAATGGAACTGTGGCTGTACTGAATTCTTATGCGCAGCGTTTGCAAGACAGACTAATAGCGGAAACAGTGACAGCGACACTGATGAGGATAGAGAAAGAAAAGGAGAAGAAATCAAATCAGAAAATAAAGAAAAAAGAGACGTTTACAGTATTGGATTTGGAGGTACTGGGTACATTCGCAAACTTAGACATGACCGACGTCCAGCTGTGTGCCGCCATATTATGGCTTGCTATCTCGGTGAACGAGCTGGCCCTCTATTTGCACGACTGGTGACCCGCACTACGCTCGAGGGTCAGAATCCCCAAGATTTACAACGCTGGATAGCACTATTTCACTAATCTACCGACCAATATAGAAGCACTTTGAGTCCCTTATTATGGTAAATAAAGACCGTGAATAGCTACGGTCTGAGATCTACAGCGTGTCTATATCTACTAATGCTAGGGCGCCAAGTAGATCTCAACAGGCAGTAAACAGTGTCAACTAGCAGGTTTTTTTCTGGATATTTAAATAATAGAATGTAGAATTGGGATTATGGCAGTTGTTAGAGACGTCAATGGTATCCTCAGGGCTTGTGGTGGTTGGTTTTCTTGTGGCCGAACCCAATTAGTCGGCGGAACAAGTGTCAAATTTTACGGCCCTGAAAAAGAATTCCACCGCCGATTATTCACCACCACACCTCCCTTTCTTGTATTGCCTGACCAATTTTCTCGATCCATTCACGACTGAAGCCCCTAATTATTCTTGCTTTTTGACGTCTCATTTATTTCGGTATTGTCTGGTAACCTTCCAATTACTTATTTATTCTCATTATTTATTATTTTGCATTCGCACCGTTGTATCCTGTTTTAAATATTATTCCACGCCCCATCAACTCGCCCGCCATCGCATCATTTTCCCCTGTAGCTAAGCCCGGGTTTCTTTTTCATAGTCATTATTCTTATCCAGCATTATCACTGTGCATCGCATTGACCCATTACATATCCTTTGCTCGCCATTAAGGAAGAAAAAATCATTTTGTGATTGTTTTCCCTTTTATTCTTGCTCAAGCGTAAGCCAAAATTAATAGACATTTCTAAATATTCGTACGTTTTTTTCGAAACTCCTCTCATAATCAATACCCCTCCTATTTAATAATAGTTGCCGTGATTTCACCTCGGTTCATTTCATTTCTTTTACTTTCAGGTTTTCTTCATTCACGTAATATTGGCCCCTTAATTTTCGCTGGGCATTTGTTTAATCTCATTATTCAACCTCATTCTAAAATATGCATCAATCATCAAGTCGAGATCTACCCCCTCCTAATGGTAATACAACCGCCGGCTCTTCGCCAGCGTTATCCCAAAAGCGACGTCAGTGGAGCTTAAATCCAGAAACGCCCTCGTTTAAACCTTCGACACCGAATGAGTCTAGTGCCAGCCCCATGAAAACTCAGTCTCCATCTCTTAGTAACCATACCCCATCATCGTCACCGGGTATGGCTAATATTCACGTCAATAACAACAATAACAACCATCATCATCATCACCCGATTTCGCATCATCAACCGGACTACCAATATCATCATCAGCAACCACATCAACATCATCAACATCAGCTACAGCAACCACAACAGCATCATATTAGCAACTCTCCATATTTTAATCAAAATAATATTTTGCCAGTGGTTCCATTATACGCTTATCAGCCACCAGTGGCTTACACCAACCAACCCCCTTTTATGCCAATAGCCTATCCCCAAATGATGTCTTACGATTATCCACCGGGCCAGATGATGGGCATGCAATATGATATGAGCTATTCACAGTATCCTCAACAAATGATGCCCCAGTACCAACAGTATAACAATAATAGCAACCATAACAATAACAATACTAATTATAATCATAATGGTAACAATCGATCACCTTACCAGCATCAGAACGATACTCTTCATAACAATAATAACAATAATTACAACTATAGTCATCAAAACCATAAGAACAATTTTAATAATAGTTCAGCTTATAACTCTCCTATGCAACCCACGCCTGCCCAACTGGTACCTTCTCCCATTGTTTCTCCCCCATCAACCCTTGTTCCTTCAACTAAGCCAGATTCCGAAAATATTCAATCTAGTAGCCTTGATTCACCCCAATCGCCTATTGTTTCCTTATCTTCGACTTCCGAAAAAACAGAGAATACAGAAAAACCCATGGTTAAAGATGGAGAGCCGGAACCTATTGTCAAGCCATCGCCCCCGTCTTCTCCATTTACTGGTAACCTTACATTTTCCCCTGCCGTTGATTCAAAAGCATTTGAACCCTCTATCACGCCCTCTAATATCGAAAACTCTACTTTTAAGTCCTCAGTGTTTTTGTCTGAAGAAGGTCTAGTTATTTTTGATGATGCCTCACCCAATTTATTATCTTCTGGCGATAAATCTGACTCCCCTTCAACTGCCTCCTTGGCAAACTCTAATTCAAATGCTAAAGCTGTTGCACTGAAAGTTCCCTGGTTTAGCTGTGACCCTTGCCAATTCCCTAAAAATGCCCAGTTAAGACGTCACCGCAAGAAATTCACGTCTTTTACTAAAGCTTTTTCGTCAGCGCCTTCGGTTAAACCAATTTCAACTTTGGCAATTAATCCTGATACTGTATCAGTTACATCACCTTTACTCAAAGAGGATGCACCTGAAGTGGAAGTTTTTGAATTTGCTGACATCGACCAACCTTTTGATGAAGCTATTGATGAGGTTACAGCCGAAGAAATGGTTCCTGTGGCTTCTGCCACGTCTGAAACCGTGGTCACACTCCCCACATCCACTAAACAATCATGGGCACAGATGGCATTTGTGGCTGGACCTAAGGTTTTTAAAAAACCAACCCCTAGTATTGCCACCTCTACTACCCCCTCAACAATGAATAATACAGCTACCGGTTCTTCGACCCCTGTAAATCCTGATGTTGACGATAAAGATATTTGTAAATCTATCACTGAATTTATGGAGACATCGTCATCGTTAGCTAACAAAATTGGTGATGTCAAAATGGAACCTTTGGGCCAATTAGTGGTTAATTTCCAAAAGCCCGACGCATTGCACCAATTGATGACTACTATTCCGGATATAATCCCCCGAGGCCTTATGAACAACGGTAACGTGTGTTTCATGAATTCAATTCTGCAGGTGCTCGTGAATTGCACGCCTTTTTACAATTTAATGGAATTGATTCATAAGAATACAGTGAAGCGATTCTCTGAGACTCACAGCACGCCCCTTTTAGATACATTAGTAGAGTTGTTCCAAGAGTTTAAGCTTTCTGTTAATCAAAAGCACTTGAATAACGCCAGCGTGCCTACCGCTAATGGGAATGTGAACACCTCCAAAAAGGTGTTTGGTGAGTCTTATATGGCCGAGCAATTTTACAGTATAATTTATAACCATAAAAGGTTTTCTCATTTGCAACGCGGTATTCAAGAAGATGCCGAAGAGTTTTTGGGATATTTGCTAGAGGTACTACACGAAGAGTTTGTCGAGTCCATTAAACAGGACGGTGGATTATCAAAGCTAAGTGTAATTCCCAATACGACCGAAGAGTACGTACAAGACACTGAAGATGGATACGATTCTCTTACAACGACTAGTTCCAGTTTATCAAATAACGAGTGGGTTGAGGTCGGACCTGCCAAACAAAAGGTGACTATAAATCGGTCTACCAAGGCCGAATGGTCCCCTATTACGCAACTTTTCGGTGGTCAATTACGAAGTGTACTCAAAGTACCGGGCCAGAAGCCATCAATCACCGTAGATCCGTTCCAGCATGTACAATTGGACATTTCAGAGGATTCTGTAAACACGATCGAGGATGCCTTTAAGCATCTGAGTGAACGAGAAAGTATCCCATCCTACAAGACTAATTCCGGCGAGGAGGTTGAGGCACATAAGCAGACACTATTAGACGAACTTCCTCCTGTGCTTATTATCCACCTCAAGCGGTTCACTTATACCAATGACGGTCGTATCAAAAAACTGACTAAGGAAATTGGATATAACATAGATCTGGAAATCCCTGCTGAATGTATGACAGCTTCTAAACGTACCGGTACTAGAAGTCGGAAATATAAGCTATTCGGCGCCGTTTACCATCACGGAATAAGTGCTACCACGGGCCATTATACGGTGGATCTTAAATGGCAGACCAAGAATATATGGGTTAACGTTGATGATACTACTATTCGCCCTGTGGCAGAAAAGAATGTGGTGCACGTAAATGGTACCACTGGTAAAGATAACGAAAATTGGGACCGTTATCGTACAGCATATATTTTACTCTATATCAAGGTTTAATTTGCGCGTACTCATTGAGTTTCGCTAAATTTGAGCATATGCTACGAAAAGAAAGCCAATCACTAGTTATAGATTTTACTTTGTTTTGATTATTTTGATTATTTTTTATTTTTGTTATTTGTTACTTTTTTGTTATTTGTTACTTATTTGTTATTTGTTACTTATTTGTTATTTGTTATTTGTTATTTACTTTATACATGTCCTATTCAATACCTATATTTCTGGATCAACGAATTTCGGCGGAGAAAACATAGAGCCTACTAGGTACGAGTTGGTGATCATTACTCGTAACGCACAGTCAACGTGGGCCTAATACAGGTATAGAGTTTCGAGAGGACGTAAAATACACAACAAAAAAGGTAAGCTGATTAAACAATTGTATTGCTATTCATATTATGTATAATACACATGCTCTATTCACTTAAGGTTACGAGAGGCAGATTCTGAAAAGGGGTAATTCACAGTCTAATTTACATGTTGGCTGGGTGGAAAAATATCAAAAAGCTAAGCTGAGCCCGAGCCACTATTATAATTGGATAACAGTTCCACGATAGATTGCTGTTTTTCTTCAACAGCATAGTCCACGGCCCGTCTACCAAAGAAATCCATTGCATTAATATCGGCACCGTGTTGGAGTAAAAACCGCACGATATCAGACTGGCCGGCCACTGCGGCATAGAACAGAGCAGTCCAGCCCTTTTCTAGATCGGGGGCATTTATATTGACTGGAATGTATTTTTTCTTTTCCTGGTACTCCTGGCTGTCTTCTTCGAGTTCATCCGAGGGCTCTAGACCGGTCCCTGTGACCAGTTGGAACACTTCCATTTGGTCGCCGATAAAGCAGGCATCACACAGGGCCAGTTCGAATTTTTTGGCCGGGTTGGTACGGTAATCAAACTCTTCGAGCAAAGCGGGAGCCAGGTCGAAATCGGGGGATTTACCGCCCTCGGAGGTCACTTGACACAGAAGCTGGCCTGAAGGGTTGATTACTGATTTCGCGCATTGGGGGCAAAACATGATCGCGTCACGGGTAGGAAACTCGTGTTTGAGGATGCAGGCCCAGTGAAAGTGATGGCTACAAGGATACAGAACGTCGTCCAAGACATGGGTAGGAAGGTTTTCGTTATTGGAGTCAGAGTGGGAATGCGAGTCGTGATCGGAACCGCAATCGGAACCGCAATCAGAATCCGAATCGCGGTCGGAATCCAGCTGGGGGTTGGGGATCAGTAGGCTCTGGTCGCAGAACGAGCACAGGGCGAGGGGTGAGGAATCGGTTAGGGCCATGATTAAGAATGCTTGGTATACACTAGACAGACTTTGGAAAATGAGGAATCGAGCATCGTACAAGGGGACTATACCAGGCATTGGGAGAAGAATACAATTTTTTTTTCATTTTTCCCAAAAAAAAAAGCCAAAAAAAGTAAATCTCGCAAAATTAAACATTAACGCCGCACAGGAACATGCACCGGTATGCAACGATATCTTGAATGGTGCATGAGAGGCAGCTTGGGAAAACCTAAACCTACCCATTCTGACAGTTAAGGCTGACTAAAGACCAGGCTGAAGCGTAGTCAAATACACTGGAGAAACAAACAACGCGGGGCGGCGGATCCCTGAAGGAAAAAAAAAAAAAAAAAAAAAAAAAAAGAGACGAAGAAGAAAAACCATGTCCAAAAAACCTCAAATAAACCTAAAACAAAAGAAATCTCAAAGACTTCAATGACCCGTAAATATCCTGACCAGAGTTGACAGGTCTCCCAAAATCCAAATATAATGACATCATCGGAAGGCACCATTGCCAAATCGGCTCTTTTGGGGGACAAGCCCTAACCCGCGATCGAACCCTGTAATTTGGAATCCTGGGACCCTAAACCTAAAGGATTGCGGCTGTTCTCCAATCTGGTATTTTCCCGCCCAGTATTCTTTAGGGCCCTTGTAGACTTGGTATATAACCCCACGATCCTGTCCTGTCTTTTTTTCTGGCTTGGTATACCACATTGTCCTCTCGTTTAACAATTTGTCTCTCGCTATAATGAAGTTTTCCTCTATCGCTCTTTCTCTCGGTCTGGCCGCTGCCGCCTCTGCCCAGTACTCCAATGGCACCGACCCCTCCTTGGCCCCGTCCCTCGTGCCCGTTAACCTAACAACCGTGGCCGTCGTGCCCATCACCACCTGGGTCACCGATATCGTCACCGAATACACCACCTACTGCCCCTACCCTACCACCCTAGTAGAAGGCGACAAGACCTACGTCGTCACCGAAGCCACGACCTTGACCGTCACCGACTGCCCCTGTACCCGTACCTCTGCCGTCGTCACCGAGACCACCGTCACCTGCGTCGGCCAAACTGTCACCAAGACCAAGCCTGTCGTATCCAAGCCCGTCGCTACCGTCCCTGCTTCGGTCAGCCCCGTCTACACCGTCCAGGGCTCCGCCGCGGCCTCCAGCCCCGTCTCTACTGTAACCGAGAAAACCACAAAGTCCGTCCCACAATCCTCTGCCAGCGCCAGTAACTCTACATCCGGTATTGATCAGATCAACCATGCTGGCCGCGCTAGCTTTGGCGCTGCCGTCGGTGTCGTTGCCATTGCTGCGCTTTTGCTCTAATTCTAGGCAGGTCGTTTGACCCGTGATTTTTTAATTTGTTTATTTATATACTTGCACCTCCAATTCTAATCCCTAATTTAATTTTCTTTCCCCGTTACGCATTTTTCACGCTTTGTTTCCCTTTTTTTATTATTATTCTTGACTAGTCAGTTTGTATAGCCCATACGACTAGACTAATTAGGGTTAGGGTAACTCATTCTGTTACATTCCTGGTCTCTATTTCATTTAATGACGACATTGATCCAGCCCACCGATAAATTTAGTTCCTAGTTGATTCTAGATATCTACTAAATTAGCTAATTTATTTAAAATGGGTAAACGGTCAAAGTCGCGAGCTCGCGTAAATACCGATAAGAATAGCAAAAATACCAATGAAGATAACAATAGAATTAGCGATGATCAATCCCAATCGACATCGTCCCTAGAGGAACAGGTGGAGATGCCACCTATACCCTCCATTACCATCAATGGCACTGAAGTCGAAACCTACCAGGATCATAACGAAGACGATGAGTTTTACGATATACCGCCCAATGAAGAAACTGGTGATGATGGGAACGGCAATGATGGTAGTCTAGACAATTCGGCGTTTCAGTTGGAAGACGACGAAGACGACGAAGACGACAACGATACCAAGTTAGAACAAGAAACTAAAGTAGACCAAATAGGATCACATCAATCCAATCAATCAGATTCCAAACCTTCAGAACTAAAAGATAATGGTTTAGAAAAATTCGAAAAAGAAACAACTAAACAGGAAATCGGACAAAATCAAGTTGAGGAATCTAAATCAGAAGCTGAACCCGTAAAGCAAATCAAAGAGTCTGCTGAACCAATCAAAATAGAAGAAATAGAGTCCGCTAAACAAACTGAATCAACCGATCAGTCTGAATCTGGTACCGAATTAATCGACGAGCATGCTGATCAAAAACAAGTCAAAAAATCTGAATCTGAAGTTGAACTAACCAAACAAAAATGGGAAAACGAAAAAGTAGAAACCCAAAATTTGAATGACTCGGTACTGGAGCAAGAGACTGGACAGGCTATGCCAAATTCAAAATCCGAAAACGAAAAAGTTGAGCAATCTAAATTAAAGGACTCGGTACTGGAACAAGACCCCGAACAGACTAATTCAGAGTCGACATTTGAAGCAATTAACCAAGAATCTGAAAAAATGCAAATAAAAAAAGCGGATGAGTCTGAAGCTGAACAAGCCGAGCCAACCGACCTGGAATCTGAGAAAGAACAAATAGAAAAGGTGAATAATTCAGAGGTCGAGAAAACCACTCAACTGAGTTTGGAGGAAACTCTATTAGATCATTCCGGTTCGGAGTCTGAACGAAATCAACTCAATACTGAATTAGAGTCTAAAATATTTGAACAAGAATCCAAACAAGAGGTTAAGCTGGGGCTTGAAGGGGCTACTAAGCAATTAGAATCCAATGAGCCTATGCTGATGCAAGTACAAACAACTGAAGGATTAGAATTAAGCCAACCGCCTGCACCTGAATCTGGGTTAAATGAGAGGCAAGGACAGTTAGAAGAGTATGTATTTTCAATGGAAAATGATGACGGTGATGATATTATTCCATTTCCTAATTATAAACCAAATCGTGATATCATACCTATCATTACTGAATCTGCCGAGACAAAAACCAAATTAACTTCATACTCAACCATTAGTGACTCTACCAGTGAAGTTATTAACAATTCAATCACCGATCTTATATTTGGTGTTTGTATTGTGGGATTTCACCATGCTGAAGGGCCTCAAGTTGAATACTGGATTGGCCCCGATGGTGACAAGTCTGACATCTGGCCCTTTTTACCCTTTCAAAGCCTTCCAGACGGTAGTCATGCTCAAGAGGAGAGTTTTTCTTATTTTACTTTACTCTACGATGAAACACAAAAATTAGCCCCAACTTCTAGTGTGGGGTTTGACCCCGCTGACCCGCATAGTGACGTGGTGACTCTCTTTGGCATGGCTTGTAATCGCCAAATGAAATCATCCGAACTTAAGCAACGAACTAGTGATGTCACACGATCTACAGTTCAAAAGTCTGTGGTTGTAATATCTCGTAAACCAATTTTTGGTGTCATCAAGGAGAAACTTATGGTTGTTACCCGAGCCTATTTCATGCAAGGTGATTTTAATGATCGTGATATCATCAAAAGTCTGTATGAAAATTTAGCTATAACATTGAAACCATCAACCAATACAAAGATACCAAAAATCGAAAATCGACTTTTATCTTCATCGCTGAATGAATCAGACCTGTATATTGGATTATCGCTGCGAGATTTAATCTATCGATTCCAAGTAAAAGCATTGGTGCTTTTTAAAGCCCTGTTATTAGAGAAACGAATCTTGTTTTATGGTACAAACACTGAGGTTTTGTGTACGACACAAATGTCATTAATATCACTGATACCCAATTTGGTTAAAAACCTTGGTGATTGCGCTTCACCATTGTTAAATAAATCTGAATCTCGTCTCTACCGCCCAACTTCCGTCAAGACTAGTGATCGCAGCTCGTTGTTGCAATTCATGGGCCTACCACTGCAAATTTTTTCACAAGGCGGTATCTTTAGTCCATATGTGTCGTTGCAACAATCGGAAGACCTCAGTAACTCGCAATATTACGTCATTGGTACGACCAATTCACTATTTATGGCTCAGAAAAAACAACTTAGTGATATTTTCGTTAATCTGAACACTAACCGAATTGAGATTTTTGACAGCTCTTTAGCCACTGCTTTAACGTTAACCACAGCTGACAAACAATGGATGGAACGTATTAAGCAATCCGTAGTTAGTACTTGGAACGAGAACGACCCCACGCGTGATTTGGTCTACTACGGTAGTGATGACTATATTCGCGGTCAATTTGAGGACTATTTACTAGGTCTATTAGCTTCCGTCAAGTATGATTCCTTTTTGAGTAAGCATGGAAATCCACCACCAGTCGGGCTGACTCTCAAGGAAATCAATGGCAACCCAATACATACCTTTGGTAATTCTTGGGTTGCTTATTGGAAACAATCACATAATTATCGCCTATTTGATACCTATACTGATACTGAACTTTTTGATATTGTCGAGCCTCGCCATGTATCAGAAATCAGCAATATCAAATCCGCCAAGACTGTCAATACCTCTCTCGTTATAGGTGATATTCGTAATGTTCATGAAGTTCAGGATAAGAATGAAGTAGTGTCTTTACCGTCCTTGTCGTCAACGGCGGCAAGCTCCCCCTCTAAGGAAATCTTTGCTGATAAAGTTTCTAAAGTATTCGGCGGATTTTGGAGTGGGGGCAATAATGGTTCCAGTCCTTCCCCTGTTGGCTCCAACGGTGATTTGACAGCTAGTCCCGAAGTAGTAGCCATCGTACCAGTTCAGGGAGATTCAGCGTCTAATTCTTCCCCTGAATTAGCTCCGTTGTCACCTGTGGGGGTGCCTGTGGATGAACTTACCTCGGACACTGTTAGTTACAACAGCCAGGAGGGCATCAATGATACCTCTACCGATATCAATAAAAATAACAATATTTTTAGTGGTGGATGGTCTAAATGGCGTAAATCCCTATTTGGCAAGAACCAGCAGGTGGAAACAGCGGAAGTTGATACTACGAAAGAAAATAAACCATTACCCGTTACGCCAGTTGGAGTTACTGTAATGAACTCACATGACGACGATAGGGTTTAAATAGTTAAACTACACACTCTTTGAATATATGTAGTACGTATGCTTAAATAAACAAGTGAATAAAAATAAGATACACAAACTTGTGTCAAACTATATTAAGTCTATAAGTATATTAGGCGTTGGTGATAAAGTAGTGCCTAGGGGTCACCTTTTGAACCCCATTTTGAACTACACCATCAGACACAAATTTCAATCATATAACCAGAATATTAACTAGTAAGATATATAGGAGATAAATGTTAAAAAGTTGAAAAACTGGCATTCTCGAAAAACTTTAAGGTATCATTATTGTGAAAGTCGTAAAAAGAAACTATCCGAGAATAACCAAGTGACAACTGTCGGATAATATTATTCAAAACATTCTTCAAAACAATCTTTTTAATATTTTCTCACCATAAAACATATCCGTAGGTCACACTATGGCCTACAAGCGAACCCATATCGTAGTTTGTTGGTAATACCTGCAATGGGATACGACAACTGAATGATTCTGTATCTAACGTCTGGGGGGCCAAGTACGTTATACCATCCTTGGTTGAAATTGAAGGCGACAATGCCATAATATTCTGTCGTTGCTGCTGTTGCTCTTTTTTGTCGTTAGTATTGAAATTGTTTGGCGTGAATTCAGTCAAGAAGGCCAGCCCAATCGACCACCCATTGGTCATCGTTGACGTCTTAAACTGTGGGGTTGCTGATGGCGGAATGGGTAAAATTAAAACTACTCGCTGTCGTGTATTTAGCAATGTAACCGATTCCTGTGCGTATACCTTCCGCGTAAGTGCCATGATTTGGTTATTAGCGAATTGGGTATGGACTAGTTTAGGTTCAGCAGAATTTCCTTCCTGATTAGGTTTAGATTTCGTAGAAATTAGAGGATCTAGTGTTTCATATGTTTCTAAACTAGCCGTTAGATGATAACAAGGAACGGGGCATGATTGGGTTGTGGGCATACCTTCTGTAATGAAATCTAACGTGAGCGTTATAATGTCACCCAAACGATATATAGGTTTACATAGACTCAGAGAAGCCAGCGGTTGTTGGTTCCGGGAGATTTCGTATTGACATTTGGCCCTCAAGGGAGGTCGTGGCGCGTGAATGGCCCGTTCGATATTTTCGCATACTTGTTGATGGTTAGTTAGTTGTTGTTGATTCGATATAGATTGTCGACGACTGGGTTTGGGCGACGGTAATCGCTGCGAATTATTATCTGTGGTTGGACCTATAATAGAAGTCAAATTCTGACTTTGGTTTTGACTTTGACTAGACTCAACCAGACGGGATATATAGTCATTGAAGTCACACACATCATCTCCTTGACTATCGTTGTCTACTCCAGCCCCTGGCTTCTCATCAAGATTAAGATGGGAATAAGCATCAGCTAAGTCCTTCAAGGTACTTCTAACAAATTCAGAATGTCTACGTCGCTTAGTGCGTGGCAAAGTCAAATTTTCTACTGCGGTTACTTTTGCGCGGTCCTCAGTCAAAATAATTGGCTTTTCCAACTCATGGGCAGGCTGCTGACCTTTTGAATCTATGTAAGGTAAAACCCGAAATGGTATAAACACTACCTTAGGTTGAGGTGCCGATGGAGCGCTCGTGTGTGGAGGCGCCCGCTGTACACCAATAACCAAATTATAGTATATTTGAACTGCCTTGTTACGCGCGCTAGGTGGTAAATCTCTAGGAAGATCCATACTATAAGTAAAACAACGTGACTCTCCTGGATCTAAATTAAGATCTACAAACAATAGGGATTGTGGTGTAACAAAAACAGGAATCTTATCTTGGCTATGGCCTCGTGGTCCCGTGATCCCACTGCCAATAGAACTTAATATGGGCTTATGATGATTTGGATGGCGACGGAGACTAGGTAAGGTAGAGGATGACAGCCCATTGGAACCGTTTATCGTATGCTCTTCGTTTCCGAATAACGCAGTGGAATGTGTACGCGCCCGCTGAAAAGCTCGCTTATCGACGAGCTGGTCGTCAAAAGAGAAGTGTCCCTCTAATTGGGCATAGCCCATAAGTAAAGTCTCTTTGTTCGAGGTTATGCTTGGAGAAGGAGTCGATTGAGGAGATAGGCGTGATTTGGACGGCGTTCGAAATGAGGCCCAACGGGTTAAGCCAGAAGTAATTGAACCTAGTGTGGATGAGTTTGCTGTAACCTGAGTGGGTGGCTCGTCAGTAAGATGGGCATAGAGATCACGCATGCTTGAAGATAATTGCATTGACAGCCTACTAAACGAGTCAATGCTGTTCCTTGGCGCTATTTCAGTGGGTGCACAATTTATCGGATCTGCAGTAGCAGACGGAACAGGCCCGGGCACATTTGGTTTGGCCAAATTCTTAAACGTAACGACAGCATTTACACGATCGCCCGCAAATAAAGTCATAGAATCGAAAGTGACTTCAATACTTAATAGAGTAGAAAAGCGACCATCGTCGGCAGCTTCATTATTGATCGTTTCAGACATGTTGAAGAGAACGATGAAGTTGAGACATAAGGAAAGGAGGTTAGAATGTAATGTGGTATGGCTCATGCGCTGTGGGAGAGCTCTCAGCAGTTTACAACCTTTTATCAAACCCTTTTTTCATTATATTTTATGATCATATCAAATATTCATTATATTTTGTTATCTAATTCTTTTTTCATTAAGTTTTATTATCTAAGTATATCTACAGTATAATAATTGTCATTTTAAAAAAAACTGATTTTTGGTAAAATAAATTTGAGTAAAAAGCCAACAAAGCTAACATGTCTTTTTATAGGCTCTCTATTCTCTCAGTGGCACTCTTGATTTTCATTCCCACTCTCGTACTTAACTCATAATCGTCGGCCCAGTTATTAGCGGCTTTCAAGTAATATTTCACTGCCGTAATCCCCTTTCTACCTTTAATTTTCCATTCAAAGACTGCACGCTCGTAGATACTCACAGGCCCAACCCAGGGGTCGCCGTGACTCTTATTATACACAATCTTGTTATCCGCTGTCGTAGTATAAATATGGGGCAAAACATTATCATCCAGCATCTTTAGGCCTTCAACGGTTCTCTCAGGTTGTTGAGATTTGTAGGACCTCAGCACGATACTATTGAGTGTATATCTAATTAATGCCTCATCTTGAGTCTCTGGCGCCATTTTCTGAGCTTCAGGGGTTGTGGAATAATTCAGCATCTCCAAAGACTTGTCCAGTGCTGAATCTGGCATGCTCTTAAACCCGTTCCAGAAATATATGATCTCATGGATGGGCGAGGTACCAATTGCATCCACGATATCTATGCCTCTGGCTTGTGCGACGCTATGCCACTGTCTGACTTTACGGGTTAAAAACACATCAAAAGGCATCGTCTTAGCCATGAATCGCTTTTTACCCATAAGCGTGGGGGCTTTTTCAATATACTCCCTTGCACGGCGTTTAGCATCATTGGCTTTTACGGGATCGGTCACGCGAAGAGCTCTATAAACTTCCACGAGACAAATACCAGCGATATAAGTGTAAAGGGCATGTGACCACGAGTTGATGGCAATCAAACGAATGAAATTATCTGAAGTTGTCTCATAATTATGTAAGAAAATAGTCATCATAGTTTTATCGAATAATAAAAGAGCTTCAATTTGTCGCATTTCAATTTTAGTTGAATCAATCGTATCCAAAAGAGAAATAGCCTGGGTAAGATGACCTTGTGATGCCATAGCACGCGCCTCCTGAAGAAGCCAAAGAGCACTATTAGGGAAATCTTCACGGACTTGCTTGAGGACCCTTTCTAATCGTTTAATCGGGTGGCCCGTAGCGGTAATGATTTCATTGTTAATATTATCATCCTCAAGTGTGATATCGCTGAGTTGGGTGGGGCCATCGTAAAATAATAGAAGGACCAGTGTGGCAATAGCGCCGTGAATATTACGATATTCTGTCGCCTGCCATAACATTTTTAACCCATCGACCTTGGATCCATGAAATCCCACAAAGGATAGTGCACTAGACAAAGAGGGAGGGATTACCGCAATAATAAGTTGAAGAACCCCATAGCATAGATTCACACCACTTTCGATGAATTCATCGGTAGACAAAGTAGTTGTGGAAGTAGTAGGAGTTGAGGTTGATTTAGGCGCAGACGCAGATGTTGAGATGGACTTGAACGACTTTGCCGAAGCCAATGTTGTAGTGGACGGGGATGATAATAATGAAGGATCCATATCAATTTCGGTATCACCCCTAGCGTTGGTCAATAAACGTTTGGCTTGTTCAACGGTCCCTGCAGCACCAAGCTTCCGTCGGAGTCTGGCCAGGTATAGTTCTTCAGCTCTTACATTGACCTCCTGATCATCTGAGAGCTGCAGGCCTAGAGCCTGAAAGTCTTTACCAAGCGTATCCATATCAAGTCGAAATGAAGATTCTGAGTGACTCTGACTAGGTGATGCCGGAGAGGAGACAGCCGCTTTGGGCTTCTGTTTAATCTTCTGACTGATCTCATCTAGAGTCAAAAAAGCCTTTCGCAATTTAAGCAGTCCCTTGGCAGCATCTATCACACCCTCACTAAGAAACATACACACAGCACCCATTAACTGGGCCTCGGCGTAAGTAAGCTGGAACTCCAAACCTGGAGCATAATGCTGGCTTGTGGCCATATCATGTTTTTCAGCTCGCTGCTTGGCTTTGAGCGACGTGGTTTCAGCCAAAGACAACGTGTCAGCTGCACATTTGATAGCGTCAGGCTCAAGCCCCAGTGTAGCTTGGAGGAAGTGTAAAACACCTGAAGCAAGATTGACATACGCAGCGGATGACGAGGACGCTGACGATGAACAGGCCTTCAGAATCACCTGAGCTCGTTCAGTCTGATCATCAAAAACCAGGTCCATTGCATGAAGGGCTTCTTCTACTATTTAGAGCCGATAAGAAAGAAAGAAAAGGAGAAATATGTTAAAATTAATTAATGCAACTTGTTTGAACACCTTAACTATACGATCGGGGGAAATCAGCATACATACGTGACAGCGCCTGGCCAAGTGCAGAAAGCGAAACAGCGGATTCGCTATGTTTGAGAGAATTACTAGCCTCTTCGGCTGTCGATTGTTTCTTACCAAAACCCAGAGCTTTTAACATTGTTTTGAGAACGGACAAAAAAAAGGAGGGGGTGTTGGTGGTGTTTTTGGTATACAGGATTTGCGATTGAAATTGGGACCGATCAGATCCTTATCGCTGTGACGTGGAGGTCCCCGATCTCGGGAATCTCGGGCCGGCGGGAAGATCCAAAAAATTTTAAATGATTATTTATATAAAATATATATTTGATTTACTGGATGAAATTTGTGAAAAATACAATCGATGTGTGGTCAATTAATGTAGATTATTACATAAATAAATAAATAGACGAGATACTCGCTTGTAAATAACTTGAAGGCTATTTAAATTTTAGGGGGTATTATAACGTTCCAATTTAAAGGGTTTGGCCGTTGTGGAAGTTGGAACCAGCGAAGATAGCCTTGTCACCTAATTCTTCTTCAATTCTCAAGATTTGGTTGTACTTGGCTAAACGTTCAGATCTGGTGGGGGCACCAGTCTTGATTTGACCAGTTCTAAGACCAACAACAAGATCGGCAATGAAGACATCTTCGGTTTCACCGGAACGGTGGGAAACCATGACACCCCAACCGGCGGCGAAGGAGTCGTTGGCGGCCTTGATGGATTCAGTCAAAGTACCGATTTGGTTAACCTTCAAAAGAAGAGCGTTAGCAGCCTTTTCTTCAATGGCACGCTTGATACGGATAGGGTTGGTGACAGTTAAATCATCAGCAACAATTTGGACATCAATGTTAGCGTAGAAGTGGCTCCAGGCGGCCCAATCATCTTCAGCGAAGGGATCTTCAATGGAGACAATGGGGTACTTTTCAACCAAAGCCTTGTAGAGGTCAGCAAGTTCAACACCAGATAACCACTTGGAGGGGTCAGATTCGGGGTTCTTGAAGTCCATATCGTACTTGCCGTCCTTGTAGAATTCAGAGGAGGCAGAGTCAAGGGCAATGCTGACCTTACCAGTGTAACCGGCCTTTTCAATGGCGGCGACAATCAAGTCAAGGGCTTCATCAGCGGTTTGGATATTGGGGGCAACACCACCTTCGTCACCGACGTTACCGGCGGAAGGACCGTAAGTCTTCTTGGCGAGGGACTTTAATTCGTGGTAAACTTCAGCACCGTATCTGAGAGCTTCAGAGAAAGTGGGGGCACCGATAGGAGCAATCATGAATTCTTGAATGGCAAGACGGCCACCGGCGTGGGAACCACCGTTAAGGACGTTAAGGAAGGGAACGGGTAAGACGTAACCGCTCTTGGCACCGGAGATGTCGGCAATGTGTTGGTAAAGGGGAACACCCTTTTCACCAGCAGCGGCCTTGGCGACAGCAAGGGAGACACCGAGGATGGCATTGGCACCAAGCTTGGCCTTGTTGGGGGTTCCGTCAAGGTCAATGAGGAATTGATCAATGGCGGCTTGGTCCTTGACGTCAAGGTTGGCCTTAACAAGGGCGGGGGCGATGATGTCGTTAACGTTGGCAACGGCCTTAAGGACACCCTTACCTAACCACTTGGACTTGTCACCGTCACGGAGTTCAAGAGCTTCGTGGACACCGGTGGAAGCACCACTGGGGACAATGGAACGGAAAAGACCCTTTTCAGTGTGGAGGTCGACTTCGACAGTGGGGTTACCTGAAAAGCAAAAGCAGTTAGTATTAAGTAAAGGAATTGATGATTGGTGAGTAAAAGCCAATTGGCTGGAGTAAATACATACCTCTGGAGTCGTAAACGGAGCGGGCGAAAACCTTGGAAATGGCCATTTTTGTTAGTAGTGTTGAATATAGAAATATATATGCGTACAGAAGAGAGTAATAAAAGAGTACTATTGGGGGGAGGCAGCGCTTATATACCCAACTCCTGCCAAAGTGGCGGTGGTGTGTTGCGTCTTCGGTGGTGTGTTGTGTCTGTCCAGTCTGAAAACGTCAGTCGATTGTCCGTCGGAAGGTGGCTCGATATAGTATGTAAAAAGATATTCCACCGCCGCACGTTCGCATGTATATAGTAGATATATAGTAACTATATTGGCATGGTCACCTCTTAAGCATTTCCCGGATTATTATCGCAGTTTTTGATTATGGCTACACGGGATATTATCGTAGTAGAATACCGGATTTTCATCGGGCCGGTTATCGTATTGGGATTTTTATTATTAATATTTTTCAATTTTGGTGGTTTTGAATAAAGCATATTAGTCCATTTGAGGTTTGGTATAGCTCTCTAGGCTGGCATTGTAGGCTCGTGGTCGTAATAATCGCTCACTGACTCTTGCTTGTTCTCTGTCGTCTCATTTAGCCCCGCTAGCGTTCCTCGTAGCATCCGAGTAGTTTTTTATCCTACATCGTACTCCTGTAGGATGTGGGGTGTCGTCTTGATGATGCCTAAAAGATATGCTCACACACCACTTTGAGGCTGTTGTGATGTATAGACCGTATATAGTTTGTGTATGGTGGTGATACAACCTCCCATGTGTGGTGCTATAATGCACCAGAAGAAAAAAGTCATCGTGCTGCGGTGGTTGGGGGGAAGAGGGGAGAATCACCAGTTACATGTGTGTATGAGGATGAGGGCATTAATATGGTCACTATCAATACCGACACAACGGTGTACTGTTGTAATTTTTCAATTTTTTTTTATTTTTTTTTCTTCGCGCTGTTTTGCTTCTAATATGTTGCTGGTTTGTCTCTTAGCCCTGCTGCTTTCCGTCTTGTTGCTCAAATATAGCTTATGGAATATTGTAGATTATTCGGTTCGGCTCTGACAATTTTTTTACTAGCTAGTGGCATCTGTAGAAATAGTTCAGTCTATCACCACACGCGACTGTACACCGCCAAGTCATTGTACTTTTTTTTCAACCCTTCAATGGCAAAAAAACGCAATTGCTCTGCAATTACTACTTTTTTTGACAATTGTTTTCACTCAGTAGTAGCGCACAACTTGCTGTCCAGTCTAAACCTCCTTTTACCAGGAGCCATATTCGCCTGTAGAGTCTCTGACGACCACATCTCGCGTGATTAGATGACGTCATTTTTTTATACTTCCCCTCACCTGGGACCACTCTGATCTCCTCCAGCCATTTGGGCCTTTTCACCACACATTATATTTACACTATCGATTCGATGCTGGCCATTACCGTTTTTTTTCGTTTCGTTTTTTTTTTTTCTTTTTTCTCGTAAAGCAATAATGGATTCCAGTTTGTTCCTTCTTGATTTTAATATTCTCCCATTCTTGCAAATGGCCAATTGCCCACTATAAATCTATCGCGTTGCTAGGCGTGTAGATATTACCCATAATTAATTCTAGCTGCTTCTTCATCACTGCACAACGTTGGCTTTTATGCTGGACTTTTTTTTTGTTAACGGGTATTTATCATCTGCAAAGAGAGGCAACTTTGGCAGCTTTCCTGCTCTCTTATTTAGCATGTTGGGTGTTCTTGCCCATCTTTAATCCTGAACCCCGCTAGCGTATAAGTGTTGTCATTCCTGTCACGACTCATAATCATTCTACAAACATGATTTTAGCTAAAATGTCATAACTGTATATTATAACGATAGGAGCATAGTCTTTTTCCTGAAGCACTGTTGTTAATGTCCCATTATCGCCCTGCTTTTCTATTTTTGGGAAGGGGTGTGGGTTAAACATATAATATTCTAGAGGATGTGCAAGTTTTATAGGATCTTGAGTGACAGAATTTGTCGAATACGTGGCAAGCTTTAATTTTCTGGGCGCCATAAGGATCTCTCTGTAGGCCGGTCGTGATATTCGTTTTTTACGTAGAAAATAACCAGTTTCATCCTGGGCCAAACCGCCCCTGTTTTTCTCTATTCATGGTATCTGAAAGCAACTTTAAAACGGGGCTCCATTCCAAGCTCGAAATGTCCGGCAGCTCCGGCAGACTTTGTACTGATTTTTGCTTTAATCTGTCAACTCAAACACAGAAGAATTCTGTCGGAGATGTTTGTCGACAGAGACTGATCCTGTGGGTATCTTACACCTAGAGTCATTATCATTTTGTCGTAGCCTACCCCGGTACGCACAGTCTCTAAACATGGCCGTTCACCAGTAATGTATTCTTCGAGTCGTGTCATAAAGCGCTCGGCGATTATAATATACCATAATTGGGATTAATAAGTGTCTTGTCGTATATTGTAGTATCAAACTACTCGAGCACAGCATAGTAATATATTCCAGGGAACTACTGCCATTTCATCTGAGGGCCTGTCAACTTTGATATTATTCTGTGTGCCTGTCTTCGTCTATCTTTCCTTGATATAAAAATTAACTTTCTTTGCTTCATATATTTACTCATTTTCTTATTCGAACATACAAAGACAATTGCCTAACGTGTAGAAACAATGGGCTTTCACGGGACATTCAAGGTTGTGGGGAAAAAAACGAGAAGTACCAATTTTTACATAGCAGCCTCTTTCGGGCGCGTTTTATCTTTAGGCTTAAACAGCACAAATGAAGGTACTCACGGGGTTTATAACTTGTTTTTATGATATTCTTGGAAAGTATACCAAGTACTGATGTTGTTTGTATGAGCATGCTTATTGATACTGGCTGGTGTATATAAGTTGTTCTTTTATCAAACCAAGATTTAAAGAAGGCTATACATTTGGGAAGAAATTTTTTATTGTTACCAAACATTCGTAATTGTCAGAATCGTGCTTAATACTGTTCTAACCTTGGCAACCAAAAGATATTATATTGAACTGTTATATTCGGCTTAGGTATGAGGTTATTTACTACGCCCTATAATTGAGGGCCACCGAAAGAGGCTCCGCCGCAACAAAAAAGCTCACAAAAAAATTATTGATTGCCTTCGTGCGGTCACCTCTAGTCCATATCTTATCAATTTCATTGGGTCCTAGAGAAAATCACAACATAGCTTGGGTTTATCATAGTAAAGATTTGGATCACTATAAATTTACGGTGGCTTAACTAAAATTTACACCTTCCTTTTTCGCCCATTCATGTCTTTATTTGTTTAATCATTTTATCCGTATTCGTCATGTTTCTCATACAGTATACCACATAAAGCATGTGGTCATTATCATTACAACAGCTTAAAATGAGTAGCATTACAAAGTTTGGGCTTTTCGGTAATCATATTAATTCTTTTTACGAGCTCTCAGTCCTATCTATAGAAAAGAAAAAGTTTACTCTCTTTGTCAGCTGCCTCTCTCTTGTCGTTCAAATAAAGATGTTTTTGAAATCCACAAAAAAATGAGCTTTTCTTATACACTACATCGGAGCTGTGGTAATACTGCAAAGGAAAATCAGCAATGTTATGCCTTTTCTCTCGTTTCGCCTATTATATTGTGATATCATCTTAACACCATGACTATCAATAAATTTATTAGCTTCTTATAAGCAGTAATATTATAGCGTATTTATATCATTAGGTTATTCTTTCCTAGTAATATTTATTGAAACTAGGAACCCATTTGCCTGGACAGTAGTAAGCTACTGGTTCCACCTACTTTAAACGTCACTGGGACTTTTTCAAAACAGGAATTACCCTTTGGGCTGAAACAGTCCTTCTCGCTATTTTTTCCTCCTAACGAACTATTCTATTCTTTCTCATTCCTATATTTCTTTGTTTTCTAGCTTTCCTTTCTTGCTTTCCTTTCTTGCTTTTCGTTCTTGGCATTCTATCGTCTATCGTTATGAGCCCCAAGCGTGGGCCCTGCAGGGTCCCATTTTTACCTGGAATTAACTATAATGACGTCATTGAGGCCTTGGCTTATCAGCCTCAACCTTACTATTCAAGATTAAAGCCCAATGCTAGCCCTTTTTTCTCCTATTTTTTCTTTCTGTATTGCCCTTGCTCTTTTTCTTCTCGTTTACTTTCCATATATTGTCCTTGTTGTCCCCGGGTTTTGTTAATTTCCTTCCTTTCAACCAAATTCTCGTCAAAGAATGCGTTTGCTATCTTTTTCCAAACAGCGCGTGGATTTTGATCGGGCCGGTGTCGTAATGGATGCAGACGCCACGGACAACTCGCTATCCTCGCTCACTGATCCGCAACCAAGTCAACCCCCAACAGATTCATCATCTTCATCTATTGCAATTATTCGTGATGAGTACCAGGCTTCGTTACATTCTGATTCGTCAGAAAAATCCCAAACTCCCCGTAAACGTTTGTCCCAAATTTTTAAACTCACTACAAAGTTTAGTATTGACGGATTAAGAGATCCAGTGGTCGTAGATCCAGCCCTATTGGCTGCCCAAAGTACTGCTAGTGCCGACGACAAGGCGTCGCGCGAAATGGCACCTGTTCTCACTTTGTTAGCTGCACAACGGCAAAGATTATATATAACCAGTCGGGTATCGTTTCAAAGTCACGATCAGGGGGTTGTAACGCCAGCGCTAGCACGTCTTGTGGGTTCAGTGCTTACGGTATCCAATGATCATGATGAGGCTTCCACTTTTATTAATATTACTGATGCTCGTATTCAACAAAAACCTTCGAGCATTATTATCCACGCTAAGCGTCATACTAAACATGTGCTCGGTTTCGAAAATGATCCGTTGGCGCTTCAATGGGCCACAGCGCTTCATTTAGCTCAATACGAACTTAGTGCATTACAATCAGCTTATACGGGCTCCCTTTTAGCCTCCCGTGGCCCTCTATTGAATGGTATATCTACCCTTCTCTCTCCTACACGACTGCCCTGTACTGAAACCTGTAATGTTCGGTTTGGAGTAGGTCAACCCTGGATAACGGCGCGCATAGTTATCACCCCTAGCACTAAGCCAGTTAAATCTAGTAAGACACGTCATTTGGGAACCGTTAGCATTTTCGAAGTTAATCCTGTATACTCTAATAAGAGTAATTTATTAGCTACCGTGGTGGATGTTAGTGGCGTAAGTGCCGTGTTTCCTGAATCAGCTCGTTTAGTCCCTCATTCCACTATGCTGAAAATAGAGGGTGGTATTTTTAAAAGTCCCAAAAGAAGTAAATCTACCCAAGAAACACCTCATGATTTAGACCCAATTTATATACTGCCATCTACCCATGCCGGGGTTGCTGGGGTTGAAACCTTAATTCGTTTTCTTATTCCACTATTTGATACTTTTCATCTCTATGGGCGCCCAAAACGATTGAACCCTGATAAAACTAATCCGAACTCGTTACTATTTGCGATGCCTGCACTTCCCCGGGTATTTTATCTTTCGTTAGATGAACTGGCGAGTTCCGTGACTATGGAAAAAGAATTGGATTGGAATTTACATATCAAGTCCTTGTTGGAACCAAAGTGTAAGCTGGGTTATTTAGGTTATGGACATTTACGTGAACTTAATCTTGATATGAGCCGGTATCTGATAACTTCTATCGGTTCTTCAAAAGTTCACAACCGGACAGTATCTATGCCATTACCCATGTCTGGGTTGCTATCGCGTGATTTGAGAAGCGAAAATTCGCGTGTTGTTTCAGCTTCGTTAGCAATACCAAAATCTACCCCAACACTTCGACAAGGATCCAAATCTTCTTCCTCAGTGACAAATTCTCCTGTCTTTGGTTTTGACTCCATTCCTGAGCAACCCGTTTCAATGCCACAGCAACAGCAAGAAAACCTCTTGCCCATTGAATCGATGTTTTCTTCGGCTTACGATACACCAAATAATATCGACCACGACGTCATTAATGAGCAAATGACTTTAGTGCCTCAACAAGAGGAAGAATCACCTACAGAATCAGTCAGCTCCTCAACATACAGTCTCAATTTAGTCGATGAAACTCAAGCTTTTAGTACTATTCAGCAACCCATCGCAAAAGACAAGGTAATGTATATTGCCTCACAACAATCTCCTTCATATAACTTGGCGGGAAAATGTGTAGAAACACCAAGTTTTGTAGTGTCGCGCCCACACCATGGAAGTGAGAGCGAGACTAGCACCCGCACATTTCTTTCCAGTAATTTATCGGCATCCGTTGGAGGATATGACCGCTTTCATTACCAAGATTCTGGAGAGGTAGGAAGTATGATCACACCTCAGGATAGCTTCTTTGATCTGGCGGCTACATCAGCTCAGCAAAATTGGCCTACCGCTGTTACACCACTTTCTATTAATAAAGCTGCACGGAACCAAGCTAGTGCTAATGATCTTAATAAAGCCCGTGGGACAGAAATTGAAAATGGTAATGATGATGATTTGCTAGCAGTGGTTATGCAATACACAGATCCCTCACCAGTGACGACACCATCGATCCCGGCATCCATAAAGTCTTCTTCTGTACCATCAACTCCGCCCTCTATGGTTTCTCAAAGTCATATTGATTTTAATAAGCAAGATACTCTGAGTATCGGTATTGAGGATATAAAAGTATTGTCTTCTCAAATGGTGACGTCGGCTGAGACAAAATCAGCTCCAATTGTGAACGCAACAACTACGCAAAATACTGTACAGTCTCATTACCGATCTTTATTGAATGATTATGCATAATTTTTTTTAGTTTTTATTTTGTTTTCTATTTTCTGTTTATTATAATCCTTTTCGTTTATTTGTTTGTTCTTTATTTTAGCATTTCTTTTGTTTTACTCTATTAAATCCTATTTACCTAATTGAATAATAAAATACTTCTACTTTTTCTCTTTAAATTTTGGGTAGGGTAAGTTCATCAAACTATTGTAAAGATCAAAGTTGAGAATTTATACTACTACTAAAAACGAAATTGTTCCTTTTAAAGCCTATAAAATTATGATTACATGTTAAAAAACAAGAAACGGCCAAGCTAAAACAAGTCAAACAACGAAAAACCAATATGCTCAATATTATTTTGGTCTTCGGTAGGTTTTCAAAACACAAGCCGATTTATTACTAAAATATCTCCTGGTGGCCAAGCTGGCTAAGGCGCGGGACTGTAATTGCTACATATATCCTGAGATCGGGCGTTCGACTCGCCCCCAGGAGAGTTTTTTAATTCCCCATTGCATAAATTAACTACTTCATATTTTTTTTTAAAAAAGCCTCAGCAGCATTCCGAATAGCAATATTTGGTACTAAATCAGAAGCGTATAAAGGTCCTCTTGTCATAGGGTCTGTTTTACTTGTGGCCAGATGTTCCAACAGCCAAGCCCGTTCATATGTTTGCCCGGTGCGCGTAATTACAGGATCCCTAAAAATATCCAAAGAAATAGGGTCTATTAAGTAATCGGGGGCATCTTCTAGAGCATTGGGGTCACCAAAATGTTCTTTTTTTTTCTTCTCGTTGACCTGGGAGAAGATGTCAGTCAAGCTGGCTACATTAGACTCATACTTGGCCTTTAAGGAGTCATATTCTTCAGAACAGTGAAGCTCCCTTTTGAGCTCACACGATGCCCTGAATTTCTTATTAAGTAGTCCCATCAGGAGGGTATGTAGTTGAGCTCTTTCATGGGTTTCTCGCTCATAAACCTCCTGGCTCAACTGACGTTCACATATTCTTACGCTATCTATGATTACCATTAATTTTGGGTCATTAAAATGACGACAAAGTGGATAGGCAGCCTTCAGATGTTTGATAGCTGCTCTCCATCTCTCCTGTCCAAAAAGTGACATGCCGAGATAGAATTGTGCTTTGAGTAACGATGACATCAAAGGTTTTTGAGCTGCCGGTACCTCGCTGGTAGTTTGGGGATTCGTATCAGCGTCAAAGCCACAATCTCGTAATAGCTCGATAGCTCTTGTGCAGTCCACTTCAGTCAACTCAAGTTCTTTACACAAGTAGTGGCATAACGCGCGGTTGGTGAAATACACTGGATTAGTTGGGTCGCAAATGATGGCCTTAGAGTACTGTTCCATCGCTTGCGTATAATTCTTGGTGTGGAAAGAAATGTTACCTGCATATTTATAGTCATTCGCTTGTCTTAGTTTCTCCTTAGTAGTCATTTATGGAGGCGTTCAGCTATAGAATGTTTGTTTTGACTTGTTTCTAATAATGTTGAAAGTTCTTGATAAGAGAGCTGGGGCAATTTAAGGGACGCGCTTATAAGCCGCAAGGTGCACGGTCAAATTTCATGCCTATTTCGGTGCGGCAGTTTTTTCAGGGCCACTCTATGTATGCGCTACAATTATTTTAACTTAGCCTGCTTTTGTTAAAAATTCAACAAAGTTAAGGAAATAGTAAACAAGTCACAAGTGTAAATAAGACGCTCTTAAAAAAACATAAATAAAGTAACAAAGTAAAAAAACTAGAGTTTCCACCGTCTAAAAAGACTCCACTTCTGAGGAGAAATCTAAACGTAACCCTGTCTTTGTGAATCCTGCCTAGCATTTAATTATAAAATAAAGAAAAAACTTTTTAATAACAAAGAATGAAGTCAAGTTAGTGAAAAAAAAATTGATCCGCTCATTAAATCATAAGCAATGGTATTAAAACAAAATATTTAAATAAAATAAACCGTACACTAAAAATTCAAAGAGAAAGGAATTTGTAAAAAGACTTTAATTTAGCTAATATATGGTAATTATTTAGTGGTGGCTTTAAGTAAATCTCAGTCAATAAATACCCGAGCTTCTTAATTGTAAATCTAATGTTGCATAAATTCGGTTAGAATAATCACCTCCTCCTGGTGGCCAAGCTGGCTAAGGCGCGGGACTGTAATTGCTACATAAATCCTGAGATCGGGCGTTCGACTCGCCCCCAGGAGAATTTTTATCATTTTGGTTGATTTTTCTGTGGAAATTTTTTAGAATACTCAAAAAAAAATGCTGACTGGCTGTAGTTGTGTTTGTATTTTTTTATATCTTTAATAAGGTCAAGCCGGTAATAATTAGGGTTGCAATTTATCACCCCTAAGGGTAAGATATGGTCATCTATGACGTTCTACTCAGAAAAGGCTTACACTTTAGTTTCGTACATACAGGAGGCATAAGCAAAACAGCCTAAATAATAAGTCAGTACAGAAGTCAATTTTAAAAAATAGCATAACGGTCTAATACCTGCTGTATTGGGCTTTAATAATGTAGAATGTGTCTGGTTTAGGCTAGCCGTTTTCGAAATCAGGGATTGTTGTACTGATGAGTGAGAAAACATGTTCGAATAAGAAAAAATAAATATAGCTAATTTAATTTGGTGTGTTTTTGAAAATAGTTCTATTTTTCTATAAAAAATTAGAAACACAAGGTCTGCTGACCGTCTTCAACATTTAAGCGTCTAATTAAACTTCCTAGCTTTTCTGAAAAATATATGTTCACTCAACCGAAAGAAAACGCGACAATACTACCTGTAAAAACAGTGATTACTTTTTCTTTTCTTTTCGTTATTTTTCTTTTAACTGGGATCAAGCTTTTATTTAATTAATCAGTTAGTTCTCGAGTGAACTTGCGAAGAGTAAATTCCCTAGAGCAGAAAAACTGCTCAACACCATTCTCCTCTTTTGCGCTATTGACACCGCATTTAAAATCAGAACAATAGATATATCCACGCTTCAAATAGAAAGAATCCAGCTCATGTTCGACAATAACTTGTGCCACTATAACGTGATAGCCCAGTTCCTTAGCCAATTGATGGGCATTCTCAACTAACAGGGAAGCGTAACCCTTAGCTGTGACGGCGGGGTCCACAGCCAAACACTTAAGCTCGCAATAGCGACGATGGACTGGATCTGCACGAGTCATGTCATCTTCATAAAAGCGTATACCTGCTGTGGCTATTGGAACATCATCTTTGTAGAGTACTGTGAGAACGCCGTCAGGGCTAAAAACTTCGGCAAATTCGGTCGCTGAGAGAAACCGGGGAGCTGTTACAATCCCGTATTTGAAGCGGGGCACATCGTAGCCACGGACCACAACATCAAGCAGATGAGAGGTATCTGGAGTGGCAGTTTTATGGTCGTAGGCGCCTAACTTCAGACCTTGCTGGAGATCCAACGTGGTATAAGTGCGGATAGCTAGGGCTTTACTGATAATCACTGGCGGGACAAGATCGGCCGCTGAGTTAGTTAGTGGTATGACTACGGTCATAGATTTAATAGAATTTTATATTTATGAAAGTTATCAAAAGAGATTAGGCTGATTCAGATCCAAAGATAGAGGCTATAGTAGCTGATGTCAGTGATGACTCACTTTAGCAGTGAAAAAGCCCATCATAGGATATTGAAGTCCAAGAATTGAACAGTAGTTAAGAAGGGAAGGGGAATAGGCAAAGGAAGAAATCAAAACAATAGGAAAAAGCATAGAGAAAAGGGACACTAAATGAAAAAGAAAAGAATTCAATCATTAAGAGTTGACGATTGGTATTTCAAGAATCACTACTTTAAATTAACATCTTAATAAAAATCTCTCAGAATGAGTACCGATGTAGAACGTCAGATAATTACTTGGCCGGTTAAAAAAGAATATTTGATAGACACCTTGAACAAGACTAGAGATATTACAGGAATCGAGAAAAGCCGGTGTGAATTTGACGAGCGTTTTAGTTTCTTGCTTTTATATTAGAGAGAGGGAGATAGACATCAGGCCATTTATCGAAAAAGGTATGATAGCTTGAGCCAGATTGTGGACAATTAGTCTGGCTTGGTAGAAAACGGATCGTCTAGGATTCGATCAAGCCATAAAAACCTCATTTATTATGTTATAAATATGTCTATTTGTTTTAGAATATACTCTCAAAAGTTTTTAGCGGGGTTGGAATATTAGAATGACTAGTGAGCGCAGTTTCTCTCTCTACATGTAGATTTCGACTTGAATTAAGGCTTTGCTAGAATATTATAGCCAATACAGATAATTTAATTATTTAGAACTTTATAAAAATGGCCTAAACTGAAGTATCCTGAAACCTTTAAGCCAGTTTTTTAAGATGGTCCTCATCGCGTTCCCGAAATGTGTTAAGATAAGAACTGAATTGTTGCCTTCAGTCGCTCCCAGCCAAGCTTTTCTTAGGTTACATATATATATAAATATGCACTATCGCCATTGTGTCCACTCTCCCCGTACTTTGTAGAGTTCTCTTCCAGTCTTTTTAGCACCAGCTTAACTTGTCCCTCTACTATCGCGCCCTGTCATCTATTACAACAACACATTTGACCCCGCTTGTACTTGATTTACATATTATTTTACTACCTAGGTGCTTTTAAAAAGAAGTAGCATACAAAACAAATCTGAACCTTTGCTGCATGCCCACCACCGCGGCTCATACCGTCCATGCGTAATCAGAATCTCGCTCAGTGTGTCCTATTATCCAAGGATAGTCATTCTAATGGATCATTGGTGACTCAAAAGTCACTGAACTCTACCGGGTCGGTATATCCCTTAGGATCAGGGGTCTTGGACCCTCTGGCATTCAACGAGGAGCCTCCGATATTCACATCCAGCTCTGCTACAGGGTCGGTGCTTTTGGCAGAGCCCGTACTATTTGTCCAGGGATTTAGTTCCCATGAACAACTTGAACATCCAGCAACCCTCCTCAGAGGCTCCCTGGTGCTTAAAGTGACCAAACCGACGAAAATTAAGACCATTACTTTATCCTTTAGAGGCTATTCACGTACTGAGTGGCCAGAAGGTATTCCTCCTCGCAGACAAGACTTTGCCGAAGTGAACCAAATTCATTCGCAAAATTGGGACTTCTTTGACTACCATTCGCCCATGGCAGAAAGGTCTTCAGGAGCTCATGTCATTCGAGTTCCTAAAATATCCGGATCATCCGCTGGTACTTCAGCAACGTCATCCCACGGTGAAAATGGCCATAATTCTACCCCTCCTAATTCTGCCTCTTTCCACATTCATTTACCCAACCCCACCCGCCATCATAGATCTAATTCCAATTTAAGCCCTGGAAAATCACTGGCTCTTATAGGTACCGAGGATGACGAGTCCAGCCGACTTTCATATGAGGATACTCACTCACTTAAAGGTCTTGCTAATAGGCTAAGACGCGCCGCGTCGCCCAATCCCCTATTCCGAGCTCGTTCTCGCTCGCCTAGTACAACTTCCCAATTGGCCAGTTTTACTTCCAATACAAAAAAAATAAGCACGGTTTCCGCTTCATCCGAGTCTCATGCGGCAGGGGCTCTACTTGGTCATTCGCATCTAAGTCCCTCTTCCTCGTTCTCAATCAGTCCCGCTAGTTCTTTCAACCTGATTACCGACGAGGCGCATAATGATAATAATTACGAATTCTTGAAAACTGAGCCTTTTGAACGAGACGTTCCTCGCCAGGGATTTCGTACATTTATGCCCGGTGAATATATCTATCATTTTGAATCACCGATTTCACCTGAATCACCCGAATCCGTAGAGGGTGTTTTCGGATCTGTAAGATACTATCTTGAGTCTACAGTAGAGCGGCCTGGGGTACTCAAATCTAATTTATCGGGCCGTCGGGAAGTTAAAATTGTGCGTACACCTTGCGATGAATCACTAGAATTTAGTGAACCCATATGTATATCTAAGGACTGGGAAGATCAGCTACACTACGATATCATTATTCTTGGTAAAGCTTTCCCGCTAGAAACATCAATTCCTATTGCTTTTAAACTCACACCGTTAGCTAAGGTTAAGTGCCATCGTATTCGAGTTTATATGACTGAGCATGGAGAGTATTGGTGCCGAAAGAAAAAAGTGCATCGTATCGTGCCGCCTAAGAAGTTTCTCTTATATGAAAAGAAGGCCGATAAAATTTCCGATGATGGCTCGTTATTGTGTAATTTAGACGGCTTAGAAGAGCTGTATGAGAACGGATCCACTGAGTTTGAAATCAGTGTACCTATCCCTGGTGAATTGAACAAAAAAGATAAGGGAATCCTTAGGAGTAATTATAATACTGAAAATATTAAAATCAATCATTGGATTAAGATTGTCCTGCGGTTGTCTCGTCGGGATCCTAACAATCCTGAAAAAAGTAAACATTTTGAAATTTCTATCGACTCTCCTTTTCATTTACTCGATAGCCACTGTAAGGCCGCTAATATAATGCTACCTGAGTATCTTGGAAACACGCCGTCGTCTAAATTGAACATACCAACATCATCTCAAAGCTCATTGCCTAAGGCAACCACGAGCTCGGGTACGGTGATGCCCCCCGGAACTGCAACTGCACTATTAAGTCAACCTTCGGCGGCGCCCCCTCCTCTTTACGCAGATGTGAAACCAGCGTCCGTATCACTTTCATCTGACGATTATTTTCATCTACCCCCCGAATATGAAAGTGTAGTTCGTTCTGGCACACAAAGCTATGTTGAACGGTTCAAAATTTATCAGCAGCAATTAAGCCCAGAAGATAATAGCAATATCACCGACAATGGTACGGATAGCACGTCTACAATGTTTAACCCCGATAGCCGAACTAATCTTAGTCGTACTATTACTGCTACTAACGAAGTGACAATTAATTCAGATTCAGAAGCTGAAGAAGACGAAATTGAACCTTTGCCTAGATTATCCCATTCAATAACTCGTGAAGTCATGTTAGAATCTGGCACCGACTCTGACACTGACTTTAATATGGATTCTGAGGAAGAAGAAAACATTAGTAAAAAAAAAAATAACCAGGATAATAGTGAAGTATCACCAGCCAGGGTTGACGGGCCCTCCGTTACTTCTCAACTGCCACCGCCGTCTTCTGATATTGATATCTCTACCAGTGTACACTCCTTATCCTCAACTTCAATTAATAATAGTATCGATAACCCACTGCTACATTCAATGTCGCTGGCTCCTTCACACTCCCATCAAATTTCGGAAATATCAGCCACTACGGCTTCTAGTACAGATGCTGCATCTGATAATTTTGAAACCTCAAACTACATTTTTAACGGCTCTAGCGAGAGAAACCTGTCTATGGTTTCCACATCGACAGAAAGTTCCAATAAGGAACCTTTATCTCGCGGTCGGGCACGTGTCGGTCGTAAGAGCAGTTCTCATTCAGTGAATTTAGGACCACTTATCTGCAAACCAGGATCAAACTCTGGTACTACAAGTCAGCGTAGCAATAGTATGAATATTGGTAATAGTACAAGTACTCGTGGCCGTAATAATAGCAGTTCGTCATTGTCATCGATTACCGCATCAAATTATATAATTTCTAGTTCTTCTTCGCAAGCGGCTATGGATACTGTTACTAATGAATATATTAAAAACTCGTCTCCAACGAGAATTAATACTTCTGGTACAAGTTCCGCTACAAAAACTACAACGGAGATTAATTCTTCATCTACAATGAACTCTACGCTTCCAAAGAACCAAACTAATAATAACCAGATTAACAATACTGCACCACATAACCTTTCACTTTCTGCACTTCCTCAGATTCCCTCATGGGTTAACTGGAATACTCATCCAATACCTACTCCCTCGCCCGGAGCTCGAATGCATCTTGGTCGCCATGGAAGTATTGTATCCTTTGAGACTTCCAAAACCAAGAATGAGTCGTTGTCTACTAGTGTACCTACTGCAGCAGTTTCAACCACCGCAGCATCTGCTTCAACTTCAACACAGGGCGCAGCCCGAATTGATGGGGCAGACGATTACTTTTCGCACGAGACCTCATTTCAGTTTTCTGAAGGTTACGCCAATAGACTGCAACCTATTCTCAGTACCACTAGTAGTGTTGACTATTGTGAGATGGGACCTCGTGGTTACCCTCGACGTATGGACTCCATTGGTGCGAGTGAGATGCCCCTGTTAATGAGAAGTGGCAGCTTACTGAGTATTACTAGCATGCCAGTGCAATCGGATTCTGACCATGATGACAATAGCAATTATTACCACGGCAAAGGTAAACTAGCTATTGAAAATGATGAGAGCGATGATGATGAGAGCTTAATTATGAAGTCAATCAACAATAAAATAGCGTCGGGCCTTAATAGTAGCCATTTAAATAGCAGCTTGGCTACTCACACCGAGGAAAGTGCACTACCGACCGAGCTGGACGAACTGTCTGTATCTCCTGGTGAAAGTTCTAACGGTCTTGTTAGAGTTTCTCATGCGTAAAATATCGTTATTCTAAACAATTGAAGAGTCTATTAATTTATTTCCCCACACTTTGATAACGAAAAACCACTACTAGCGATGTTGATAACGGTAACGAATACAAAGAAACAGTACCTAATTTCCTTGATTGAAAAACTAAGGTTTTAAAAACAAATTGAACTACATAGACTATACACTTTTTACTCAATACATTTATATAATGAAAAGTTCTTTCTAGAACCTCATGCACCTCCAATCTAATAACCTTATCTCATTAAAAACACGCGATTAGTCATCCAAACACTGTAAAGTTGATTAGAAATCCAAAGACGCAAAGCTTCATAATTTTATGCAAGTTTTGGCTTGGTCCTGGAGAATAATATCACAGTCACTCGGCTTTTTGGTGTATCCTCCGCTAAACATATTCTCCCTAACTTCCCTTAACAACCTATAGCAATAAACCTTTCTAATTGTTTATCGATAGGTATTTTTTATTAGTAAATATTAATATACAATGGATTACCTGTTTAGATCAGGCCAGCGGGTTTTCCAGTTGCTCGATACTTCGAGGTCAGGATCTGAATTTAATCAGCTTGGCGAAATGGGAAGCGATAGCTCATTTATTACCAACGTACTGAACCCTACCTTAAACGTTACCAATTCAATTTCACTAGATCCAGGGCTCATTAATAGCACCTGCTCTTACCTATGCCTGGATAAAGAAGGCTGGTTCCCTGCTTCAGCGGTTATATCCGACATCACTCCTTGTTTTCTCGATGGTGTAGTCTTAACCCTTCCCTCGCTTTTGATTATATTTTTTGGCTCTTTCCAAATCAAAAATTTACTTGAGAAAAGAGCGGTGCCTTGCCGTACTGATTGGCATTTTTGGACCAAATTATCGCTTGTGGCTTTGCAGATTGTGTTTACAATTGCCACGGCCATTATCAATGCCGCTGATTCGTCTGCTTTTCTTCACGATGTTCACTTTTTGGGTCCCTCGTTGAATACAGTGGCTTTGGGTGTCGCTTTTGCACTTCATTATATCGAACATTTCCGCTCTAGGATCCCTACTGGCTCCTTATTGTTTTTCTGGCTTTCATCAATTATTGCCCTTTTCGTTAATTTTTTGGTTTTAACCAGAAACCATTACCACGAATACTCACTAGGCGGCTACCTACTTGCCTCTTCACGCTTCTTGAATGCTTGTATCATTTTTTTCCTTGAATACGTTATCTCCAAAAGTAGATCTGATTACGAAAATCTTGTTGATGAAGATGACAGTCCTATGGATCAAGCTGACGTGTTTAGTCGTATTTTCTTTTTATGGATGACTGATCTTATGAAGAAGGGTTATGATTCCTATCTCACTGAAGAAGATTTGCCTTCATTGCCTAAGGAGAACGAAACTCATCGCAGTGCTGAAAAGCTGGACAAAAATTGGACCGCTCAACTTGCAAACAAAGGAAAGGAACCATCTTTATTCTGGGCTATTGCTAAATCTTTTGGCGGGCCTTTCTTAGTAGGTGGCTTTTACAAGATTGTCCATGATATTTTGGCATTTGTTAATCCTCAATTATTGAGATTACTTATTAAGTTTGTCAATGAATACACTTTCCGTGTCCCCGAAGAGTCGATCCCCATATCAAACGGTTTCATGATAGCAATTGGTATGTTTGTTGTGTCTCTTCTTCAAACGGCGGTCTTACACCAGTACTTTCAAAGAGCTTTCGATACTGGTATGAGAGTCCGTGCTGGTCTTACTTCAGCTGTTTATCACAAGGCTCTTAAACTCTCTAACGAAGGAAGAAGTTCTTGTACCGGGGAAGGTAAGATGTCAGGTACCGGTGATATTATTAACTTGATGTCTGTCGATACTCAGAGACTATCTGATATTTCTTCCAACTTATTCACCATTGTCTCTGGTCCTTTCCAATTGATCCTTTGTCTTGTTTCTCTACATGAGTTATTAGGGAATTCTATGTGGGCTGGTGTTTTTATCATGGTGGTCATGATTCCTTTTAACTCTTATATCGCCAAGTATCAAAAGACCCTCCAAAAAGTTCAAATGGGTAATAAGGATCAACGTACTAGATTAACCTCTGAGATGCTTACGAACGTTAAGAGTCTTAAACTGTACGGTTGGGAAGCCCCTTTCATGGATCGTCTTAACCATGTTAGAAACGACAAGGAATTGACGACTTTGAAGAAAATTGGCGTTTTCTCGGCAGTTACTAACTTTTTATGGTCGTGTGCTCCTTTCCTTGTATCCTGCTCTACCTTTGGTATTTTTGTACTTACTCAAGATACCCCTTTAACTACCGATATTGTATTCCCCGCTCTTACATTATTTAACTTGCTCGGATTCCCTCTGGCAGTTATTCCCATGGTTATCACTGGTGTAATTGAAGCTTCTGTTTCTACTGGCCGTCTTCGCACTTTCTTTTTAGCTGATGAATTACAGACTGACGCAATTGTACGTGAAGAAAAGGCTGTTCGTATCGGTGACGAAAGCGTTAAGGTTGAACACGCTACTTTTCTCTGGGAAAGATCCAATGCATTCAAGACTGCACTAACCGGTATTAATTTTGTTGCCAACAAGGGTGATCTTTCATGTATTGTTGGTAAAGTTGGTTCTGGTAAATCTTCATTCTTAAAGGCCATTCTTGGTGATCTCTATCGTGCTGAAGGTAAGGTTACCGTTCGTGGTAAAGTTGCTTATGTTTCTCAAGTACCGTGGATTATGAATGATACTGTTAAGGAAAATATTCTATTCGGTGCTCGTTTTGATGCTTCATTCTATGAAAAAACTATTCACGCATGTGCGTTAATAGATGATTTGGCTATTTTGCCCGATGGTGATGAAACCCAGGTCGGTGAAAAAGGTATCTCTCTCTCCGGTGGCCAGAAGGCTAGATTATCTTTAGCTCGTGCTGTTTATGCTCGTGCTGATATTTATCTTTTGGATGACCCCCTTTCTGCTGTTGATGAACATGTTGGTCATCATATCATCGAAAATGTTTTGGGCCAAAATGGTTTGCTAAAGACTAAATGTAAGATTTTAGCTACTAACTCTATTACCGTTCTTTCGCACGCTGATCAATTAACTATGATTTCAGAAGGTAAGATCGTGGAAAGTGGCACCTACGATTATGTCATGGAATCCAAATCTGCTTTGTATAACCTTATCAAGGAATTTGGTAAGGCCAGGGCTCAAAGATCGCCCGATGCCACAGCTACTGATACAGCTACTGATATTTCCTCCGCTAGCTCAGCTATCATTGATACTTTAGACGAGAGCGAAAATGAGCCTAAGGATATTTTTGATATGGAAACTGTAACTAGGCAACTTACTACCCAAACTTTACGCAGAGCTAGTATAGCTAGTTTCAAAAAGTCTTCATTAGTTCAACACGATGACGAAACTAGAAAGACTAGACAATCAAAAGAATTTAGTGAAAAGGGTAAGGTTAAGTGGGACGTTTATAAGGAGTACGCTAAAGCTTGTAATCTTTGGACTGTGATGCTATTCTTAATAATGCTTTTGACTTCTACTGCTACTTCAGTTGCTGGTAATGTTTGGCTTAAGCATTGGGCTGAAGTCAACTCCAGGGAAGGCGGTAACCCTCATGTTCTCATGTATCTTGGCGTTTACTTCGCTCTTGGAGTAGGTTCTTCATTTTTGACTGTTTGCCAGACCTTAATTCTTTGGATCTTCTGTGCTATTCATTCAGCTAAAGAACTTCACAACAGAATGTTAAACAGTGTTATGAGAGCCCCTATGTCATTTTTTGAAACTACTCCCCTAGGAAGAATTTTGAATAGATTCTCTAATGATATGTTTAAGGTTGATGAAGTTTTGGCTAGAGTATTTTCCCAATTTTTCAGTAATTCTGTGAAAGTTATGTTTACTATTATGGTTATTTCTAGTTCAACACCAGCTTTTCTATTAGTGATTGGCCCTCTATTGGTTCTCTACATCTACTTCCAACGTTATTATTTGAGGACTTCTAGAGAATTGAAGCGTGTTGACAGTGTTACAAAATCACCCATTTATGCCCATTTCCAAGAAACTCTTGGTGGTTTGAGTACTATCAGAGCTTACAACCAAGAAAGTAGATTCAATTTTATTAATGAGTCTAGACTTGACTTAAACCTCAAGGCTTATTTCCCTTCAATTAGTGCTAATAGATGGCTTGCTGTTAGACTAGAATTCATTGGTTCATTTATTATTCTTGCTGCTGCTGGTCTATCCATTGTGTCCTTAAAGAATAATGCCATCACTCCTGGTTTAGTTGGTTTAGCTATGTCTTATGCTCTTCAAATTACTCAATCTCTCAACTGGATTGTACGGATGACAGTAGAAGTTGAGACCAATATTGTTTCTGTTGAACGTATTTTAGAATACTCTGATTTACCTAGCGAAGCGCCGGTTATCGTGGAAAATAATCGCCCCCCTGCTGCATGGCCTACTAGTGGCCATATTATCTTCAATAAATACTCCACTCGTTATCGACCGGAACTCGATCTTGTCCTTAAGGGTATTGATTTGGATATTAAACCTCGAGAGAAAATTGGTATTGTTGGTCGTACCGGTGCTGGTAAATCATCGTTAACCTTAGCACTTTTCCGTATTATTGAAAGCTCGGCAGGTAATATTGATATTGATAATATTGATATTAGTAAGATTGGGCTCAGTGATCTTAGACATAAATTATCTATTATTCCCCAAGACTCACAAGCTTTTGAAGGTTCTATTAGAGACAACCTTGATCCTCAAGGTACTCACGACGATACCGATCTCTGGCACGTTTTGGAACTCTCTCATTTGAAGAATCACGTACAGGAAAATATGGAAGGTGGCCTTGATGCTATTGTTATGGAAGGCGGTTCTAATTTATCCGTTGGCCAAAGACAGCTTATGTGCTTGGCTAGAGCCTTGTTAACACCTTCCAACATTTTAGTATTGGATGAAGCCACAGCTGCTGTTGATGTCGAGACTGATAAAATTCTACAAGAAACCATTAGGAGTGAATTCAAAGAAAGAACAATTTTAACAATTGCTCATCGTCTGAATACAATTTTAGACAGTGACCGCATTGTTGTTTTAAGTGCTGGTGAAGTGGCGGAATTTGATACACCCACTAATTTGCTGAAAAATAAAGAATCCTTATTTTATTCACTATGTAATCAAGCAGGATTTACCAATAACGATGAAACCACCGAATTGAATAACTAGACTTAAAACTAGATTAATACTATAGATGTTTTTTGTATAACCATGTTTCAGATAGTAAAATAAGCATATATATTACCATGTATGGGTTTTTTTCCTAAAAGAGTATAACGTTTAATGAATGCGAGCCTCTTTTAAGGCAGCCAAGCTTTATTAGATCTATTACGCGTCTGCTATTACTTTTATAATTACGATGGTGCCTTAGTGCTTATCTCATCGCTCAATTGTAAGTATGTCACCATTATATTTCCCAGTTAAGTAAATGCTTGTCCAGATGACCATACTTTTATTATTTGAAACAAAGCGGATGTATGACAAATAAACGAGATTGGGGATTAAGAAAAACCCCCATTAAAATATTACATAAAAGAAGTAAAAAAACGCCGCTCTGCATACTAATTTCCCGTTCCTAAGGACCTTGTCCCAAATTTAATCTCCCTGTTCCAAAAATTTATGCAAGAGTGGCCAGGTCGGTTTCGTTTAATTCGGCCAATAGTATAGTCCAAATTGCATCGTATTTCCCCCAATGTGACCCCTTACTATGAAATGAACGAAATGACCATGTCCATTAATTACTTCAAGACAATCAATCGCTTTATTTCATCCTGAAGAATATCGAACCCAGTTATCATTTCCAATGTGTGAACCCCTGAAAATATTACGGCTCTCTGAAAACCATCGAGATCTATAGAGATTGATAAAGTATATCGAAGAAACCTTTCCATGGCTTATCTCACGTGGAGTATCTGTTATTTAACACAACTATCAAATAAGAACTAATCTTTATGTTAGCTAGTGGCTATTTTTGGAACAAGAAAATAATAAAACGAAGGTAATGAAACAAGGAAATAATGAAACAAGGAATAATGAAACAAGGAAATAATGAAACAAGGAAATCCAAAACTAAAGCTCAATCCAGATTAGCGTATGCCTTTTATGGAAGTTCGTATATACTAAATTAACAAATATATAATATATTAGTAATATAACGAAGGAATTGAAGTGCAGTTTCGAAGCTAGACATAATTGACCTTGTTCAACTGAAATATTAAAAGATATTATAGGACTAGCTTATTATGTTATTATTTGGCTTCAACATGCAGCAGAACACATACATTTGGCTATACACACCTCGGGGTTTAGCTCTATAGACTGATCTGTTAATTACGAATCTTCAATTATTGAACCCGTATTATGGAATCTTCGTTTTTTGAATCAGGTGAAACACACACAATATGGGATCGACGCCAGCAGCAGATTCAAGTAATAACCGTGAAATAATAGTAAAATAGTGAGGGTATTAAAAGGGCAAACTAATATATACGAATTAGTGGTTACTTATCTCTGACAAGAGTTAGGGCAGTGAGAGTTAGTCAAAGCGGTCATTCTAGAAATACTAACAATTAGGAAATTTATAAATGCTCATATCAATGCCTATATGACTTGGTAAGATCCATAGTCAGGGCGTAACTATCATCTATTTTGCTTTCATTATGATACTAGATAACGTCAAGAAAGCTCACAGCGCATGGAATTCAATTAGAAACACAGTTTAGACTTATAGCTCTAGTTCAACTTGTTGTAACACCCATAATCTCAAAATTGCCGCTAAAAAACTATCTTGCTGGGATAAACGAGGTTTAGCGCAAAATATACCAAGATAGTCTGGTTTAAATCCTATCCGTTAAATATCATCATCCTTATATTCTAAATGCGTTCAATGAATACTTTCGGATCTTATCTCTTATTGTTCTATAGACTTTCTTAAGTCTATAGGTCTTCGCATAGTATCATATATTTACCGAAATCGGAACACAGTGATTTTCAGGTTATAAATTCTTTTACTTTACATAGATATCAAAAGAATTACCTTCTAAAGCAACAGACAACCGAAAGCCAACCTAAGAGTCCAAGACATTTTTGCAATGTCGTATATACTTTGAAGGCCAATTAAACATGGGTAGTCATATATTACTTATTGCGTGATAGAATTAGCGATAGCGCCACACCTATAATAAAGAAACTCCTGATTCTAGAAAACATGAAATAATTCCTTCTTTTCCTTGATAAAATTTATTGTAGTTAGTGAGAAATTTGATTTAATTCAACCAGGGGTTGCTTTTGCCAGTCAGTGCCCAGTTTTTCAAAAAAGCTTTCACAAGAAGCAACCGCATGTAGTCTGTAAAAAACATTAATTATGGAAAAAAAGTCTTATGTTCTCAAAAGAAGGTCTCTGTAAAAGAGAGATATATTTTTTTATCACAGAACTTTAAAAATTTCAATGTATTTGCTCGATGCTTGACATTTTTGGAACCTAACCGGCTTGGTGCCCTCATTAGTATCGCTCTAGACTTGAACAGTGATTCAAGAAAACAACTTTTTTAGTCCTCAGAAATTTTTTGAAGCCTTCTTGAGAGAAGGTTTGACGAAAAACAAAAACAAAAATTAAAATTAAGGGTAGAAGGACACCAGGGTTTAAAAAAGTACTGTTGCGAGAAATTTCCTAAAGAAAACATCTTAGTATAAGAGGTAAGAACTGGCTCGATAAAATTACACCAGCAGTCGGAAAACTGTTTTTCAGATACTTAAAGGATTTTTTAGAGTTTATTTGATGGCCAATAAAAATACTGTATCAGACCTTGAATTTCTATAAAAACAATTTAAAAAAACAAAAATATGGATCGCATAAAATAATGGAAATATATATAGAATAGTATAAAATGCATAAAAAGTGCAAGTAACGGGGTCGTCAGAAAACAGTGAGAAGTCATTAATCATGAATACTTGGAGATATGAACATATTCAAATAAAAGATATTTGCATTGATTTCTATCAGAATTTTAATTTTTCTCTCCGAAGAAAGTATGGGGGGGGGTTAGGTAGAGTTGTTGGCGACATTGTTTTAATATGTGGATAAAAGAATGACTCTCCTAACGATACCAATATGCAAGTAAAAATAATAAATAAGTTATGAAGTAGTAGGGACTCATTTAGGGGGAGTACCTTGCTGAAACACTTTCTGTGATTTCAGCAAAGCTCATATTAGCTCTAAAAGCGTCAGAATTTCCTGAAGGCTCTGTGGTGTCATCAGTATTTTCATCAATTAAAAATGGCCTAATACAAAAGGATTCATAATTATCAAATGATTCGCATACATCATTGGAGCTGGGGCTGTATTCACTCATAAAAGAGCCAAAATTAGCAAGAGTTTGAATGGGAAAGGGCTGATGAATCAAAGCATCTGAAGTATTATTGTGAAAATCAAAATTATTCAAAGGAACATGAGGGTTAACACCTGTAAAATCAACACCAACAGTTGGGGTTATAGATGAGTCAACAACAAAAGGAAGAGATGACAAAGAGACAGGGTCTGTCAGAAGGCCTTGATTACCCAAAGTGTTATCGCCAAAAGAGTCTGCTCTTTGAGAATAGTTATCATCTGTATCATAAGTTTGTAATTTATCAGCAAGAGAGTGTATTGACTGGGATAGCATTGGTGTTATTGATAAGCCTGAAAGATTAGGGGTGGAAGAAGTTGAATCAAAGGGGGATGAAATGGCACTTCGTGGCCTCGAGCAGTTTAAGGGTTGGCCAGGAAGAGATGCAGATTCAGTAGGAGATAATGGTAAAAAGGGAGTGGTCAAAAGTGGTGAAACATGAGGTGGGTTGAAGGAAATTATCGAAGAGCCAGTAAAAAAGTTCATATGTGTCTTTGAAGCTTCATTCTGGGATGATCTTGAGATATGGTTTGCATTACCTGTCATTAATTGCATTATGTGATTTGAGGGAGCAGGCTTGTTGCTAAAGTCTACCGCGTCATGTTTATTTGATAAATCGTTCATAAGTTTCTCAAGCTCTATGCTGGTTGGAGTCGTAGTAATAAACTCAGATGCGCCAGGTAGTTCCAGGGTGGCATCTGCATTTTTTGATTTGAGTTTACACTTTTCCGAATGTCTTTTCCTTATATCGGGCCGCGTGAAACTTAAAGAACACGTTCGGCACTTGTACGGGCTTTCACCGGTATGTCTTACCATATGGCGACGTACATGCTTTGATTGTGTGTAGGTTTTCGGACAGAACCAACAGACATATCGGCCATCTTCGTTCGCCATAGGTGGGGGTAATTGTGATACCAAGAATACTTGACGTTTTAGGCCATTTTTGACTAGAGGGCTTTTCGAGGCGGTAGAAGCTGTACCAGTTATTTGTGAAGTTAAAGCGGGGCTTGAAGCTGTATTAATGGCAGAAGATAATGGCATTGCTACTACTATCGTAAGCATTCAAGGCCGTATATGAGTTGGAGAGAGAAGTTCAAAAAGAAACCGATAATACTTTGTAATGTGTTTTTTTACGGGCACGAACAATACTAGGTATAATTCGATGGCTTTGAAGATAGTGAATATATACATATAACAAAGGAAGTAAAGGTGCAGTAGATGATACATATATATTTGTGAACGTTTTTAATAATACCCCTACGTCCAACAAGTAGATAAATGGTTTTCTAGAAGCTCTCATAACTTGAAAGATTATATGCAGAGATTAAAAGGTTGATGGTCTTGAGAAACAAGAAAAAAAAGCAAATAAATGGTTATTCACGCAGGAATTCTAACGGCCCATAGCCCAAAATAATAGCAAATGAAAGTAAAAGGGCTGATTGGCTTTGCTTTTACTGTTATATGACCATAAAAAGAAAATAATGCACAAAAATAAATATGCTTGGAAAAAGAAATTCCAAATTGTTAATGGTTATTCCACACTATCTAGGGATGGATTTAGGATGGGGATTTAAGCGCTTCCTGACGTGGGAGGAATTACCCTTTTTTAAGAAGGACGGTCATTCAACAATTGCCAATTATTTCTCTTCTCCTTTGTTTCAAGATGTTCTCCGCGGATCATCCGAGATCTAGAGATCGAATATAAGGCTGAGGCAGGCAAGGTATGCATACATTTAGTGGACCCTCCTAACGAGCCCAACAAGCTGGTAGTCACGAAGTATAGTTTTGTTGGTTACTGCATTAGCACTGCTATGTTTTACCCCAAATGAAAAAGGCGTTGGAGCCTTGCATATTGCATGCATCTAACATTGTAATCATGCAAAAAGAAAAGTTGAGCTCTACTAGCTATTTCCTCTCAGGACGACTATTGTCGAGAGCTAGGAAGGAAAAAGCAATGACAAAAGATGGATAACAGAGACATCTCCTGATAAGGGTAGCCAGCAGTCAATTATGTTCTCTGGCGACATACCTGGTCCTGGCTTTTACAGGTTCTAGCGAAGGGTTTTGGACAATAGTCCCATCTCTAAAAAAACCTCGGAGGTATATTAAGCCGTTATTCTTAACGGCGCCTATTAAAACTACTGATAATGACCTCATGCGTTATTGTTAAAACGCAACATACTTTTATTTCTCTCTCGGTAAACCGTTTCCTACACCCTTCCCCTATGGATATATTATTTAATTACGCAACCTAGTGGAATACTTTGATGTTTTTATTTTTATTTACCGTTGGGAAGCACGCAGGCGGTGAATAGACGTTGGGCGGTTCTAAAGGTTTTTGTCATTCTGCTCAGAGTATCCGTCTTCTATTTTGAAGACCTTTGAGGCACTTTCCTAGTCTGACCAATAACAAGGGAATATTGCTTCCCAAGCTTTGCAGATAACGAGAAAAAACCCATCAGATAAAAAGAGATTACCAAGGCTTGTCGCCCCCTCTCGCCAAAATATGTAATATTATGCCATTATCATACCTATTAAGAAGCTTAAGCCGATCATATATTTTTTGTTCAATGATAATATAACGTATTAAAGTGGTTATGCAAAAAGCAATAACCAGCATTATGGGGGAGCCCTAAGGGTTGTAGTTTACGTGTGGACACGAAGGAGGTCACCCCTTTACGGCAAGTATATTTATTTGTTGATTGCTTATTATGTACCATACATTAATGATAATATTTCAGTAAAAACGGGGTCTACTATCTAAAAGAGATGCCGATAGTATGCCTTTTCCCTAGCAAAATTATGTACGCGTCCTAGAGTGAAAAGTGCAAGATTTTCATGGGCCTTATATTTGGAAATCATAAAGAAAGAATACCGCGTAACTAATTGTTCTTTTGACTGAGGTAAAACTCTTTAATAAAAAATTATAATTTGTAAATGGCTGGAATGACCAAAAAAATCTAAGGTGCATAGCGTGCTAGATAGGAGGCCTGGTTAAGAATAAACGATACCATGGAACTATTGAGCGTTTTTGAACATTCTTTTTCTTCATAGAAGGAATAGTTAGCCCCCCTTATACTCCCAATGCTAGAAGATAACGTTTTTTTTTGCATAATTTGAGAGTCCTGTCATGCAACATCCTTCCTTTCAAACGGGCAGATCTACCCTTGTTCTTCCTTGAATGGAAAGCGTAGACGATGAAATAATATGCATACTGCAACGGTATAACCGACACTCGCGCTCCAATTATTACTCTCGTACAGGATGCTAGCAATGGAAGCAACAGCGCCATCATTAAGCAGGGCAACCTGGTACCTGTAGTTTTGATCGATAAGGATCGTCAACTATGCGTTATGGAGTTTTTTAAAAATTTAGAACCTAAGATTTGCGCCCTAACGGCCCTTTTTAACGAAGAACTTTTATTATTATTGAAAGCTTACCATTATGATTTAGGTGATTATTAATGTGGACACAAAAACGATAAACCGAATATACATTAATGATTTCATATTTTTCTGGGTTTTTTTTTTCTTTCTTATGTTACTCATAAATGTGATTGTACCTAAATATATATTAACATATAGGAATTCGGACAAATTAGGAAAAACCTTCTTTACAACTCAATATACCGAAACTTGAAAAATTATTATTTTTGCCGTTGCTTAGCTCATACAGTTCAAATATCTTTTAGAATATTATAATAAGGGGGAGGCTATAAACGCCTCAGCGTTCAAGATCGTAACGCCTAACGAGACATTCGGAGGCATGCATGGGAGCCCTAAGCAATTCGCTCTGTTTATGACGACAGAGCCCTAATATTTTTTCTAAGGTGTTTGGGAGTGATTCTAGAGTAATTAATGCTATTACCATAATTGTCATCCATGCAAGTGGGGCTTAATGACTAAAATGTGGTCATAACACAAAGGCGCCCCCTTTTTTTTCAGTTTTAGTTTTCATGCATTTGAGACAGTGTCCAAACCCCAGCGTTTCTGGGTACGCCTTCTTTCTTTTTCTTGGGTATTAGGTAATGACGGTACTCAAGTGGGGGCTTAGAGGGCCATGCATATTGTTTATTCTATGCATGCACTGATTCAACCATTTTTCCAGACTAGCCTCCACCTGATTACCTTATTGTTGAAAAGCGTCCAGCCAATAAGCAGGACAAAGTCCCAAAATCTGGCGCTGTGGAAGGTCTTAGTTGCTATAATGTACGTTTAGGTTATTCTTAGCTTAGCTAACGTAACTTTATTATCAAATATAGACTTAAGATATGAACCTTGGATTTCGGGCGTTAGGATTAAGGATGTTTGACTTGAAGATCTTTTATACCATAGATAACACGTTAAAGCCAAGTAATGACTAACTCCATCTAAGGTCACGCTGAGTCTAACCCTGAATAGAACTACCTTTATGCTGATCACAAATGCTGTATTACAAACCCGAGTTTACGTTAATACCATATTGTTTAGTTTTCGGGATTTGAATAGGTTTGCCTTTTCTCGAGCTTGCAATTCAAAGTTTTTTTTTTAAAATTTTCAGGGGGTGACTCACATTTAAATCTAAATATAGATTATTTAACTTGGTGTCTGAAAAGATTCGTTTATTTGTTTTGAAATAATTCGATTTTTTCTTGTTTATCTCCATTTTCACAAATAATGCTATATTTGAATTATAAAATCATGTCTCTATTTCTTCACTTGTGGTGATGGTGTGCACAGTAGAGTTATGGCCTTCCTACTAAGGCCAAGTCCCATCCATCATTTAGTTGTTGCCCGGTCATGCTCTTCTCATATACAAATTATCCCCTAAATATGATCAATTGGTTGTAATTTTAATTATGCCTATTAGCGCCCATATTATCACTTTACAAAGGTTTGAACGAGAAGAATACCGAGTCAAATTTTTGAATTAAATTAGCCTAATTAACTTTCAATAGTATGATATAGCATACTTATTATTTTTCTCTAACGCTCATTTTCTAATGATAGCGATAAAGAACCAGACTTCGTTAATGGTCCACGGACTGTATCCTTCTACAAACTTTCAGCTCTTTCTTCATGGTATAGGCCCTCCCGATAAACATATGGCTAAAAGAGGTCAAGTAAAAATCCTGTATAATCTTGAACATTCCGCCTGAACTGTTTCGATGAACCAATGATATAGAAATTCCATTGTATAAAATAAGGTTTTTTCCCTGAAAAGGGGTTTGAGATACTTATTTCCACAGGCATTTAAATTCTTCATTGTTTGACGAAATTTGATGTGTTATTATTCAGTACTTGGCGTATTTTCTAAGATATTTCGGATGCCAGTACAATGGTTAGTTTTTAGATAAAACACTTGAATAAAGATACTCACAGGCGTATAGTCAGAGGAGAGGCCTTTTTTCAAGTTAAGTTAATTACTTATTGACCGGAAACTGATTATTTGAAGTATATGGAAATGTTCAAAAAAAAAGGCTTCAGAGTCTTTTCATGGCACAGCTGAAAATGAATTATGCAAAAAAGGGTGTCCATATAAAATGGTATGTATTTTAGATTAGTGTGTATAGTAAAAGCCTTACAGCTTGAATCTAATTACCACGAAATGTATTATACTTGTTCGCATTCAACTAGGAAAACAAGATGTTATCGATTTGGAAATGTTCTCGCTACGACTCGTACATCAAAGTCCCTAGTTTACATTGCGGTGATGTAAAATAAGATAGACAGTGGTAGTATCCTCTCTGTATTGCAGTAGGTTGTAGTGCTGGCGGAATTATGTTGATTTACAAAAAATGTTGATGAGTTCAAGTTTTATTGCCTAATAAGTGTGCTCAAAGATACTATTATATATCAAATCATCAGTTCAAAATAACCATAATGTAGAGGAAAAGAAGCTATAAGGATATTAGATTGTACCAGAAATAATTGAGTATAGGAATTTGAATAAGATACAAATCAGGAAGGCCAATATAAAGTGTAGCAAACCAAACCTCTATTCAGCTTGGGCGAGTAGCCAAGTCTGATCAGTAACGTGTTATATTACAGTTTTGTTGACTTTATTTAATCCCTTGATCAGAAAGTAGTCATTTTCATAGAGAATATTCTTTTTACCGACTTTTGCTTTAATTTGATTTTTTAAGAGTTAAAATTACCTAATCTGGTATATTATCATTTATTTCTTATATGAGGATGATATTATCTAGGTTCGAAAACTCACAATAGCCTACTGGTTGACATTCTGTTACCGAAGATATATAATATACACGTGATTGATTGAACTATCAAAGTTTTAGTAGATATACCAGAGTGAGGGACGATCAGACCCGCATAGTCATTTGGTTGCATAATAACATCGTACCATGTCTCCCTACAATGGTTTCGCTCATGCAAATTTGACCAAGAGTAATTAGTGGGACTAGTTGGGTCATTTTTTATTTTCTTTCTGAGTCATTAATTCATACATATTATTTGCATAAGATCTTTTTAGGGACGTAGTTATTTGAGTTTTCTTTTTAAGTTTACCTAGAATTTCTATGGGATTTTTCTAGCTTCTGCATTTATACACTTTTTTTGTGCGGTGCCAAATTTGCATTCCTTCTTATCAAAAAGTGGCAACTGCTTAATCTGATTTTACGGTCGATTATATGGGTGGGGCAACAAAAAAAAATAGCGTGTGTTTAATAGGCTTGGTGCATTGTCTTGCATGGTTTTGAGCGTTATTGATGGAAACTATAAAACCATTTCTAGTTTCTGCTAGCCAATAAATTACACTGGCATATGTATTAATGACTTGATTCAACTTATAAAAATAGTAAAAAAATATCGTAATCAATTCTGATAATCTTGCGAAATATAAATATCCCGGCCTTTTGAACCTATTGCATCGATGAATGTACAATCTAAATAGGCCAGTCTACGTAATAGAAATTTTTTGAAGTACACCGTATGTGACGTTGTCGCTAATTTCGGTGGGACTAAGTAAACGCATAGATGCTGTTGGTTTGACAACCCTTAAAGGTCAGTTTTTAATCCTGAGGCACGTAGGTAAATAAATAGGTTTGGAATATGTGGATTTTTCTGGGAACAAAAAAAATTACACTATGAAAATAAGTTTTACCAACTGCTACCTATAAACTTTGAACTTAGTGAGTTCACTTTTGGAGAGCATGCCAATAATTCCGATTTTGTTAAGTAATCTACAGCTTGATCTTAAAGAGAAGAGCTGCAATAATCATGGCTTTGTGTATGTAAGCTCCATCTTAACAATGTGAACTCACATGCATTAGATTCGATGCTTTAAGATTAAATACTGAAACATATAATAAAAATGCAAAGGTATATATAAAGAGCTCATTGTGATTATTTAATGCTGACTAATTATTTGGGTGATTCTTTGTAATGTAATATGCATGTGTGTGGATACTACCTCCTCTTCTACATGAACAATTATGATTCTAATATAAGTCAAAGTGATCGAAAAATCATTTTCACAAGACACAAATACCTTAAAATATTGTCAGGATTTAGTTTAAGACAAAATAAGATTCTACTCGTTTTAAATTTTATTTCTTCTAGCTAACAATATTTATATGCTGACCTCACTCTTTAAATAGAAAATGTGTCCAGCTAAAGAGAAGGCAGCAGATAAAATAATTATACTTCCAGGGAAATTCACCTTATCCAATCAGTACTAATGAAAGGTTTTTTGACCTACAGCCATGCAGCTTAGACATTCAAATAATAGTATATCGATCTATTTGAAATGTACACTATGTTTTTAAGATCATGCATAGAACTCAATACCCATCTCAATAAAGCGACTTGAGATTAGCGTCCGAGTTCAAATCTTCTCAAGACATTTTTCTTACTTAAAAGTTAAGAGCTCTTGAATTGATAAAAGATTTTTTTTAACGCTTTTGTTATTATTTTCACTTTTTTATTTTATTCTATTCTAATAAATAAGCGTATATTTTTCCGATTGTGAATTTGCAGTTTAATTATGCAGAGTTAACACGCAGAAATAGCGTTACTTTGTATTTGCTATATCGCTTTTCTAAAACGACTGCCTATCGTGCTTGCCTTTTCTCCTAATATTCTTGAGTTTTTTTAGGCGCTTACTCTTTTGAAATAAATTCTGGCAGGCATGTGTTAAAAATGAGTTTCAATAGGTGCTGCTTTATTGCGCAATCAAGTGGGGAGGCTCAAGGCGAGTTCACCGAAAGAACGACGTGAAACTATACTGCTTGTACGGCACTGTTTTAGAAAAAGATTGAATAATTTGGAGCCTGTTATTCATTGATTGTTGACTTTTTTTTAGAAACGCCTCGTAAAAGCTACTCTCTTACACATATTAGGTAATATTTAACAAATGTTTAAGAATTCTGCACCCATATGTATATATATATATCTTTTCTTTTAGGGGTGCCAATCATGTGATTCTCATGTATACTCGATTATTGAGAAGAGAGGGACAGGACGAGATTTATTGTTTTGATTGTTGAAGATATCCATTAATTAAGTAATATGTTATCTAATAAGTTTGTGGTTTCATAGAGTTGCCAGAAAAAAAATCCAGTTACACATGTCCCCACTATTATCAAAAAGGAACAAGCTGGTGCTATAATAATTGCAACTCCATTAAAAATGATTTGTTTAGGCTTTATTTTATAAACTGAAAGTTTCTGAAGTTCTCGAAAAAATGGTTTTCTATGCTTGTCAAAATTACAAGAGTGTATTTAAAAAAGTTTGTTAGGTCACTGCTTTTTTTTTGGGTTCCCTAAATATTATAGATTTGGGGGAAATAATGCAAAAGCCCTTTGTCATTTAGCTACTAACAAATGCCGTGGTTAGGCAAAGACCTCCAAAGGTTATCCAATGAAATCTATGAAAAACTTATGTTCTCTTGAGTAGAAATCATTTAACTAGCAATTGAATGATTTTTAATAATGAATGAGTTATCTTCAAAAACTCGATAATGGCAAATTCATGCAAATTTGGTCATTATTGTGTATTAACTCAGTTGAAATAGAATTATGTATACATACAGCTGATATAGAATTGTGTATACATACAGTTGTATAAAGAAAAACAGCTAGAAAATCTAGAAATAAAAAAACTTCGATTATAAAATCAAGTAACAATATATATAACATACTTATTAAACTAGAGTCTGATTTTTATATATTAATGTGACTGGTGAATTTTCAATATTATATACTGCGATCTAATGGGCTCATCGTCGTAGGAAAAAGTTTCTGTGGGCCAGCTACATGTTTCTAGAAAAGTATTCCATTCTTTAATTGTAAAAATTCAATAAAAATGTTTAAAGCTATGATAATGGGGATTTTTAGCTTTCGTATCAGCTGTTGATTGGATATCTCATAAGGGTCTCTTATATGATAAACTAGTTTGGGGACAATTTATACAAGATCTAAGTCATAATGCACTTTGAAGTTGACGCAAAAGATATAATCTTATTTATATAATTGTATTTTTATATATCTATCCATATATTATCTAATAATATTAAAATGAAACGACTGGTGGGTTGAAAAAAAAACATATTAGTGCTTCCTTTTTTGGGACCAGTAGAATCAATACAAGCTCAGCTATCTTACACCTGTTCTGAAAAAATAACTCTGTTGAGATCATGTTAACTGTTAGATGTATCTAAATCTGCTGCATATGATGAGCATAGAAAATCGTCCATTTCTTCACTAATAATTGACAATTTTTCCTTTACCTGGTTCATAGCCTCTAGACCCGCAATCAATTTACCAGGAGGATTATCAATTGCAGCAATGGCTAGAATACCATCAATTGCATCCCTAAATGCTTGGGATGGAAATATGTCACTCGATTCTATCGTATTACGTACTTTCTCGGTCACTGTATTTTTATAGATTTGGCCCTCACTAGCGAAAATTACGGCATTAGTAAAAAGACCAACCTCAGGAGGAACCTCTACAACAGTTACTTTAATGTTATAAGGCGCAACTTCAAAGGCCAGAGATTCGCAATATCCTTCTATCGCACAATTAGCAGCGGTCACGGCAGCCAAGCCGGGCATCCCAGCTAAAGAGCCTGCGAGGTCTGTGATATTAATAATATGCCCATTTTGAACTGTACGGAATTCCGGTAGACTTGCCTTTATTAAGTTAATTGCGCCATAAAATACCGACTCAAATTGGTCTTGAAAATGCCATGTTTCAAGCTCTTCAATTGCGCCAAAATAATTCTTGCAGGCATACCCAAGCGTTATATCAACCTGGCCACATTTGGTGATGGCGGTAGCTAGCGCAGTCTGGCATTGACTGGGGACCCTCACATCAAGGGGAATAGTGAAAAATGTATTGGGGTATTTTGAGAGAAGGCGACGACAATTGGTGGATTCGCCAGAAATGAATCCTCCTATGACAATGTCACCGCGGAGAAGGGCGGCTGCGGCCACGCCTGAACATAAAGCAGTCTCACAATGTGCGATAAGCCAGACTTTGGGCAATATTTGATTAGCCTTAGACCTGGTAACAGATATCCGACGGCGTTTGGTCGGTGTGCTGGGTTTATTAGACATATTAATTTATCGTTGGTGGTTATTGATCGCTGTTAAACGCTGGTTTGTACCTAATATATCATAAAGCCGAGTTGTGTTGACTTTTGTGGGTGTGGGTGGTGGTTGCATTGGGAAAGATAAGTCCAATCTACTACGGAGTAGCGGGTATTATAAGATCTTTTCAGACTAGCATATATTGAGATTGGAGAGCTTTTTTAAATTCTCCTTTTATCCCACAAGCAATTATATATTGTAAATTTGGCTCCTTTAGAAATTATAATAGGCCTCAATGGTTTTCTAGGTAGGTTTATAGAAAGAAAATGGTAAACGCCTTTCAAGCGTTACAGTTAAAATAGCAGATTCGCATACAGGTTGCAAGAGGTACTAGAGAAAAAACTATTTTGGCATAAATTATACAATATTCATATGTATGTTTTTGTGTTTTGTTTTTTCACTTTGGCAAGAATATATTAACTAAATAAAACTCTAGACCCCAATTTAACGGGAAGTGGCGGTAACCTTTTGGTGAGCACCCTTAGCTTGTTGCTTGGAGACCTTGGGGTTGGTGGCACGTTCAGCTCTCTTCTTGGCTTCAGCGGCCTTCTTCTTTTCCTTACCTTCCTTGATGGCTTCGGCACGGGCAGCTTGACGGGCTTCAGGACGAGCGGCACGCTTGGCCTTGATGACGTCAAGGGAAGCACCGACAATAGCACGTTGGTGCTTGACGGTCTTCTTGGAACGCTTCTTGGCAACTTCTTCAGTCACACCCTTTCTGTACTTTCTTCTGTAGAGAACAGTCCAGGAGATTCTACGGGGGTTCTTGCGTTGGAGGAAGAGGGATCTACTCTTGGAACAAGAGAAACGGAAGATCTTGGAGTCACCTCTGACGAAGAGCATACCTCTACCGGGGTAGATCTTGGCACCTGAGAAGGAATCGATTTCAATCTTCATTTTCTATAGAGGAGTTAGTATCAATAAATTACAATAATGTTTAATCAGTCCATGATCACAGTGTCTGGGTCAATATCCAATCTCTGATCGCCACTCCTTTTTTTTGTTTTTCTTCTCTTCTTCTCATGTGGTGGGGTTGAAAAATCTCAAACCAGAAACCCAAATCCTATCATAGGGGGGGACCATCAACCTGAATCAGAAGCGAGCTAGAGCAATGCAATATAAGACGGGAAATAATTAACCCAGTAATGGGACAGGAGATCACAAGTTCAGTATAAACCCATGTGAGAGAACTCGAGAAGGTATATGTTTTAACTTACCTATTGTTGACGTCGAATGGGTGGATGGTGTCAAAAGGGACAAGAATGCGGAAAAAAATTGCCAAAGTAAAACAAAAGTGTTTCCACCCAAAAATTGCCCAGTAGTAAATGTGCAGCCCCAGCGCTACGAGTGCCTGGTTCATAGTAAAGCGGTGTAACCGCCCTCCCAACTAAGAATGTATATAGTATAGTCTTGATATGTCATCGTTCGATTATTTATGTACTATATTTATCTTAAATGTTAGGGCGGCGTTCAATAAACAGTCACATGGGGCTCTCGCAGTACATCTGAGTCCTCATTTCTTCTAGAAGACTATTAGGTAATGGGCTCTAGGGTAGTAGAAGACAGTCTATGACGGTAGTCTCATAGTATAATATTGGCGTTCATAGCTTACCTCACAGTACTAGACTGCGTCGGCCAGTTTCTGTTACATAATCATCTAATTTTTATTTTATTTTTTCATCCTGACAGTGTATCATATTCTATATAAGCCCGTCTCTTCTCTGGTTTTTCTTTTTTTTTTTCTTCTCTTTAGTTATAACTCATACACCGACCGGAGTACTTTATATATCTAAGCGCAGAGATGGTCAGTATTTAACCTATCCATAGGACTTTTCTTTAAAGAAGGAAAAAAAAAAATTTAAAAAAACCTCCATATGACTCCATACTAACCCATTCCACAGGCCCCTAAAACTAAGAAGAATTCTGAAAACATCAACTCCAAGCTTGCTCTTACCATCAAGTCTGGTAAGTTCACCCTTGGTTACAAGTCTACCGTTAAGGCTATTCGTCAAGGTAAGGCTAAGCTTATCATCATCGCTGGTAACACCCCTCCCCTCAGAAAGTCTGAACTTGAATACTACGCCATGTTGGCCAAGATCCAAGTTCACCATTTCCAAGGTGGTAACAACGAACTCGGTACTGCCTGTGGTAGACTTTTCCGTATCGGTGTTCTCGCTATTGTCGATGCCGGTGACTCCGATATCCTCTCCTCCTTCTAAGTTGTTTAGTTTGTAGTTTTATAACACCAATACATTCTTTGAAAGAAACTGATAATATAGCGTTTTGAAGCACTGTAAAATATATGTATACATCCCCAGTTTAAACACAAATCTGGCTCCACGTGTGAAACTTGTGAAAGGGTGAGTGTTTTCCAAACTCTAAATACTTTTCCTCGAAAGTCTATACCAGTATTTCTGTACTTCTTCCTTTTTGTAGCTTGATTTGAGGCCAGTATGTAAATGTTTCACTTCCAGCCGATGCACAAATCTTACGGTTTGGGGCCCTTTGGGAGTCCTAATTCAACGATATTAAAGACCCTAGATCGGGTTTTGCGGGCATATATATTTGGGTCATATTATTTATAAAAACCTTTGAATATCCCTTCTTCCTATTACATTGTCATTAAACCATTCAATATTTATTGATTCTGCCACTTTTATCGCTCCTCTTCCGTTACAGCTCTTTTACTGGGACTATACGCAAAACCCGGCATATATTCCACGCTACACTCGCAGCCCGTTTAAAGCCCCGCAGTTTCATCTCTGGAAGTGCATCTCTTATTAGTTTTTTAGAAATCGCCAACTGTAAGCACAAATACCCTGCCACCCTTTTATCAATATTTACCTTTTTTCATACCTACTCTTACTTTTTATACACAACAAAGAAAAATGACCACAGGCCAGACATTAGCTTACCAGGCAGAAATCTATAATCAAGCTCAAGCTCAAGCTCAAGCTCAAGCCCAGGCTCAGGCTCAGGCTCAGGCTCAGGCTCAGGCTCAGGCTCAGGCTCAGGCTCAGGCTCAGGCTCAGGCTCAGGCTCAGGCTCAGGCTCAAGCACAACCTCGTCAAATCTCATTCAATGTATCTGACCATTATCAAATCATCGATGTTGTCGGCGAAGGCGCCTATGGGGTTGTATGTAGCGCCTTACACAAACCTAGTGGACAAAAGGTAGCTATCAAAAAGATCACACCATTCGAACGTAGTATGTTTTGTCTACGTACGTTACGGGAAATCAAACTTCTACGGTACTTTAGTCATGAAAATATTATTTCCATTCTTGATATTCAAAAGCCGGCGTCCTTCGGTACCTTTACAGAAGTTTATCTTATTCAGGAGCTCATGGAGACTGATCTGCACAGAGTGATTCGTACGCAGGATCTTTCGGATGATCATTGTCAATATTTGATCTACCAAACCTTAAGGGCACTCAAGGCTTTGCATTCTGCTAATGTGCTTCATCGTGATCTTAAACCGTCTAATTTGTTATTGAATGCGAATTGTGACCTTAAGGTTTGTGATTTTGGACTTTCCAGATCGACAGCATCCACACAGGATAATTTCGGGTTCATGACCGAATACGTGGCTACCCGATGGTATCGGGCACCCGAAATCATGCTCACATTCAAAGAATATACCAAAGCCATTGATCTATGGAGTGTAGGTTGTATTTTAGCTGAAATGATTGCTGGAAGGCCTCTGTTCCCTGGTCGTGACTACCATCATCAATTAACTCTAATTTTAGATATTTTGGGGACTCCTGTAATGGAGGACTACTACGGGATTAACAGTAAACGGGCTCGTGAATATATTCGTTCCTTACCCTTCAAGAAAAAAGTTCCTTTTCAACAGTTGTTTGCTAATCTTAAGCGAGGTGGTGAGCAAATCAATCCGGATGCCATTGATCTTCTGGAGAAATTATTGACATTTAATCCAACTAAACGAATCTCCGTTGATGAAGCCCTTAAACACCCTTATGTGGCTGCCTACCATGATCCCGAAGATGAACCAATGGCGAACCCCGTTGACGAAGCTTTTTTCGATTTTGATAAGCGCAAAGATGACCTTTCCGTGTCAGAGTTGAAGAGTATGATTTTCAATGAAATTATGCGACCCTAGAGGTTTAGTTCTTAATATATCTTCTTGATCAAATACTAATACAGTCTTCCTTTGATTTTAATTTCGTCAGTCTAGTACACTACTCAATTTTTTTTCCTGTGAGAATGAAAGTTAGACTGAATAGATTGTTTCACATCATCTTTACCAAATTTGAAGTCAATATGGATTTTTTAATGTGATCTAAGAATATCAGTTTTTTTTTTTTTTTCAAAAGCTTTTATAAAATAGTCAATTATTTTATGCTATTTAGTAAAATATTCTTCTTCCTTTAATTATTAAACATACTGTTAAATTTATCAATCTAATATATCCTTTTCAGGTCATATTTTTCTCGCTCTATGTAACCCTACATTCTTGATCTGAAATTTTGAAATTTAAACGACTGTTGTTTACAATTTTATTCCAGATTACTCTATTACAGTTTTTTTCTCGTTTATTAAATTTTAAAGACTAAACTATTCGTGAGAGTCTACTTGTTGATGGTTCGTCTGTTCAAATTGGTGATATCAATTGTATGTGTCCTCCCACGACTCGCAACGTCATTTATGCACTATCGACGAACGCATTTATCACACTAAACACACACACTATCATGAGCCAGTTTCATTCGATTCAAACATTATTAAGTCATGAATCTCCTCTCATCAGCGTCCCCAACGACGGCAAATTCCCAGACAACTTATAACAAATTGACTTCGAAGGATGATAATGAATCTCAGAACTATGATGATGGGTTTCACGATGACCTACAGGATAGTCTCCATGAAGCTGGTGATAACGACAACCACCACGACTACAACGACGAGATCGACCAATTTGATATAGATGTAGAAGATTTTGATAACATTTCTCTTGATCAAGATAATACAGCATTACTTATTAACGATGAGGCTGTCCGTGACACATACACACTAATGGGAGAAAACAGTATTCTGACCTCGCTACAGAAAGAACAAAACTCCAAAAGTAGTCTCAAAATGGCATTCATGAATATGGCTAATAGTATTATCGGAGCTGGGATCATCGGCCAAGCGTATGCAGTAAAAAAATCTGGTTTATTGGGTGGTATTTTTCTTCTAGTGTCGTTAACTTTTGTGGTCGATTGGACGATTCGGTTGATGGTAGTCAATGCCAAAATGAGCGCTACAGATAGTTACCAAGCTACTGTAACCCGATGTTTTGGTCGAGCGGGGCTTTTGGCAATTTCTATTGCTCAAGGTGCTTTTGCTTTCGGAGGTTCAATCGCTTTTTGTGTCATTATTGGAGATACTATTCCACACGTTATTGGGGCCGTATTCCCCAGTGTGAGATCATCCGAAGGTTTTATAGGCTTCTTGGTCCGCCGTAATACTATTATTATGCTCTTTACGTTATTGATATCTTATCCATTATCATTAAATCGTGATATTAGTAAATTAGCTAAAGCCTCTGCGGTAGCCTTACTATCAATGGTAGTGATTGTTTTAGTAGTTGTTATTCGGGGTCCTGCCATATCGACTGATCTTAAAGGGGGTGCCTTTACCATACCATTACTTACTGTGAACACTGGGTTTTTCCAAGGCATCAGTATTATTTCTTTTGCATTTGTTTGCCACCATAATTCATTGCTCATCTATCAATCATTGAGGCAACCCACGTTAGACCGTTTCGCTACTTTAACTCATTGGAGTACATTTGTTTCTATGATAGCCTGTCTTGCTCTCGGGCTTGGAGGTTTCCTGGTTTTTCGTGATAAGACCCTTGGTAATCTTCTCAACAATTTTGCTGGGGATGATGTTTACGCTAATCTAGCTCGTTTCTGTTTCGGATTTAATATGCTTACGACATTGCCGTTGGAGATTTTTGTTTGTCGTGAGGTCTTACTCAATTATTTTTTCCGTGATAGTGAATACTCCAAACTTCGTCATTTTGTAACAACGACGGTGTTAGTTGTGACAGCTATGGCCGTTGCACTAAGTACTTGCAATCTAGGCGCTATTCTTGAGCTTGTTGGTGCTTTTTCGGCTTCTACCATGGCTTATATCTTACCACCAATGTGTTTTCTCAAATTATCCACTAAGAAATCAGGCTGGCGAGATCGTGCCCTGCCAACTGCCTGCATTGTCTTTGGAGTGGTGGTTATGGTCCTCTCTTCAGCACAGACTATTTTCTCTATGATTAACGATACCGAAACTTCTCATTGTTCGGTCTAACTTTTGGCACAAGTAGAAAAATAATGCTGTTTATGAATATGTAGTTGTACGTTTGGCTTTTTTAATAGAAATCAAAGAAAGGTTATTTTATTTATCGTTTATTAAAACAGTATTTATTGCTAATTCTAATTTTAAATCTCAATTCGTTTGCTTACTTACTAATTTTGCTCATTTAAATTTGTATTTAGGCTCATTAATTTCTCGCGTTAAAATCTTACAACCTGATATGTCCCAACCCACCATAGGCCACTTCAAGCACGCTTTTAATATCCAAGGAAGCTTAGAAGCAGGAGTACACAGAAAAAACAAATATATCAGCAACATAACAAAACAGAACTACAATGTCTAGTTTAAGCTCATATGTTGATAGTAAGTATTATAAATATAATAACTCAAGGCTTTTGTCTGGGGATTCATGAGATTAAGTCCACTAACCCTAAGCTCCGGTTACTCTTATCTAGAAAATGTGGTTATAATATCCACTGATGGTAGAACGTTTATTGTATGTTGGTCAATCTTCTTTTTGGGAGTTTTCTGTTTTTAGGCTCTATTCTTTCTTCTTTTCTTTTTGCTAACTTGTCAATAAATAGGGTATACTAAAAGGTTACGATAATTCCACAAACGTTATCCTGGCATCCGCTCAAGAACGAATCATTACCCCCAATGAAGAAACTGAGCATATAGATCTTGGGCTTTACTTTCTTAGGGGTGATGCAATTGCCGTGTGTGGTTTGGTTGATGATGAAACCGATAAAGAAATTGACTGGGCAAAGGTATGTTTAGTAATGGCTTCTATAGAAAGACTCTATAGCGGCTTTGTTCTTGTCGATACGTGTGCTAGTGACTGTTTGTTTCAGGCAACTAACTAATTTTTGTTTCTCTTGATTTTAGGTTCGTGGTAAAACGATTGGTTCGACGAGGCATGCGACTTGATTGAATATTGTATTTTTATTCTTTAGGCTGAGCTTTTCGCCTTTTATCTGAGCCATAAACAAAAATTGCCAACCAAAGAAACGTCTCAAATATTTTACTGTATAGATATAACCGTTAGATTTCTCAACCTAAGCTGGTTATGGCCTTGTCTATTAAGAGCTGCCTATTGTCCTACATTTTATTAATTTTGTCTTTCCAGTGTTTCAAGTATGATGTATTATTTATTTATTTTCTTCCCTCTGTACAAATATATTTTTTTATTTAATTTTTAAAAAAAATTGAACGCCTACTACAAATAGGATTCTTTTTCGTTCATCTGGCTGATAAATTATTTCGTTAACTATAAATAGTTTCATACTAACCTATAAGTATAGGTATTCTGTTGTCTTTGTTTTCAAACAGACATCAAGAGTTTCTTATCATACAAGCCCAGTATCAGAATCACTATTATCGCTATCAAATAGAATTGACCTACTCAATTTTTTAATTGGTGAACTTGAGTTCAATTTAATCTTGGCTGCCAATAGCTCAGCCGCCTTGGCTGTAGTTGTATTCATAGCATCAACATCTTCGGAGTCAGAATCTTCATCATCACTGTCAAAAGGAACAGGTTTAAGAGTCTTCTTAATTGGTGAACTAGAATTTAATTTAATCTTTGCAGATAAAAGCTCGGCGGCCTTGGTTGTAGCTGTATCTACCAAATCGTCTGACTCTTCATCTTCGCTGTCAAAAGGAATTGGTTTACGAACCTTTTTGATTGGTGAACTGGAACTCAGCTTAATGTTATATGGTACATCTGCTACCTCGGTTGTATAAACATCTAATATCGGATCGTCAGAATCGCCATCACTATCATAGTTATTGGATAAGGTTGGCCTTGTAACTTTTTTAATTGGCGAACTAGAGGAAATCTTAATCTTCTTAGCTCGTTTAGCTAGTCTTGTGTTACCCCGGTAATCAAAATCGTTGGAATAATCCTGGTCAGAACCGAATGGTTGGGGTCGCTTAGGTTTGATACTAGACTGGCTCGAATTCAACTTAACCCTAGAATCCTTATTACTTTCTAATGCATCCGAATTTTGGCTGTCATCACTTTCCATAAAGAGGGCATTTTTAGTCCTCTTAGTCATTTTGCTCGCCCCAGCTATACTGTTTTGTACATTCTCATCCTCATCTAACTCGGCTAGTAGATTTTTGGCTACCATATTAAGAACGTCTTCCTTCATAGGCTGTTGTTCAATAACCTGATCATTAATACTACTGTTTTCTTTCATTAGTCTGTTTCTCAGTAAAGATTCAGCTTCGAAAAATGCTTCATCACGTTCAATATCTGATTCATCATCTGAGTCATGAATATACATATCCGATTTGATCTTAGACAACTTTGCCTTTTCAAGCTCGATCTTTCTCCGCAACTGGGCTTCGTATTCATTCTCCTTTCTAGGTTTTCGGGTAGCTCTATCTCTTGAAGACTTCTTAATCTTTTTTGGATGGCTACTACCTTTGATCTTTGGTTGGGCACCCGCTAATTCTAATCTCTTTTGGCGCAATTCAGCTGAGATAGTCGTGAATCGACCATCATTAAAATCTACATCTTCTTCACTATTACTGATATTATCAGCTTCGGAATTTGATGCAATGAAGCCGTTTCCTTCGTCGTATTCGCCTACACTTTCGTCAGAGTTGTCACTATCATGGCGGCGCCGGCTGTCAATCCTGGGGTTTATATTGATTCTTTTAATAAAATCGATTGCAGCCTTGCCATTACCGAAATCAACCGATTCAAAAAGATATCTTTTAATGTATTTTTCGGCTGTTTCAATTTGCTCTAAGGTGGCTATAGAAGGGAGAATGGTATTGGGATTTTCGGGTCGAGACAGCTCAAATCCGCATAATAACAGCAAAAGTCTAAACTTGCCATCACGATTGATCGAATTATTCTTAGCATTATCATCTTCACATCTAAGAATTTCCGCGGGTGGCTGAAGATATAAGTCCGAATTACCTTCTCCAGTTTGTGCTTCTCGCGATATTGCCATCACTTGCCAAGCCTTTCGACTTCTCACCATTTTTATGACAGTTTCTAATAGCCATTCAACTAATTCACGTTTATCTTCATCCAATAACGTAGCCACTACAATAGAAAATCTTCTTTCTATGTCAAACTCTTTATGCTTGAAATCAAAAACGGCAACCGCTCTAGGATCCTTGACATGTTTAACCATATCTTGACCATGTTCGAGGTAATATACAGAGTCATTAGTCTTAGAAAACAGCAACTCCATAAAAAGAGACGGCACTTTTTCAACACTTTCTATGAATTTCTTCATATAGTTCTTCATGAAACTAGAAACCTCCTTCCGAGCCGGATTTGATCGTGATAAACCTTTCTCGGGACTTAAGATCTCATGTAATAAAATCATAAAGTCTAATTTGTAAAGAATAACATGATTATCCCGCTTAAAAAAAATACGATGAAAAAACTTGAATGCACGCATGATTTGTGATGGAGACAATTCTTTAAAATTCTGAAGATATTGCTTATAAGACAAAATAGTCTCCTCATGCATAAAACGGGACTCGAAAACGGCAAAACTAAACTTACGCTCAGATACATCCTGTTTTGCTTGTATGTTCTCGGCCTCATTATCTGATTCGCCATAATCACTATGATCCAATTCCTTCACCCCTTCTTTTTGTTGCTGATTCTTTTTAGAATTACGTTTTTTAGCCTTAACAAACCAAATGGGGTGTTGTTTAGAAAATCTCTCCATCATTTTAAGAACAATGTGAGTCAATTCAATACAAGCATCTAGGTAAACAAGTGGTTTCGTTCCCGCCGTCTGGGGTAAGGCAGCCAAGACATCAAGTGAGTACTTTTCATAGAATAAACGTTCTGTGATATTCTCGGCAATTTCCTGATCCATTTCCACTGGGCTTAGAGATAGCTCATGAACCACCAAAAGGATCTGCTTAAAACATAACATACTAGTATAAACAGTAGGCCAGTCCTTAGCCTCATGGCATTCACGCATTAGCTTCATCACAATAATAAATGTTTCCTGGTTCAATGCACCAGCAACAAACCCAAACTCACCCTCAGGATTGGTAAAAGATATCTTTTGAAAATTTCTTCTGTTTAGTTCAGCTTCTAGAAACCAAGAAACTAAATATAGGTATTGCATTTTATTATGTCCGATAATTCTATCGGCATCTCTTTCAATTTCTTTTCTAACGGCAATAAACAAAGCTAAAGAAAGATAAGGTTAGTATTTTTAAGGGCCCATTTAGAAGAAAACAATTTTTTGACTCACGATTAAAAGACACTTGTAAAAAGCGAGGCACAAAATCATACAAGATTTTTCTGGTATCATTGGAAACTTTTGTCAACGGTTCCCAAACTGGATCAGCTTCAACCCTTCTGGATTTAGGTTTTCTCCATTGTTTGGTTTCATCTAATTTTTCCAGCGCCTTGCTGTTACTGGTCAACGCTCTCTGACTGGATACCGAAAGTCTTTCAGATTCAGAAAGCTTAATGGAAAGCATTGTACCAAACCGGTTATGGCGAGATGAAGCTGTTCGCATTTGCTGGTTACGAGAGCTCTTTTCAAGATCTAACAATCCTTTTAGTTCAAGATGGGATTTCGACAATGCTTCACTTTCAGAGGTAAAAATAGTTTCAGCCTTAATGCCACGTAACAGATAGTAAAGACAATCCATTAAGCTAACATCCTGTTCAATAAAATTTGCTGGCATACCTGACGCTAGCATAATAAAGAATTCTAGCACATCCTGATTTTTAAAAGCAGCAATTGTGTTATTCCGGCTAATATCATCCTGATGAATGTTAGTATTGCTGCCGGATTCACTATTGCTGGTTTCAATGGCCAGAATATTACGAAAAAAGTAAAGTGCTAATCGCAAAATCCCAGTGTCCCTAGATGTTCGTTCGTGTTTTGGTTTGGTTAATGAGGGGAAACAAAGTCGTACCACAGATTTAAGAATGACCCCACTTGGATGAATCAAAATCGATCGCTTATAGGAGGCCTTAGCCTTCTCCAGACTAAGAAAGTGCTTATAATGGTTTGTTTTGGTCATCATACCAGGACTATTGAGTGGCATAGTTAGAGGTACTAGTAATTCCAAACAGGCTAAAGCAATTCTATCCATATGCTTAGCAAAATCAACTGTACTCTTCCCTTGGCTATTTTTATTTTGGTTGGCTTGGTCTCCATTTTCTTCTCTTTCTTCTTCTTCATTATCGTCATTAGATTCATATTGTGTCTCCCAAGCAGCTAGAATTTCCAAGAGATCGTACGTTACCAGACTGGTTTCTGAAATGGCTCGCGCGACATCCCATCGATCAAGATTTTGATCGTACGCTACCATCCATCGTTTAATGTCTTTTAAACAGTTAAGCGCTTCATCACCCATTTTATAAGGTTTGTGAAGTAGAGACTGATCAGGGCCGCCGAGCGCCGATACTAGGTTGGTAATGTGGCCCTTGAGAACAGGATCTACGGAGGTAGGCTCGGGCTCCTTACCAACCTCGATCCCGATCTTTGGCTTTGACTTTTCACCCTGGGTAGACTTTGAAAGGCCCCCTAAACTTGGACCGGACATACTCTAAATCAAAAAAATAATATTTCGTTTTCGTAGAAGGACTGAATTATTGAGAAAAGTTAAAACAATTGTCTATAATAAAGGAGATGTGCGTAAATATCACTATTTTCTTTTTTATTACGCGACTCTGCAGAGTTTATTACGCGTTGGGATGAATAAAACGGGTAATAATTAGATCTTTCGTGAATAAGCCTAAACGCTTCACGCTTTAGCAGGAGCCCTGGTTTTTTCCGCTAATATATGGGTTAGGTGTTTATACTATTTTACAGGAACCATCACAAAACCCCAACTTTCTCAACAGTATTTAATGCAATTATGTTCTTAGTCTAGGTATGCATATAAATACTACCAATTTATTCTAAAGATACAGTAGTTTTAGTTTAATTGCTGAATTTTCTTTTCCGAGCCAATTTCTCCAGCGGGGTCCAAACCAAACTGCTTCATCTTAACGGCAATATCTAAAAGATAATCAATGGCTTCATTATAAATCTTAGCCTTCCAAACACTTTCACCCCAAACGTAAATACCATGTCTTCTAACTAAGACAGCAGTAGTACCCGGATATTGTCTTATAGCTTCTTGTAGACTATCAGTCAAGTCTTCCTCACGAGCAGTGTTTTCGATAATGGGGATTTCCAAAGTATCGAAGAAACCCAAGTAACCAGGCTCAGTAACTTTAGGGATAGCCTTAATCTGTTCTATATTGGCGATGCGGAAAACTTTATCAAAGAGTAAAGTGCACATAACAGCTGCCTGCGAATGAGTATGAATACAGGCACCAGCATCTCTCAATTTGTAAGCAGAAAGGAATAAGGGGGTGCAAGCCGAGGGTTTGAACACTTCTGGGGTACGCAAGTACTCTTGGGTTTCGTTATCCATAACAAACATATTTTCGGGTTTCATCCTCTATAGAAAAGTTAGTATTGTATATCGCCAAAACAATGTCATGATGAGATAATATGTACTTCTTTTTGGACACCAGACGGAGCCAGGTAAATTTTGTCACTATGAAAATTAAAAAAATAAGACCATCCAAGTTAGTTATTCGTTTTACTTGTAAGTTATTATCCTCGGTTTGTTTGGATTAATCTACTCTGTATTTCGTGACATACCCTTCACGGATTGAGATACCACCACCGGTACCGGTAACCCAACCATTATTATAGAATAGCTTGCATAATTCGCAAATCAAATTAGCAGGGTGATTAGGGTCAGTAGAGTGAATTAAAGCATCAGTTTCACTGGTATGGTTGCACATTTTGATGAGTTTTCTTTATAAAGATGATAAGACCTATGATTAAATTGTTTTCCAAAACGTCGGTGGAGATTTTTTAGTAGGGTTTTGGTTCATAAGGTGCTGAGTCAATATGGAAGCGTATATAGTATTCTAATTATCGACGTTTCAACATCAAATACTTTTCCAAGATATAAGAGTTTAGAGATAGTTCAATCTTAAAACAAAACTGGGGTTGCTATTTTAATAATGGAAATTTTTTAACCAATATTTTACCAATTTTACCATCGGCTCTTTATTAGTTACCTGATAGAAGCTCTTACAAGTCAGGGTAATATTGCGATTAGAACGAACCATCTGTGTTTACTACTGTCGGGTAATACAATATATGAAATCCAGCTTAAAAAACATTTTACTATAGATTATCTTATCACTGTTTATTCATATAAGTTAGACGATTAATAATTGGCTCTAATGTTTTCATTTTAGATCTTTCTTTTCGATTTTTTTCAGAATGTTCAAGTTTAAAAAAATCAAACAATCTTTTTTTAAAAACCAACACAAAAGGGTAAATGGAGAGAAAATTTATATCATAAAAAAAAAAAATAAAGTAATATTGAGTAATCTTTTAAATAGAACTATTTTATTAACTTTATAACCACCTACCCTTGTAAAATAAATGAATTTTTAAAAGGGAATGCTATTAAAACTGTCTTTAAAAAACAACAACAACTGTAATTGTGGTAGTTGATTATTGAAGTGTCGATATTTTAGGTTCTCATGTTGAAACTGTATTTATCACGTGACCCAACTTTAGTAGCTATTAAATGATCTAGCCTGTTTACTAATCTGGTCCTTAAATAACGGGTGGTTGTCCTGATATATAGAGAATGATATAACAAGAAGGGCAAACTTGAATATCGTGAAAGAAAAAGGTCCAAAATAATAGAAAATATCGCCTACAAACGTGGTCTATATGAATATTGTTTAGAAGCTCTACATAATAAAACTATCATTCTCAGGTACGAAGTACATAAATTATACCATATTTAGAATGTCTTACTAACATCTACTCCATGTAATCAAAGCTCTCAGCATCCATATCGTCCTTAAACCCTAACCCAAATTAAACTCCCATTGCTTACTCGGGAGAGGCAGAACAGGAATTTCCAGATGATTGGGACTTTAACGGCGTATTTTAGAGTACATGAATATTCAACATCATGACCAGCTTTGGGAGTTTTTTTGACCACTTTAAAGAAATAAAAATCATCATAGTTAAGAAATTCAATGCTCGAGTCACAATTATGAATTGCTATGAGTCTCCCACCCCCTAAACCACCATCACACATAAATGATGAATGACACAATTAACTGCCAAACATCATCAATGCGTAACTAGCATCACAACCCCATCAACCCATCAAACACCCACATACTGGATATTCGGCATTATTGATGGCCAACGCCACTGCGGCCTATTTTGAAGGTCTGGATTATAAATACCCTGCGGATTCCCATTATTTTTCATCTCCTCCTTTTCTTCTTCCCTCCCCGTATAGAATATCTTTTCTTTTTTCTCCCACACATCACATCACATATAAAACAATGGCTAGAACCAAACAAACTGCTAGAAAGTCTACCGGTGGTAAGGCTCCTCGTAAGCAACTTGCTTCCAAGGCTGCTAGAAAGTCCGCCCCCTCTGCTGCTGCCCCCGGTGGTGTCAAGAAGCCTCACAGATACAAGCCTGGTACTGTTGCCCTTCGTGAAATTAGACGTTACCAAAAGTCTACCGAACTCTTGATCAGAAAGTTGCCTTTCCAAAGATTGGTTCGTGAAATTGCCCAAGATTTCAAGACCGATCTTCGTTTCCAATCTTCAGCTATTGGTGCCCTTCAAGAATCCGTTGAAGCTTACTTAGTTTCCCTCTTTGAAGATACCAATCTTTGCGCTATCCACGCCAAGCGTGTTACTATCCAAAAGAAGGATATGCAACTCGCTAGACGTCTTCGTGGTGAAAGATCTTAAATTTAGTCTTGTTTTGACTTATAAATTTAATTATTTTCCTGCTATCACATCATCATAGCTGTTCATCCACACAGTACATCATCAATCGTTTTCCTGGGGGTTTCACATTTTATTTAATAGTTATTTATGCTGTTTTCTAATGCTCGGCTTTGAGAAAAGCCAGTGTTAATTTTTTTCTCTTTTATGAGTTTGGGTTTATTTCTTTTTTTTGCTATAACATTTACTGGTTTTAATTTTTTTACTTTTAACCATTTTTTCTCTTTTTTATAATACTAATTGATATGATTTATTTTAATATGTAAATAATATGATTATTCCATTAAATTTTTTTTTCTTCCCTGTACAATTTCTTTATATAAATGTATAATGAAGCGTTACACAAAAATTCATGTTTCTCGAGTATTTTTATTCATTAGTGTGCGAGTATTCAAATGGGGTCACGCCGGGTAATAAATAAAATTGTGGTGTTCACAGTAACTGAGGTTTTGTAAAAACTATCTTGGGAAGAATGAAAACCAATTTATTTATGATTAAATAAGCAGGTTATGACCCTTAAAATGACAATCATTTGGAGAGTACATCATAATTGATACTAAAAATTCAACAAAGCCATATTTTAAAAACGTTTTTAATTTGTTGACATAGTGCTTCTGGTTATATACTATACATAGAAAAACTTTTGTACCTCACTAAGAGAAGTTGTTAATGCAAGGGGAAACAGGATGAAAAAGAAAAAAAAATAAAGTAAAAAACATAAAAGAAATAAATAAAAGTAATAATCAGATATTAAATTATAGTTCTTCAAACGCTCCAGGCACCGAAGTACTTACAAATGATGGGTTTTCTGTATGTGTACCTGACGCTTGGGATTCAGATTCTGTCTTCATTTCTTTCGTCGCAATACCTACCCGACGACACAATGGACACGAATTACGTCCATCCATCAACCACCTATCCACACACTCTTTATGAAAGAAATGATCACAATTGATCAACTTACGGCAAAGATCTTGTGATTCAAATTGAGCTAAACAGATCTGACACCGGTCCCCCTCTTCGTTATTGTGACACTCAGGACGAACATATTTGAAGACACCGTTATCATTTGCAACATCAGCCCTTGTAGCTACTGGCGGCTTAACTTGTCCCATATAAGATTCAAATGCCATAAGATCTTCATATGTTGGGTTATCAGAAAATAGCGAAGGTGCACGAAGGAAGAGATTTCCACCAGTAGTATGTGGTGAGCCAAACACCCATACCAGCCAGGAACGCCGCGGTGATGAACCCCTGAACGCACGGCTACTTCGAGTATTGTCACCATCCCCATATCTATTTTGAAGGGGATCGCGATTTCTGCGCACGTTCTCTGAATTTCCCAAGCCCATAGGAAATCTTGAGCCTTCGTGGAAAAAGGGCAATCCGTCTCCTTCATTGTCATCATTGTCATCTTGTTCGATTTCGTCATGGTGAATATTAGCATTGTCATCTTCTCTTTCTTCACTCTCTTCATTACCAAACGGGAACCTTAGCCCGTCACTTCGAGAACCATGAGATCGACCCATAGATCGAAGGCCAACAATCAGAATAGGTGCACTACGTGAATGAAAGGTATTACTGGTTTCCTCATCAGTGTTATTGTCATCATCATCGGTGGTGTGTCTTTGGCTATCATTTTCAGTTTGAGAGGTGGGTGTATTTCCAGAATGGAAGTGAATAATACGGAGAAAGCTACTGGGTAAAGGGTCCAGAGAAGAGTCGTCATTACTTTCAGGTCCAAAAATATTACTCCAAATGTTTGACCTTCCATTAATATTGCCGCCAGGGCTATCATGATTATTATTATTATGATAGTTATTATCATTTTCATGATTGGGGTTAGGGTTACTATCATTATCGTCATTAGCAGAGTGGGGGGGATTATCACTATTGTTACTACTGAATTGATCTGTAGAATTGGAATCATGGTTAAGACTTCGATCATATCCATTGCCATTATCATTATTATTGTCATCGTTACTGTCATAAGTGCTATCATCGTTATGATAATTGTCAATGAAACTATCGTTTCGACGATGGCGGTTGAAAAAATTGAACGGGCGACGATAACGATTAGGGAAAAATCGATTTCCACTAACCTGTCTATTTGACTCTGAATCTCGTTCATGAACTGATGACAGTGAGCGGCTAGCTGTCAAATCAGTTGAGCGTCTAGGTGATGAATACCTGGTACTATTTGAAGATCCTACTAAGGAACCCGATCTAAAATTAGATCGTATTTCACCATTTTCTCGCCCGTATGAAAATTCAGAATTTTCATTCTGGGAGCTTTCGGAATTTAAACCAACATCAAGGGTTGTATCTGAGTTACTACTACGTTCCTCACTATGCCTGGCACTTGCACCTTGTGTATCCATCGGGAATGAAGCTCGAGCTGAGGTTAAAAGATGAAGGAGTCTAGATAATATAAGAGCCTGTGGATCAAAGGAATAATCTTCATGTATATGCTGAGTTGAAGAACGCACACGAGACAATTCTAATGATGAAGAAGATACAGAGTCGAGATGTGTGGGTATGGCAGTTGGATTTTCAGAGGTTGACACTAATGTGTGAGGCCCCGGTTCATCAGTGTCATTACCGACATTACCATTACTAGAAATATTGCCATTCTCTATAGATGAATCAATGGGAGAAACATTTTCAGATTCAGCATCGCTTACAATATCATCTAATTCCCCAGATAAATATTCCGGTAAACCAAATGATACAGATCCACTGGGGAGAGCTTCTTGCGTAGAATCAAAATCTAAACCCGAGAATAGTCGAGCTCGACGACGAGGCGGTAGCCATTCATATTCGTTTGATACTGAAGAGTGAATAGAGTTTAAATTATGGGTACCGGTAAGGGACGAGCCAGAACCCATGTTAGAGGAAATGTCCGAATTAGAGTAAGACCGCCCACGAGGAAACGAAGAAACAAGAGAATGGCGTGAATTAGAATCATCTATATCTGAGTATTCTGAAGAAAGACCACGACTATTAAAAGGCCTACCCTCCATACTAGATCGCCTACGACGCCGTGAGTTAATATAATCAGCAGGGGGTGACCCTGTACTTGATAATGAACTCGATGCCGAGCCTTCAGAGTCTAGTGAAGAGTCAGCCATTGAACCCACGGACAATAAGTTTCTTAAGGGCGGACTGTTAGACCGTTCAATACTAGGCAATCCGTTATTGAGATTGAAATTTAAATTTTCATTGGGGCCCAATTCACTCAAATTTCGGGTCGATACGGTGGGTTCCGTTGAAGTACCAAGATCCGAAAATTCCAGCAACCTAGGCGTATCCGAACTAGCAGGGTCGAAACGATTACGATTATCAGGATATATCACTCGTGGTACACTTTCATCTTCTAGCTCTGAATAAGCATTTGAATTAGTTTCCAAATCGACGGTGGGGAAGGTTGGGGGCGGTAGAGATGAGGCCGTATGACCCATGTTTGATAAACGGTTATTACTGAGGGCAGCCTAAAACGGGCAACAAATATACAAATATAGTATGAAAAAAGCTAGCTTGTTTGAAAAATCCCTGGGGAAAGCGTTATGAGATAGAGTAATGATAATATATATGTTTGGAAATGAACTCTCTTTTAAGAGAATATTTCATTAGTAATGCAAATAAGTTAAATGACGATCCGCAACCATCATCGTTATTTCAAAATAGTAACCTACTGTTCTTATCGGGAGTTGTGAGGCTGAGTAAGAGCGATGGCGGCATACGACTTTAGCGGCTCATAGGCTGTCGTAAATTAGGTATATAGATGACTAATACTATACTATGTATGATGGCTTCTAATTCCGACTATCAACATTTCATAGGGCCACGATCCTTTACATTGTCGCCACTGGTGTTAGTTACGACTACTTCACCACTATTGTTGTCATTGTTACCAACTCAATCAAACATCGTATTTTAATTATTTAACTACCAGTATACTATTACTACCCTTCCACCTATTAGATTATAAAATATACTCAGCACAATGAGTTGGAACGGATTTAAAAAGACTATTAACCGTGCCGGTACAAAGGTGATGATGAAGACTGGTCATGTCGACCGGACGGTAGACAAGGCGTTTGAAACAGAAGAACGTAGATACCGTACAATGGAGAAGGCTACAACTAAATTACAAAAGGAAGCCAAGGGGTTTCTCGATTCGTTGCGTGCCATGACCGCTTCGCAGACCCGGATTGCCGAGACTATCGATGCCTTCTATGGTGACGCCGGTACTCGTGATGGTATCAGCAAATATTACTTGCAGTCGGTTGAAGAACTTGATGCGGAAACTGTCAAGGCTCTGGATGGTCCTTATCGGGAAACGGTACTGGAACCCATTAATCGATTCTGTAACTACTTTGCCGATATCAATGAGGCTATCAAGAAGCGAGACCACAAGTTATTGGACTACGATTCACTAAGAGCCAAAACTAGACGTCTGGCTGAGAAGCCTTCAGACGATGTACAGAAATTACCCCGTCTAGAAAAAGATCTCCAAATGGCCAAGGAAGTATACGAAAGTCTTAATACTCAACTAAGTGATGAGTTACCGCAACTTATTGATCTCAGAGTCCCTTACTTGGACCCCTCATTCGAAGCTTTAGTTAAGATTCAATTGAGGTTCTGCACTGAGTCGTATACGCGTTTGGCGCAAGTTCAACAGTATTTAGATCAACAATCAAGAGAGGATTATGCCAATGGTCAATTAGATAGTAGGGTTGAACAGGTTTTGCAAGGCATGCGTGAATTGACCATTACTTCTTTGGGAGCCTAGTATTTGAATTATTATTATTGCTTATCTATTTGCTTTGCAGAAGATTTCCCTTTTTCATATTATAATATTGATTTAATTTTTTCTTTTTTAATATACTGTAAACTTTATTTGTAGAAGATTTATATTAATTTAGCCCAAGGACACCTTCACTTATAATTGTAGTGGCGTATATAAAATCTGGGTAACAAACTTACTCTTGTATCGATTGATACTGGCTACGGCCAATATATTATTTTTAATCGATGTCGTTGCTAAATGCGACAATATTACATGGTTGGGTATAGGTAACACACTTGAATCCTCCTTTTCTTTAGAAAAAGATGTATTAAGGATCATTGTATCAAGATGGGGCGGCAAACCCGGGGGCGCAGATGTTTTTGGATGGGGTTGTGTTTGTGGATACGTATCGTTGGTCTGGTTAGCAAAAATTGCCGGAATTTCACAACTGTATACGCTGGAAACATGTGGCTTAAATTCACCAAAACTATTGTGAGAGGACCAACTTTCAATATCATGATCATTATCTTTATACTCATCATCGTCATGAATATCATAATTCTCCTCCTTGTCTTGGGAGCGGTCAGGTATCCTTTTCAAGCTGGTACCAGATGCATCCAATGACGAACACAAAGCTGACGTCGACATTTGATGGTACATTTCCCCATTACTATTCATCTTAAAATCCAGGGCTTCTTTTTCCTTAGATGAAACCTCGATATAGTTGACGAAATTACCCATCGAGTCTGTAGCCATAGGCAAATCGTCCGAGCATCGCAACTCATTATCCACCACAAAACGAATGCGGTGGATTCCGGGCGTTAAATTCACGGTCGCAGTGAAAAGCGCACACTTGTCGTCATGAGTGGTTTCTACTCGAACCAAAGGAATCATTTTAGTCCAGCCGGTGAATGTACCAGTCAGAAAGACCTTACTGACTGTTTGAAGACCCTCGTCATTGATCTTGTTAATGTTGTTGCTATTATTGGCAAACCCTTGCTTCCAGTTAATGGTGACGGGCACCGTTTCCTGAGTGGGAGGGCAGTAGTAGAGATCAACCTCCTGACCAGAGAGAACACTTGAGACATGAGTAGATAGTGAAGACACGGATGCCGATGTAGACAAAGGAGGGGATTGAGGTCTGGATGTGGGGTTTAGTTGTTCGAATTTAAACCCAGTAAGATCAGAGCCTAGTTGCAGAATCTCAAGGCCACCATTGGGTCTGGATTTGGCCAGGTTCTTGAGATCATCATGGGAATGGGGTGGCGAAAGTCCAGAGCCATTTCTGATTGAAATGTCGCGGCCTAGGTCAATCTTACCTCCCGGCAAGAAAGCCATAGCAGAAGCAACAATATTTTTCGAAGATTCTTAAAAAAATATAACCTCTCCTCCCAAAAAAATCGTTAGAATTGGTTTGAAGACGCTTGCCAAAAAAAAGAGAAAAAAAAAAGAAAAAAAAAAGAAAAGATTCCTGTGGATATATAAATGTATATATATATTGAGGAGAAACACCTACCAGACTGAGAATAATATAATCGCTCAAGATTATCACGATCGCTGAGAGCGATATCGTATAATCGTTGGGCGGCCGGCGAGCGCGTGGGCTGCAATGGGCTCAAGCCTGACTTGGTATCGCCTGATTTTGGCGCTGACGAGGACGATGACGATGAAGACGAGGATGTAGGTGATGATGATGAAGATGCAAAGTGGGGCAGGGCTGCCTGTGCAGGCTTAGATAACGTAGTTGGAGATGTAGGCGCTGACGAGCCCTGCTGGGAATGGGAATGTAGTTTTGTCTTTGACGACGACACGGTATTTCCCATTATAAATGTATATAATATATAAAGATATATATAGTGTGTATAAAAATACGGATTAAACGTACAAGGACAAAGAAAAGGGAGAAAAAAAGAGAATTAAAACAAAAAAAAACCAAATGAAAATTTGAAGAATAGAATGGAAATCAAGGGTCGATAGAGATGATTCAGGGAAAGCGAAATGGGGGTTTTTTTTAACTTTAATCAACGCAGACCCCCAAGCGGCGCTATTTACATACCAAACTTGATGATCTAGCAAGAAAAAGTCTAAATAAGGATTCTACGGAATTGCATCATACACGCCGTAAACGGGTAGTGTAGTATATAAAAAGATCTGGAACTATCCGACATAGACTCTCCCTGTCTTGTCTGCTGTTACCACCACCTCTTTTTTACTCTATTATCTTTTCCATCGTCTGTGGTCTTTCGTCGCCACACAGGTGGTTTTTGGCAACAACAGGGAAAGAGACCATCAGGGCATTCCAAAGTCCCAACCCACTCAACAACAGCATACCCACAATGCAGACCCCAACACAAACTTCTGCACACCCAAAAAAGTGAAACGTCTCTGCGACCGACAACACTGACCGACGCCTCCGACCGGCCCAGAATCCTTTCTGAAAAGTTGCCAAACCCAAAAACCCTCTCTATCCTGTCCGCCTGCCTCTAGCGGCATCAAAATCACCAATCAAAGCGCTGGCGGTTGGGGTTTCATGAACGGTCAGACCGTCTAATGCAGGATCAGCCAATCACAGTCGCCGATGGCGTGGTCACGCGCTAGTCTGCATGAAACCGCCTAAAAATGACATTGCCCGGGCAACCAGCCCTGTCACATGCAAGACCAAAGGTGTCCCATGCAGGTCTCTGCACTACACTCTATATGTTCACCTGTAGTCCTGGGTACTTATTACAGGCACTCGGCCTTATCGCCCAAACCACATACCCCAAATGCAAAGAGATACAAACCCGTCACCGTCAAGACTGGCCGACAGGTCATTAGCGGGATCGCATGAAATCACTATAGACTTGTTGTGTGTATATACGTTTGTAAAAAAAGAAGAATAACAAATGGAAAAGAAAAGACTTGAAAGATTTAAAAAATAAAATAAATAACATCCATATGCTCGTTCTAGCCCTCTCTGATTTCCTGCCAATCCAACAAAACAAGGTCTTATTTTAAGGTCCGGTTTCTCGTCTGGCCAAGCCATTTCTGATTGCCCATAAATATATATCCCTATCCTCTACATAGCCCTTGAAACCATAATGTCCCACAAAGTCGAACTAGATACCCTGGATATCATTATACTAGAGGCCTATCTGGCGGGAAAAGATCGAACTGACCGCACTACGGTAGTCCGCACAATTAACTACGCAATGAAGGAAAAAGACCCGGCCACCGCAGTAGCAATCACAAACTTTTTGGCATCACTTACCTACCTTTCCCTGTCCACCCACGACAAAAATCTGCTGCGACAGTGGTGCTCTTATCACAGAAACAACGACAGCCAAGAAGACTATAACCGCCGCCAATGCCACAGCAGCAAATACGGATATTCGGGTATTATGCCTCTCTTTATTAAAGATCTGGAACCCCACATGAAGCGACACTTCATTTGCTACCTGGATACCGACCGATTTTGGGCTAATCTTCGTTATGTGCTGAACCTGATGAACGGTATAGTAGACCGCTAGACTTGAACCGTTCTAGTAATGACTAATCATTTTGATGAGGAAAAACTATATAGTTTAAAATATAGTCGGGAGATAGAGATGACCCAATATAATATAGTTTTTAGATGACCAATGCCGATACCGCAGCGGTATCGGTGACCCATGTCCCATAATGACTCCATCTCGTTATCGTGTACGTGAAAAAGTGCAGGACGGGCCCGGCTTTCCTATAGAATAAAACTATTTTCAGGGCCCCCATTTTTCCATAAAATCCTCAAATATTTCTCGTTCTCTCCCACTCTTTTCGTCCTAACTATCTGCTTTCCGTCTTTCATTGGTCCCTCACCCCCTCCCCCTCTGCTTATATCCGTATCCCGTAAAAATGTCTTCTGTTAAGAAAATTGTGCTCATGCCCGGTGACCATGTTGGTACCGAAATCGTCCGAGAAGCTGTCAAGGTTTTAAATGCCATTACTGAAGTTCGTCCTTCTGTTCAATTCGAATTCGATAATCAATTAATCGGTGGTGCCTCTATTGATGCCACCGGCGAACCCCTTACCGACTCTGCTCTCGCTGCTGCCAAGCAGGCCGATGCCGTTCTTTTAGGTTCCGTAGGTGGCCCTAAGTGGGGTACTGGTACGGTGCGCCCTGAACAAGGTCTTTTGAAGATTCGTAAGGAGCTTAACCTTTATGCCAATCTCCGCCCTTGTAACTTTGCTTCGGAAAAGCTTTTGGAACTCTCCCCCCTCAAGTCCGAAATCGTTCGTGGTACCAACTTCACTGTGGTACGTGAACTTGTCGGTGGTATCTACTTTGGCGACCGTGTCGAAGATGATGGATCTGGTGTCGCTTCCGATACTGAACTTTATACTGTATCCGAAGTCGCCCGTATCACCCGTATGGCCGCCTTCATTGCTCTGCAATCCACCCCTCCTCTCAAGGTCTGGTCTCTCGACAAGGCTAATGTTCTTGCCTCCTCTCGTTTATGGAGAAAGACTGTCACCCAAGTCATGGAAACTGAATTTCCTCAACTTGAATTTGAACATCAGCTCATTGACTCCGCTGCTATGATTCTCGTTAAGTCTCCCAGCAAGCTCAACGGTGTTATTGTTACCAGTAACATGTTTGGTGATATCATCTCCGATGAAGCTTCCGTTATCCCCGGTTCCCTCGGTCTTTTGCCCTCTGCTTCTCTCGCTGGTCTCCCCGATACTAACACTGCTTTTGGTCTTTACGAACCCTGTCACGGTTCTGCTCCTGATTTGCCTGCCAATAAGGTGAATCCTGTTGCTACAATCTTATCTGCCGCTATGATGTTAAGACTTTCGCTTAATTTGATCGAAGAAGCTGACGCCATTGAAGAAGCCGTTAGACGTTCTATTGAAAACGATATTAGAACTGGCGATTTACATGGTTCCAGTTCCACTGTAGAAGTTGGTGATGCTATTTCCGCTTATGTCAAGGAAATCCTTAAATAAGTTCTTTCCTTTCGAAACTCTGAAAATGTGACCAAAAAGGAATCGTTCCATTTCGTGTAAATTTACCTGTATCTATTTATTATTTATTCATTAAAAAGTTAATTTTTTTTCACAGACCCTTTTCAATTACCTACGAGATCGTTATATCATTCAAGAAAATTTATATTTATAGGCTACAGTAGATGTACACTCATTAATGCATTAAATATCTATACTTTTGTGCTACTCTATTATTATATTACTTTTATTTTCATAGTGGCTACATTAAATGGACTCAGCCCATCCACAACCATGCGATTGACTTTCTTTTAATGGTAATCCAGTTTGGTTCTCCTTCCATACTCGTACAACGGCATCGTCACCCACACTAAACAAATTATCAGTGGTAGTATTCCAATGCAGCGCTGTAATCTCTTTAGTATCATCATGACCATGTCTCAATCGTGCGACTAACGAGGATGTAGAATGCAGTCCTGAAGAATCAAATGAACTACCTATACGGGATGGGCGTGCGAATAATCCAATACCACCTTGTGAACTGCCACAGGCAATATAATCGCCCTGACGACTGCTACGAGATGAAAACTGTCTTCTTGAGGGTGACAATGCCATTTTAATATAAAATGAATTTACTGAAACTACCCAAGGTTGATCAGTATGATCATGATAAATGCCTCTCTTTTTTGGTTCAGGAGCTCCTAAAACGTCTAAACAACCACTTTGAGGTGAATCAAGACTATAACCATACACGCGACCGTCGCGCGCCAGAGCCCACACCCGACGATCGTTATCATCATTAGAAACTTGAATAGAATTGATGCCCCATTGTTTGCTTGAGCCCGGGGTCACTGGGGCCCCTGTGCTAGCCATTGGTGATGGAATTGAAGCTGTCAAGCCCATAGAAGTAGTACTGCTTGAGCCTAATTGTCGCATATCCCAGAAATTCAATGTACCATCATTGGAACCTCCTGTTATGAGGGTGTATCGACCAGCCCAGGCAAGCGCCGTGACGCTAGCTGCTGATGGCTTAATTTTTTTCGCAATCGAGGATGCCATAGGGGTATTGGTAGCCCGGTAAACCGCATGAGGCCTAGCCAGAGACTCGAAACTGTTATAAACTTGTGTGCTGGCGTGAGAGTTACCAAACTCGAGCCCATGTACAGCACGTTCACTTACTCGGGTATCGAAAAAACTAACAACACCATTACGTGATGATGTAGCCACAACATTTTCGAAATAAGGATTAAATTTTGCCTGCTTGACTGAACTGGGTATACTATGTTTCGAATTGCTATTGAGCTCAGCAATCTTTCGCTGAGTAACTAAATCAATTAAGCAAGCCGTTTGGTCTGCCGAAGCTGTCAATAAATACTGTTCGCTCGCATCAACCTCGATATCATAAATTGCGTTATTATGCACGGCCATAGTGCCTCGACAAGGCTCAGCTGAACTCAACGCATTGACATCAAATAATTTGACTGTGCCGCTTTCACTTCCTACCGCAACTAATGGTGATCTATTCAAGCTAGTTAACGCATAAGAAGGAAATGTGTCTGCATAGTAAGTGAGGTCCAATCGATCATCGACGCCAGAATGCAGCAAACTACCACTACGAGCTTCATAGCGATATTCAAGGGCCCGCAAACCTTGACTCCACCGATGAGATAAATGACCGAGCTCGCGTGCCGCTAATCGCATCATTCGAGTGGGTGGTCGCGTGGACCGCACAGTAGCAGCTCTACTGGGCACCACGATCTCATTCAGTTCCCCGTCCGAATCCGAGTCGCATTCAGAATCTTGTAAAAATAGACTACTATCATTAAGTTCACCCAGCCGAGGCCAAGCCTTACCTAAAGGACTACTGTCTAAAAATCGCATATTGATTCGCGTACAATTATCCACATCTTCTTTGCCATCAGTGGACCATCCATAATCTGCTAGACGAGGTCTTTTGCGCCCGGGTGAAGACTGGGGCGGCGTCATGGGCAATAGTAAGGATCCGTAATTGTCACGACTCTCTTTATTATCCCCAGCATATTCATAGCTATCATTATCATTATGACCGTTCCCGAATCCCTTCCTTAGGCTAGTACTTGGGGGTGAGCTACTAAGTATGCTATTGATATCAGGTAGTGAACGAGTCGTTTTCGGCGTTTCGGTTAATGATATCGATAACTCGTCCGCTCTACGGGACGGCTTCAAATACGACAAAATACTACGGTTTCTTGACATTTACCTTTAGAATGACTATTTTTCGATTTATACTTTTTGTAACTAGTGATTGACTCAAATTTTGATTGTTTTTCGTGAAGGCAAATCTCGCGAGGGCTGGGAGTTTGGCGACTCGGACGTGGCGCTTTGGTGATCAGATCGCGTTGAACGCGCCCTCAGAAACAGAGACAAACGCGTGTTTGCTAATTAAGACACTGCGGCGCCAGCCTCATTATTTACGCGTATGCATTACATTAACATATCAGACTATTATCGATAAAAGGCACAAAAAAGAGAAAACAGGTACCTATACAATCACTGTATAATAGCCCTAATAATTATAAAAACCTGTTTTTTATTTTTTTCTTAGAAACCTATAGAAGTATTGAAACTATATAGTAAATCTTAACCGACTGTTCCCCGTGGATATCTTGCTTCTAAAGCTTTAATAGTGCGAAGCGCTTCCTGGTTCATCGTAGCATACACACAATCCATGAGACGGTAACGGTCTAAAACAGAAGCGTCAAAAATATGGAACGCTTCATTTTGCCTAGTTTCATTCAAAGATTCAGAATCTTCATTATCGTAGTAACGGCTATTGTCAATAACAGGACAATCATTAACATAGCCCCCGGGAAATAGTTTAGCCAGGTTATTTACCAACAGGCTATCCGGAGAATCACAAGATTCCCTTGTCGAGGAATAAGCTGGAAGGGGTTCTTCAGGATACATTATTGAAGGAAGTAGTCTTGAAGGCCGCAAAGATCTACCGAAAACTGAAGCAAACATATTGACATGCATATGCGTGGTCTTAAGCGCAAAACAGGATAAGAGAGCATCTATGGGCTCAATCTTTGTGGCATCCAGCTCTAAAGACCACTCACGTTTGCCGCTAATCGGGCATCTGAAGGGTGACTCTACAACTCGCCCCACAGGAATATAATTTACTGCCGTACGCTCTTCATAATCGTCATTAAAAACACTATCACTGTCGTTTGTTTCTGGTATAAAATGTAGCATAAGCTGTGGCTTACCAGAATTAGCAGGTACTTCTCTATACGCCCATATGTAATGAAAATTATCCACAATAAATTCTAAACTGTCATTGGTGCCTAACTTTCCCAGCGCTAATCTTATGTCAATTGGATGCTTTAAAAAGGAGTAAGAAATATCAGCTAATGGCCCGCCTCCAACAGGGGCCCTTATCGGTTTAGATGCAGCCCGAAATCGAATGATATTGCCGTGCGACAAATTCCGGTAGTTTGTAATATAAGCCGCCAAGGGTTTGATTGAATTGAACGACTCTGATGCGGAGCTGATATCAGGCAACAGGGACCAAGTGTGAGTAAATGGTCCATTATGAACAATTGCAAATGCAGGCTCTATTTGAGGCCGCTCGAGTGGTACAGTGGATTTTAGAATTTTGTAATGGCTGGGACTAAGTTTCATAGGGATGTAACTGATATTAGGCCTAAAGTTTTGCACAAAATCATATGGTTCATTTACGTCACTGTTGATTCGTTTGCTTTTTTGTTTGGAATCTTCTGGCTTGAAGAAGAGTGCTTCCCATAACGAGGAGCGTGAAGACTGATTTGACATGCCCATGCAGAAGTGTAAAAAGAAAAATTACAATTTATTCTAACAATTGGTAAAAAGATTAGTTAGTGAATAAAAGGACACCAAAAAAATATAATTTATTCTCAAGTGAGAAAGAAAGTTAAAATCATAAAGGTTTTTTTTGCCGCTACAAAAAAGACTATGGAAGTTTCCAGCCCTAAAATTCGGCGAATCCTCTGTTTTTATTGCGAACGTGGGAGAAGAAATAAACATGAAAAATATAAATTAATTCATATATACACAAAAGTTGAAGGTAAACCTCATAAAAAATTCAAAACTGTAATAAAATAACTGACTTTAACGTTTTTCTTAACTCATTTTTCTTCCTTATTTCTCCAACATCTTATTTTGTATCTTTAGATGTTTAAATTATTTTATATGTGTAGATAAATAGTAAACACTATTACTTTTTTCTATCAACAACACTACGAGTAAGACTTTCCAGTGCTCTGCGAGCTTCAGAATCGGGTAAGATGTACAAGTGTTCTAGAGCTTTATCGCAATAACTCTGAGCTAATTCTCTAGTCTTTTCGAGACCATTAGATTGCCTAACGAGTTCTCTGGCTCTTTCAACATCACCAGGTAAATCAAACTTACGTTTGATCATAGACCCTAATTCGGGATGTTTTTCCCAAGCAAACAACACTGGAGCAGTAGCTAAACCTAACTTAAGATCAGCTCCAGAGGGCTTGCCGAGCTCAGAATCATTGACAGTATAATCTAACATATCATCAACAACCTGGAAACAAAGGCCAAGGTTTTTACCAAATTCATAACTGCTATCAATAACATCTTGACGTGCGCCAGACAAAATAGCAGCAGCACGACAAGATTTCGACATAAGACTAGCTGTCTTCAAGTAGGTTTTTTGAATATAATATTGGAATGTAGCTTGATTAGAGGCTTCAGAGTTATCCAAAGCGGTATTTTTAAGTTGCATAAATTCACCTTCGACTAAATTAGCAATAGAAGTGGAAACTAATTCCATAACTTCGGGATTTCTTAAACGGGCCAAGCCCACGGAAGCACGCCCCAGTAAAAAGTCACCCCCAAGCACAGACATCTTATTACCAAATTCTATGTTTCCGGTAGGCTTACCTCTTCTAGTATCGGAGATATCAATTACATCATCATGTAATAAGGACGCAGTATGAATCATTTCCACAATATCAGCTAAACGACGTTGCTTTGGTAAAATGCCGGTGATATCAGATGTGAAAGGCTTAGGTAGACGACTGATAGGATTAAGAACCAAATTAGGATTAACTTCGTGTAATATTTGTAAGGGAGTCATAGGAGTGGTGGGACTGGGTAAGGGAGCAGTAGGGAACGAAGTCTCTGCCATATCTAAGTAATCAACAACCAGACGATCACGCTTTTCTGTTGGGATTTCAGATAAAGCTTTACTTATGAGAAGGACAATCAAAGGCCTAACATGCTTGCCTTCACTACCAAAGTAGTAAGCAGCAACCTTGTTCAATGTGGGGTGACCGGATCCAATAAGGCCAGCAATGTTTTTAGCTAAATTTGCCATTTCCTTAGATACAATTACGAAAGGATCTTTGGGCGACCTGTTAGGGTTGGGATCGACTAATTTAGCCGCCTTCTTGACAGCAGTAGAGAATTCGTTCGGTGTTTGGTTGCCATTACAATCGGTCTTTTGAGCAGCAGCAACAGCCTGTGATAGTGTTATCTTGGACCGAGTCTGTGACTGAAATACACGTTTGGCAGCTAAACTACCAATTGATCGGAGGTTCATGGAAGGTCTGGAGTTATGCATTTAGCAGGCTTGGGGCAATCTATAAATATGTGCAGTATACTACCAAAAACAAAAAACAAGATAAAAACTGCAAAAAGTTTTTGATAGTTAGGATAAAATATAACAAAAATACAAATTCTCGATTAAAATTCTAATTTATACTAGCATTTGGCAAGAATACTTGTAAGAACTGAACCTTTGCACTCCAAATTGTCTCACAGAATCGACGCTGAAAGTCTGAAAAACGGTTCATTTAAAACCAAACTCATACTGAACTTACCGAAAGACTATGTTTTTCTTATTGATCAGGGACCAAGTTAATGCAATTCTGGTACAGTCGCAATGTTCCTATTTATCAACCTTCACTACGTTACGCGATCCGAGTTGGCAAAGATCTAAAACTCCCGAAGACTAAAACCGGAGAAGAGGTAACCCGGCAGCCATTGTGTGTTCAAGTCCCAACAAGCAGCTAAGATGGACGACTACACGCTGGAGATTGTCTGGAGACCAGATCAAAGCCGTATGGTAAATGTGGCTCTTGCCAAGCGTTTACTTTTAGCTAATATTTAACATTCGATAGATCGGACGAGAACTGGCACTGAGGAAATAATTGATCCTCAACGAAACCTACCGCAATTGCATTTCTATTATATTAATTAGCCTCAAGGCGCTTCATTTATATTCCCTCTGCCCTTATTTCTCATTCACAATGCCGGCCGATTCAACTTGGCTATCAACCTTCCCGGGGATGCAGAGCATCATGAGCCATGGTAAGAACTTCTTAGGGAACATCTTACGAACCGGGCCCGTTCCTCGTCATATTGCTTTTGTTATGGATGGCAATAGAAGATATGCTACTCAACGAAAACTAGAGGTCGGCGAGGGCCATAATGCCGGGTTCGAGAGTCTTTCACATGTATGTACGAATGGATGAAATACGGACATTAATATCAAGAATGCAGCACCGGATTTTGATCTTTCCTAAAATAACTTGGTTATTAACTGTTTATCTAGATTTTGGAGCTTTGTTATGAGGTGGGTGTTGAATGTGTAACGGTGTACGCTTTTTCAATTGAAAATTTCAAGCGTCCTCCTGGTGAGGTGAAATCTCTTATGAATATTGCCAAAAATCGGTTAACACAACTGTGTAACCAAGGGTAAGTTGGGAATTAATTGTACTTGATTTCTAATTATCAATTTTTTTGTTCCATTCTAAAAAGAACAGACTTTATTAACTTCAAAGGTTTTTAGTGATCTCGCCGAACAATATGGAATTAAGATTTGTGTGCTTGGCGATTTATCATTACTCCCTGATGATGTGCGCCAAGTAGCCAACAAAACTATTGAAACGACCAAAAACAATAAAAGGTATGCTGAAATCACTTTAGTTTTATTCAACTTTGATATTTGAACTACAGAAAGAGCTAACATATGTCTTCAGGGCCGTTTTGAATATATGCTTTCCCTACACATCGCGTGATGATATCACACGATCAATTCGAAGAATCGTGTCCTTAGCAGCCAAACATAAGATAGATGATATTTCTACAGATATAAATGAATCTCTCATAGAGGCTAATATGTATACTAAAGACTCACCACCACTAGATATTCTCATCCGTACTAGTAATGTCACCCGATTAAGCGATTTTATGCTATGGCAATGTCATAAGGATACCAGTATCTATTTTGTTGATTGTTTATGGCCTAACTTTGGGGTTCATAGAATGTTTTGGATTCTTCTTAAATGGGGGTTGAATAACATCAATAAAAACCGGTATGGGCCCGCTACCAACATATCGTCAGTTAAACAGTTTTTACCACCCAGCTATGATTTGACTAACGAAGACAAAGAAAAAGCAGACAACTAAATTTCAAAAATAATAATAAAAAACAATTATGGGAAGCAAGAAAATCATTATCCCCGGTGCTTTTTTCTCTTTACTTCTGAACAACTATCATTGTATATCATTATCAATCCAATTATTTCTGAGAAGAAACCCACACAACCTGGTTTGTATTGTTATAAATACCTGTGTTGAATTTTTTGTTTGCAATGACTCGAATTTCACCCAATATATTCCTTGTAAATATGCAACTTCTAACCTATATTTTATATGGTGGTTTTATATATCTAGTCCTGGTTTTTTCCTTTCTTTACATAATAATACACTTTTCTTCTCTGAATTCATTAGCCTTTGAGCTCTTTTTAGATTTGTGAAGGTGTAAGTGCTTAAGTTTAACACTATTACCAGTTCCATGGGTTGAATGCTCACTTTGACTAATATTTGCTTTTTTCTTTTCTTTTTTCTTCTTCTTTTCACTATCTTTTCTAGACTTGGGAACTTCCAATTTACTATCAAGCTTGCTTTTATGCGTACTGTTGAACGGTGAAAGCCTAGTAAGCGATTTAACGCTATATATACTAGTGGCACCCTCTTCATGAGATTCAGCATATCTTCCCACATTCTCGCTTTCACAAGCTAAATTATACCCCAGATTGAAGGCTTTATCAAGTTTTTCTATATCTAATGGCTCACTGGAAGTGGGAGAAGAACAAGGGGTCAATTCTATGTTAGGAACATGCAGTGCTGGTAATACCTGTTTCGTATCAAGACCAAGATGAGGGTGATCATAACTATCCACATCTGATCCACCGTATGCATTGAGAAATGCACTCTTAAGTGATCCAGCAGATGAAGAAGGCGTCGAAGCTGAAGTAACATATGTACCAAGTTCTCGCTCTCTTTCCACATCCTTTTCCGCTTCTTTACGACCGAATTTATCAGCTTTATCACTACTACCACTTACCGTACTGTTAATTTTTCTTAAAATACTTCGGGTTCTGGAAACGCTTTTTTCTCTCTTAGGTCTAGACTTACCATCTAACCCCGGATCAGTACGATTTAGACTGCGACTTCTAGACGCGTCTCGGCCAGTAGAAAAAAGGCCACTATTAAGTTTAGACTCAATATGGACTTCAGCATTTAGATTAGTCTGCCGAATACCACCTTTACTATTATTTATTCCAAAATCTTCGAGTGGCAAAGAATCTGAAACCTTACCCTCTGTAATCGGTGGACAGGATGAGACAGTATTAGTACAATCGCTAGTAGTCGAGCCAGTTGCTGTACTAGCATATAGGGCACCAGAGTAACGATCCAATTCAGCATTTTGATTCAAGCAAGATTCTACACTATCACAACCAGTTGGAGGACCACTAGACTCTTCATCACTACCAAATCGGTAATTAGTCAGATTCATGTCATAGTTGTTAGGAAAACTAAGATTACGACCAAAATCAGCCAGCTCTTCAAGGCTTAAAGGTACTAGCCGGTAAAACAGTAGATATGGAAATTCATTGGCGAATACTTGATCAAAATCAACTGGCTCAACCTTTCTAGGAGACTTAAGATCATCAAATATTAACCATCGCTGACTACCAGTCCGAATACTCTTGACTAACTTATTCTCACATTCATCCTTAGTTTCAAAGTCACTGGTAATACCCTCCTTTTTCTTTTCGTTTCCTACAGCAACATAGTGTCCTGAGTGGGTACTATTACCTCTATGACAAACTGCGCTTTCTAGCACTAACTTGAATTTACCAAAGAGATTACCATTGCTATTTTGATCGTTACCAAGAGATCCGTCTTCTTCGTCGGCCACAAATGTGGGAAGATAGATAGTATTGGGAATGACAACTGTTCTTCCATTACGTTTAGCATGGCCCCGGTCATCCCAAGAGTACCGCTTCAAACACATAACTAGAACAGGTCTAGCTTCAGCAAAATGAGTTGCCACAGGTGATGAGTCATTTTTATGTGAAAGCTCTGAAATCGATTTTACACGTGTATAAAATGGCAGCAATTGCAAGAACATCCAAGCTGGCAGGGATATTTGATTTTTGGTAGTCCATAGTGAATTAGATGTGCTTCTACGTCGTAGTTCTGAGGACTGTAGTGGTGGCGTCGCATCTTTTGAACGGTCGACGAGCGATGCATCAAAATCATTTTTTTTTGAATAATTGTCTCCACTTCCTTGTATTTGATCCTGGTCAATAGGCGGAATACTCCCGACAGGCATATGCGGTGATTGTGATTGTAGTAAATTAAGTGAGCTATGTGATTGACTTGGGTCAATTAGAGGTGTTTCAGAGCGTAACCCATTATCCATAGCTTTGACATTAGATTCAGCCGGAATCTCATTACTTTTGGCCTGGATAATACGCGGCAACCGTCCATATAGAAAATCGTAAGCGGGTGGAGCGGATAGAGATGATTCTATCCTTACCAACTGTGGTTCCTTAATTTTTTGGGTGCCAAGATTTTCCCGGTCAGTAACGTCACAATGTTCAATAGTGCCTTCATTTATAGTCTCCCCAGGGGGAATTCTACTGTACGAGGAACGTAGGGATCTATAGCTACCAGTAGAATCAGATCGTATTCTCAGAACACCATTGGCATTACGAGAATTTGATTTATTCTTCATATCTTTAGCAGTACTATTCTGCTCCTCATAATTTGTGTCCCCACCATCATAATAATTGTTGTCCTCATTATCATCACTAAAAGTATTTATACTGTGAGTCTCTACTATTGTATCATCCATACCCTCAGTATCAATTGATCTAATATGAATACTAAACTGACGACCCTTTTTTGTTATAATTGAATCAGCGTCACTGGGCTTCCTACCCATTAAGAGCATAGTTTTATTCATATCCAGTGAATCTAACGTACGCCGACGTTCAATATGACGCTCAACCACCACTGAGTTAGCAAAATAATTTTCTAAACATTCTTCTAAAGAGATCTCTTCATCGTTTTCGTTACCTGGTACTGGGACATTCAAAAGTCGTTCGTTTATAAGTTTATGATCATCTTCAGCATTGTCCTTACCACCGTGGGCGATATCTACCTTTAATGTTAACAGTGGCATGTTTAATGATTCAGTTATAAAATAAAATAACTCTGAAGTATCCTGCTGCTCGTATTTATAAGGGTCTGACGTAGATGAAGGGTTAGTGTAATTCATGGGTAACCAACCTGCATCAAATATCGAATCAAGTAAAAATTGAGTTATATCTGTTTTAATCAGACACCCCTTTCTCAACATTGAAACATAAAACCTCAGTAAAGTTCTTATTGTGTTCAGTTTTTGTTTCTGCTTTTTGTCAGTCGAGGGAGAAAAATCCTGCTCTTCAGTACCAGAATTCAGTAGGATAGGTTCAAAATTATCAATACGTGCAAACATAGCAAACAGTAGCGAATCAAGATAACATGTTACCATCTGAAAGTTATCAGCGCCTTGTATTATTTTGTAATGCAGGTCTGTGGTATTCGAGGTGTTCTTTTCTGTAGTTCTTTTCTTCTCTACCAGGATAGGCGCGAGTAAACCATCAATAGCATCACAGAGACATTCCAACAACTGCAACGCCTTTATCTGATCACCTTGAATATATTTTGAATTTAAAGTAGTCACTATAGTATCGGAGCTTATATTATAGCGCGCCTTATTAGCTTCGGGCGATATAGGCTGGGTCGATGTTGTGCTAGTGATAATAGTACCCTCCCTTATCAGTGCCTCTTGGATATAAGAAACCTTGACTCGAGCTTCCCCACTTAGATAAGAACTAATGCCCGAACTAGAATTTGTATCAAATAATGATTTGATTGCTTTCTGTAACAACAGTTAATAATGAACTGCTGTTTGTGATTATAAACCTTTAGATTTTATCCGCAGCTTCGTGTTAAAGGAAGCCTGTAAAAGAAAAAACAAGCATTAGGAAAGGAAAAGCAATCCAGATTGAGAAAATACTTACCCTTTTTGAATTAACATGGAATATACTATGGTATATATCCCTAAATTCCATGTTTATGATATAAATAATGTGTTAAAATAATTGTTGAGGTCAAATTGCTTGCTATCAGAGGACACCAGATAAGCATACTCAATATCTAAGGGGCAAAATAGTCACATGACGCACCTTAAATGTTCGGCGTTTAGAGATCCTAATAAGTTTAAATTATAGAGAAAAGATTAATAAGTATTTATAATCTAGCAAATTTAGTAAAATGTCAATTCCATACATAAACGAAAAAAAAGTTAAAGCCAACCAGAGCCGGTTTTATTTTGCTTTTGCTGTCTCTGTTGATGTTGAACAATACCCTCCATCAATGGCTCAACGAAACCAAGACCTTCACTTCCCTCCATTAAGAAGTCAAAATCCATATCAAGAAGACCAGCTAAGGTATCATTATTATAACTGTTCCCCCCATTGTTATTTAACTCATTTGGTATATTAACATTACTATCATTTCCGCTTTTATTGTTGGTGGAAATATTTGTAGAGCCATTACTATTAGGGTTAATATAGTTCACATTCCCAGTGCCACTGTTGTCACCGTTTATAAAATTATGGTTGTAGAAATTACCTCCAGGGTGATTGATACTTTCACTTTGAAAAACATTATAGGATGAAGATAATAACATGTTATTGAATGATGAAGAATTCGGCAAAATTTGGGAAATACCATTGGGTCCCTGGTGTAGAGATGTAGATGACCCGTCTCGGTTATTGAAAGAACTAGCCGAATTAGGAACTGCACCGTTTAGTCCTAAATTACGATAATCATGACCTTCAGCTAAATTAGGAGAGATACTAGTACTAGCATTATTAGATATCGGCTGTTGCGGGGCTCTATCACGACTATACGGCTGCTTAAATAATCCTGGACTGGAGGTAGTTGTACAACTTTGCGGTGTCTGTGATTGAGACTGTAAAGATGACTGCGTATAAATTCGAGATTGATATTGAGAAGATGATTGACAGACTGGAGACAGAGGTTGATCTGACTGTCTATCACTTTTATTGTTATTAACATCTTCATCATCCTTTGTCTCATTCTTATTATAATTAGCAGTTTTATCATCATCATTATTGCTATCGCTTCCACTACCCCCTGTGTTATGAGAATCTTTATCGTCATCTTCACGCTCAATATATGTTTTACACATATGATTAAGGATAGTAGCATATCTATTAGCAAGATGCAGTTCATCAGGACTGGCCTCTCTGAGAGTTTCAGAAATTTTATGAATCATATATACCATTTGTCTTTGAAAAGCTTTCGTTGGATAAGGTGTCAAAGCATAACTTTTAACTAAAAATATAGTAGCATGAACGAAACGCACAATCCACCGGATTGGAGCAAGATCCAACATTCCGTAAGAGTGGGTTCGAATAGCAACATTTAAGACTTCGCTAGCAGCATCAGTAGCCATACCCACATAACGCGAGGAAGGAACAATCTCTTCTACTGATTTGGCCTGAATTCCCGACAACGAAAGCGAATAGATATAAAGCCGGGTATAATGAAATTCTAATAGTAGTGATTCAGTTTCAAGTTTTGTCATCAAAGTTGAGGTTTCACGCAGGATTAAAATGTCACGATATCGATCTTCCCAGTTATTTAGATGAGGCGTGAACATTGAAAGGAAAAGTAAGTACTTTCCACCCTTAAGAAGTTCTCGTGTAGTCTCACGAGACCCATATAAAGTTTCATGAGCTAAAGACATAATTTGCAACAATCCAATTTGGGCTTTTTCGTATCGTTTAAACTTCATACCTCTAGGAATCTGCTCACTTAACGATCGGGCTAACATAGATCTTCTGCCTACACGCAGTGCCAGAACAACATCACTTAAATGACAGGCAATAAAAACCTTGGGATGTGTTTCTAAAAAATTGATATCCTGTGCCAAACGAATGGCAGTTCCAATCATCATCCAGGCCATTCTATCACTTCGTTTGGAAGCTTCCAAACCATTGTACCCAGTCGTCGCCAGTGTCGATTGTGTAAATGTTGATGAAGCCGAATAATCATAACTAATGGGAACAGCATTTAAGGCCGCAGACGCTGGCGTTTGCGATTGGTCAGGCGTAGATGAATTGTCTGAAAGTGGAACAGGAGTAGTCGTAGCTGATTTTGGGGTCGATGCAGCTGTCGATGCAGTCGCATTGTTATCCTCCTCATTTTGACCACTATTGAAAGGAGTTGCGCCCGAATGATTAGCATAATCACTATATCGCCAATGAATAGCTCGTGGATTCCACTCTGAAAATAAGAGAAATGCAAATACGGTACCAATTGATCGAGTACTAGCTTCTGCCCAAATTGATTGGGAAATCAGTCTCTGACTATAAAGCCAAATTTTATTATGGATTTGCTCCATACGAAGCTTAAAATTAGTTGAATGCACCTTATCAAATGCTGAAGAGGAGACTTCTTTTTCCTTACTCGTCAGAGGTGGTTTGTAGTATCTCGAGGAAATAGTGACTATAGCTGCAAGTAGAATTGGATATTCTGTTAATGCGTTTGCTGAATGAAGTTCTTTCGGAACGTAAGGGTAAAAGGGATGTAGTGATTTAAAGAAAAAGGTGGTTAATGTAATAGCTTCAGCTTCAGTCAAAATGTTTTGATGCTTAATCATATCAATTTCAGATAATAGAAGTCGGGGTTTTATGATATAGTCGTCAGATTCAAAGTTTCTATTGTCATTATCATTGGTGCTATTCTCATAATTTTTGTAGTTACTTTTGGCTTTGTTTTTGGTGCTGACATTGTTGGGGTTACTGTAGGTATTATTTGTGTTAACATTTTTATTACCATTGGAATCATGCGTACTAGAAAGCTGAGCATCACCATCATCTGTACTACCATTAACTTGATTAGAATCATTTCTTTGTTCTTCGTCTTCATCTTCCTCTTCCGGCTCATCACCACTGTGGTCATTATCATTAAAATCTTTGCTGTTACCAGGCGTACCGTTCTTAGAATTGAAATTACCATCAGATTCTGGGAAGTTACGCGCAGTATGCATAAGAATATCTAATGCATCAGCTGTATTGTACATTTCGCTCTGTGCAAGTTGTGCTTCATCACGATTGTTTTCTACTGTCGATGGGCTATCAGCTTCTCCGTCTTGGACACCCACATTATCATGCTGTTTGGCACCATTACTGCTCAGATCCTTGCTGTTTTCCGGGTTAATAATATCAACAAGAGGCATACGACCAGAGCTATTGTTTAATATTGAAGGTACTGAAGAAGAATTGCTGCGCGAATGAGGCCGACTATTAGTTGTCCTGCAACCACCATTTGAATCAGTGTGCATAAGGCTATGATCATGATCACCTGGTTTTATCGTAGATAAAGCCCGAGCCTTTTTTTCGCGCCCTAATTTGACGTTCGTGGCACCCCCACGTCTACTAGTTGGAAACAGGCACTCTTTGCCTTCTCGACGACAGCGTACACAAGGGGGTTTAGTAGGGTTCGATAGGTCGCCCAAATCACATTTAACTTTACGTACTCGACAGTTGATACACGCTTTATAAGACCGCTGGAATGATTTTTGAACTTCTAAAGATTTTGATACACGAGGGTTATTTAGAGAAGATACCAATCTCGGTGGTGAAGGCTGCGATGAGCTCCCCCCCCTGATTCTCGGCGAACGATAATCTATAAACGGCTGAGGAGGAGCTGTAGAAGGCCCACGAGCAGTTATCGAAGACTGTAATGACGAAGATGAAGAAGACTCTAATGGTGAGTGTAATAAATTATTACTTCGCAATACCATAGGGTTATAGTGACTATCTCCATGATGATGGACTGAGGGTAAAGCGAACGCTGAGGAATGTACTGGGTTCCCTGAAGGTGGATATTGCGTATAATGATGAGCATTGGAATGATGTAGTGAAGTCTGTGGTAAAACGCTTACAGTGGTCCGAATACCTGGTAAGACATTAGCTCCGTCTGATACAGAGGAAGATGAGCTCGAGGGGGTTTTCGCAGAACTAGAAGAATCAGAGCCTGCTCCTAACGAGCCTGGGGGGGTTCCGGCGGATAACAAAAAAGACGAATTATCTGGACGAATCTCCAACCGAGGTGGCCCCGGGTGATGTCCTGGCTGATGAGACATGAAGGGAATTTGGTGATAATATAATACAGAAATGAGCTTGTTTTGATCAGATCTAACGGGGGTGATTAGAATATGCATAGACTAGCGAGGAAGACAGAGAGGTTATCATGTCGGCTATGGGTGGGAAATGGGACATCATACATAGTAAGGATAGTTAGCGATTAGATTATGAATGAATAAGGTAGGTTTATTTTCTACATAAATGGTCAAAATTAAAGATTTTTTTAAATGTATTTTTATCGTTTTTATTATGATAATTGTACTATTAATAGAATATATTCACATAATTTAATAAAACTAAAATACCATATTTTCTTTTTACTCATATTGGTTTAATATCATTTTCGTTTTTCTCCATACGATGCATACATCTCGCTCTGACTTCAGTGACCAGACCATTCAATGCTATTAAGGTCAATACCATCTTGATGCATTTCCCACAGAGGCGATAATTCACGGAGTGTCTGAACCTTACTTTTAACGGTTTCTAGGACAAAATCAATTTCAGCATCAGTAGTGAAGCGACCAATACCAAAACGGATTGAAGAGTGAGCAAGGGCATCATCAGCACCGAGAGCCCTGAGAACATAAGAGGGTTCTAAAGAAGCAGAGGTACAAGCGGAACCAGAACTCAGAGCTATATCCTTAAGAGCCATAAGCAAAGATTCACCTTCAACAAAAGCAAACGAGATATTAACACAACCAGGGTAGTGGTGCTTTGGATCACCATTAAGAACAGTTTCATCGATCGAAAGAAGCCCTTTGGTAAGTCTTTTAGATAAGCGGTCAATATGCTTATGATCATAATCCATTTCAGCTTTAGCAATTCTACAGGCTTCACCGAAACCGGCGACTAAAGGAGCAGCAAGGGTGCCAGATCTTAAACCACGCTCTTGACCACCACCAGTGATAATGGGGTCTAAACGAACACGAGGTCTTCTACGCACATAACATGCACCAATGCCTTTTGGCCCGTAGACTTTGTGACCGGATATACTCATAAGATCAATATTAGATTTGTTGACATTCAAAGGGATTTTACCAAAGGCTTGGGCAGCATCAGTATGAAAGAAAATCTTGTTTTCGCGGCATAGCTTGCCAATAGCATCAATAGGTTGGATAACGCCGATTTCATTATTGACTGTCATTATGGAAATAATGGAAGTATCAGGACGAATAGCAGCCTTTAATTGTTCTAAGTCAATTAGTCCATTGGGTTGAACGGGCAAATAGGTGACATCAAAACCTTCATCTTGAAGACGACGGCATGAGTCAAGAACACATTTATGTTCTGTTTGAGTTGTGATAATGTGCTTCTTTTTATTTTTATAGAATCTGGCGACACCCTTGAGGGACATATTATTAGATTCGGTAGCACCAGAGGTGAAGATGATTTCCTTAGGATCAGCACCGATAAGGCTTGCAACATGAATACGAGCTTCTTCAACGGCAGTTTCGGCTTCCCAACCGTAGGCATGGGTCTTGGAATGAGGATTACCGTAGACACCAGTGTAGAATTCCAACATGCGATCTAAAACACGGGGATCAGTAGGTGTTGTAGCCTGAACATCAAGGTAAATAGGCCTTGTATACTGATCCTTCTCTAAAGTAACATTCTTAATGACGGTGTCGATGGCGGAACCTTCGGCAACCACATTAACAGAGTAAGACCTAGTGGCACGAACTAGGGGGGCAAAAGCGGCAACACTAGCCCTATTAGGCCTAAAGGCGTGCAAAGGTAAGGTTTTGAAGTATTTTTGCATTATATCTAGAAAAAATAAGTTAGTAACAGAAATACTGACTAAATAAAAAAAGGAAGAAGCGCAGGTCAGATTAGAAATATCATATGTACATAGATTTGATTTAAAAGATATCAAAAACATGGGGTATATACCTCAGATATACTTCTCTTGTGCCCCCCTAATCTCAAAATGTAGAATACTCTATTTAGCTCAATAGTCTTCCAAACCACCTAATGCCAATAAATATATTGCGCTGAATTTGACTCATTAGCTATTTTTTAGGAGAAAAGTCTTGCTGTCAAGGAGATCCAAAGCAGATCAATGATAACTCCGTAATTAACCCAAACGTTTATCGATTATATGACACCCAGTTTAAAAAGATTCTTAAAAAAATACTAGTGTTCCATATCCGGCACTTCTTTAACTTATAAAGACGATTTCAAATGAATATTTGACCCTAGTAACTTACGTGAATATTACTCAAAACTGGAATAATTATCTAGTTTACAGTAAAAACTACTTTTCGGATTAAGATGATTAATAGAGATTTCCCACACAATCAACAGGGTAATTTTGGGATGTTTGACACGGGACGTTAGACACACTACCGATCAACCGATTCGATATTTTTAAAAGCCATCTGTGTAGAATTATCGATATATTCTTCGAAACCCCCACTTATTTTCGGTATAGATTGTTTTTAAAATGGAAAACAACCAAGTATTGATATCGCTTATTGTAAGTCTTTTAAATTATATTAACATTGCATGAACTTGTATGGGTTGGATCAGAATATTGGATCAGTATGTATTTTCAACCGAAACATTATTCACATGCAGTAAACAATTCAAACGACATATTTTTATGCTAACAGTTTGCGCTTTCTTTATTTTTATTCAACAGGGTGGCGCTGTCGCAGGTACATCAACCGATTTATTCTTTTTTCCCATTGATACTCTCAAAACCCGTCTTCAAGCGAAGGGTGGATTTTTTCATAATGGAGGCTGGAAAGGTGTATACCGTGGAGTAGGTAGCGCTATTATTGCCTCAGCACCAGGTGCTAGTCTTTTCTTTGTTTCTTATGATACCTGCAAGACTCTACTATTGCCCAAAATTAAAACTTATATCAAGTCTGAGGAATTGGCTCAGGGTTTGACACATATGGCTAGTGCCTCGATCGGTGAGGTTGCTGCATGCTCAGTTCGTGTACCTGCTGAGGTTATTAAGCAACGTGCCCAGGCATCAAAATACCCTTCATCTATGGCTGCTTTCAATTCAGTATTGGCGAACGTAACTGGAGAAGGTGTTTTTCGCGGGTTCTACCGTGGTTATAGTACTACTATTATGCGTGAGATTCCCTTTACTATGATCCAATTCCCCTTATACGAATACATGAAACGCTCAATTGCTGCTAAAACAGGTAGAGAAAAAGTAACGCCTAAAGAAGGTGCTGTATGTGGTTCTATTGCGGGCGGTATTGCTGCCGCCATCACTACACCGCTAGATGTCATCAAGACCAGATTAATGCTACACGAAACCAGAATACCAATTATGCAATTGACCAAGGCTTTAATTGAGGAAGAAGGAGGTAAAGCTTTATTTAAGGGTATTGGTCCTCGTGTTATGTGGATCTCGATGGGTGGTGCTATCTTCCTTGGTACTTATGAAACTGTCAAGGATATTATTACCCCCATTATGAGATAATTTGACAGTTAATAAAGTAAAATGATAGAAAAAATATGCTAGCTTTTTGCATATAAATTGCTGGTTTTTTATAGAATAGATTTGATATTTATACATTTTATAGATAGTAATTGTGAAGCACGCGTTTATCTAAAATGGATATTGGAACACAACATGTCTAGTTTCTCGCCGAGACAATGATTTTCTTATTGATTGTTCTCTTTCGAGCAAATTTCATTATAAAACTCTCAATTTTTATGGCTTTATTATGCATTACATCCTCCACAAAGGGTGTGATTTCTGACAATTCCCAAGTAGATTTTTGCTCAAAAAGCTGAGCAAATCTAGCCTTAGGATCACTAGATAACCTCTCTTTGGTAAAATAACGAATCAAATAGGACTCAGGATTAATATAATTACCCTTTAAAGTAAAATAATTTAGTGGTTTACCCGTAGGCACAGGAATATTGGCTTCCCATCGCTTATAGAATTCTTGAACATATAAATCTCGGTCCGACTGTTTCGGTTAGTAAAATGCACCTATTTAGTTCAATTGCTTAATTTTTCAAACTTACATCCATTAGCGTATATATCCCATACCATTTGGTAATTTTATCCATATCCAGGTTGTATGCTGCAAATGTTAGTTAGTTATCTTCAAAACGAACATGATACACAATCTATTCAACTCACGCTCTTTTTGATTGTTTGAAAATCTTTTAACAATAGTTTCCACGATTTGTATAGGTTCATTGGTTTCATCAATAGCCTGATACAATTCATCTACCAAAATTGCATTAATATTCAGCTTTAGTGCCATGATAGTTGTCAACGCCAGCCCTAGAAATTCAAACACAATATCCCGACTCAACAGGCAAGCGATACCATTAATTTCAGTACCAAAACTTTGCACGAATTCAGTATCGAATTCAAGGCTAGAAGCAGGAGAGTTTGAGTCCAACTCAGCCAAGGATATAAGCAGCTTGTTACTGGGTTGCTTTTCACCTGTCAGCGACCCTGGCCCAAAATAAAGGGGAACACAACTTAAATCCACCACTCCTCGCGTGGGTACACATTCAAGCAGAGTATTGATGTTAGAGAACGCGACTAAATGAGGATTAACCTCCCTTGAAGCGGGCTCGGGCTTTAGCAGTACTAGTGTATTTGATTGATTGATTCGTCGCAGCTGAAATGTCTTATCGGCAGTACATATTATTGCTTCACCCGATTTCGAAGAGGATTTAATTACTAACCTACAGAAATAAACAAACAGGTTTTCATAATTAGTAAATGTTTATATTTTGATAGGTTATTAAGAACACAAATCTTACTCATTACTCGTATCTGTTGCTTCCAAAGCCGATAGAAGATCGGGAGGCAGTTCGATTAATTTATAAGGAGTTAGGGGGGGGATATTAGCACTGAGTTTAACCATATTTTTAAGGTTTATAAGGTTAATCTGCTTTTCTCTATCTTTAATAAAGAAAACCCTACTTCACATTCGCGTTGAAACCCGAGAATTCATAATATAATCCTTAATCACGTGATATATACTAGAAGACTGGAAGCCTGATTTCTCAAAAGCATAATTTCAGACCAGCCATCTTTGTAGTATAGCGTAAATATTATAAAACAAACTAAATAGATTATCGATATTTTAAACTATTTATCAATAGATTACTAGTGTTATTCTACCGCTGTTACGAAGTAAACCTGCGGTGCTGACGTACTGCGCTCTGTATTGTTCTACGAAGATTTAACGCGATCTTACTTACCGACTAGCTGGGTACTAACACTAGGAAACGCGTGGGACCTGAACTGCTTTAGCACAAAGCAGAAACATCTCTTGTCAAAGCTGATATATTCAGTATTTAAAATTCAGAAAGGGTACCTGTGGAATAGACTTGGAGGCTACAAGCTGTTATTTATTCGTTCAGCTGTCTAATAATTTGCATATCACTTCTTCATTACCAAAAATTCATTCTTTTTTCTCGCCGAGTCTCAGTTGCATTAGAGTACTTTTATTAAATATCGTCACTAATAACCTCCTATTATTGCACTTTTCCGACAAAACTTTCAAAGAAATCAAATGCTGCATCCAGGAGTTCGGCCTCAGAGCCAACCAATACAGAAAGACACCAGACTGGGGTCTAAACATCAATCTCTGTATCAAACTCGAGACTATCATAAAGAAGTTAGCTCGAAGAAAGCCATTGTTCTTCAAAGCGGATCGCCATGTAAAACTCAATTTGGTCCCAATAATATGGTTTTAAAAGGTATGCTATCTTTTTTTTATTGTTTTATTTTTATCAAGTTACTAAATTTTTTACTAATGTCGTATTTTATTATACCCAGATGCCGTGTATATGACTGGAGAAGATGCCCTGTTTGGCCCTGTATTGGCCGTTATCTATTCCGATCCAACGACCAAGCATATATCTACTGTCTTCATTAGCCGACACGGTGCCACAGGCTATACCGATATAACGTTATCTCCTAAATCCAAATACTACGACGCTTGCCGTAATCTTCTTAATTCGCATACATCAAGCCCCATCCGCAAAGCCCTAGCCATCACAGCTCTGAGATCTTTTGCTACGATGAACCCCAATATAAGACGTGTTTTAAGTGAACATGCCTTAAAATACTCAGTCTATAACTGGGATGAAACTCTGGCCGGCACACTGGCCAGTAGTATGAAACTTGCTGATAAAAAATACCCGCAACAAGTGGGTCAAGCAATTTTAAGTACTGGAATTCTAGAGCCTTCTGTGATCGGAACTTATGTTATTGATGTCATTTATGAGGATTCTGATACAACTATCGAAATGAACAACGAGTTAGTGTATTTGTTAGGAGAACAACTTGAACAGCTTTTTGACCCCTTGTCAGAATTTTCGCCTGAACCCACTGAGATTCTTTACACACCCCCTGATTATCCTCCCCCTAATAAAATTGCAAGCATGTATAACAGAACTCATTCCAATCCGGGTTCTGAGCTCGTGGACTCTATTATTACTGAGTTGGTACAGGTTCAACATAATTTTCAACTTAATCTTGTCAAATTCTTGCAACAATATCTGATTCCTCTAAGAGTGGAGGTTATTTCGCATCATATAGATGGCTTGACAATAAGTAAACTAAACTCAATTTTTCCACCTACCATTGATGAAGTGGCTCGCATCAATAATCTATTTTATGATGCACTTCAAAGTTCTTCTAAATATGGATTTTTTGAAGTAATCAAGGCCTGCGGTATGACGATCCCTTATTTTTATAAGGCTTGCATGAGACACGAAGCAGCTACCAAGAACTTTTCACGAACGCTAAACACCTACTATGCTAATATTCATCACTATTTTCAACCATCATGTGACTATAGTATTCGCATGATAGAAAGTGTTGTACAAAGTAGTCTTAATCTGACTAAAATCAAAATGATCATCGATCGGTTAATGAAACAAAAGCCTTCTAACCTGTCTAAAGAAGAGGATGAACTTGTTGCAGAATACTATCATTCAGCAAGGGAAACCATTGACTCCTTCGGCCGTGAGACTACGCTTGAACCTTACAATAGGCGAATTTTCACACCCACAGGTAAGATTCTGATTGAAATTGCGAGTGACTGGCCACTGGAGCTACAATATGGCTGGATGAACCGGTGTGTTGTAACTATTTTCGATGGCTATAATGTTCTAACATCAAATCATGAAACCGCTATCCTTTTTACGGATCACATTATATTTCTGGAAACTGTTGAACCCCAACAGGAACTTCAATCCTTTTCTGATAATTTCAATCGATTTACTTCGAAAGGAAACATGGTAACCGGGCTTACACCGGCCGAGATTCACGCCCGCCGAAGAGCGTCAGGACGATTAGCATCCGGCCGGAATGCATCGATAGTTCACAAACCCTCAGTCGCTGATATGCTAATGCATTCCTTGATCAATAAAGTTCCCGTACCTTATATTCCCAAATTACGGGTTATTGGGTGGGCTGCAATTGATGAATTGTCTATGTCTGAGTTCAATAATTCCCACAGTATTAACATTACTGTGCGGAAAGGATGTATGAAAAAACCTAATGAAGATGAAGCTGTGGATGAAGTACGTATTTATGAACTTAATCCTAACACTCATGTTGGCGGAGCCAGTAAAATTATTGAATTACTGACGAAGTCAAGGATTATGAGCAAGACACAACCTTTCCATTTATTCAACAATCGACCTGTTGATTCTCCTGTTGATGGATTCAATATGTATATGACTGTTCATGAAAGTCAAGGATATCAAGAAGAAAATCAAAAAACTCCTATAGCAATGTTTCTGAATACTAGGGTGAACGAGTCTTTCCTTTATGAAAAACAATTAGCTGTCTGTTATTCTCTATCCATCAACCGACAGTCAGAAAGCACTGATGATGTTGATAATGATCTTGTCCATATAGAAGCTTTTTCTGTTCTTGATTACTCTTTCAGTAAGAAAGTTCGTAAAGGTGATGTGAACTTGCTAATGAACCATGAAGTCGCAAAGGCATATACCCTATTTTTTTCTGCACTTAATCCAAATATGATTGAATCAATAATTAACGGTTACGGAATCATATCCAACTGGCTAGTAAAATTTGCAACCGAGCGTGATGAGGCGCACAGAAGAAAAGCGGAGAAATTTGAAAAAGAAAAACAAGAATCTGCGCTAAGATCAGTTAAACAGCAATCATTGATTAAGTCAAAACAAGAACAAATTCAACCACAAAAGCAGCTACAGACGCAATTACGAATGCCGGTTCACCAGCTGTCGTCCACCCAAAGAAGTGGGTTAGTGGCAGGGCCGAGAGTGACCAAAAAACGTAGCTCTGTAGCCAGCTTCTTTAGAATGTCTAGTCGAAAGAGTGGACCTAGCGGTACGCCACAATCTGATCAACCTGTCATTATAGGTACAACCAATGGCATTGCAGCTGAAATAGCAAATAAACGAGGGCCAGTAAAGGAGGTCAAAGGAAAATCAAACTATAGAAATATTTCCCCGGCAGCTATCTTCCAGAGGTTGCGTGGAAAAACAGCCTATAGTAATAGCACGAATTCCTTGTTAAGTCAAAGTAATAATAATTCGGTAAACAAGGGCAAAGCGCGTGTGACAATATCAGAACCAATGTACCCTACACACAATACTAACAGTATTGTTAGCTATTATCGGGATAGTCACGCTGATGATATAATCGTTGAAGAAGAGGAAGACGAAAAGGAAGAAATAATTAAACTAGCAGAGGAACCTATAGTGATTCCCCCGACTCCCTTATTGGAGGTTTCTGAGAGGTATAACAGCACAAATGAAGCTATTACCACGAAACCAACAATTTTATTTCCTACTTCTCGGTCACGCCATCTTATGGACAGCCCTATTCTAGAAGATCCTGAACTGGAGGAGGCTCAATATCTGCCAGATCCTGTTAGACCTCGTAAGGACTTTGGTAGCATGCAACAGTACCACTATAAAAACACTAATAGTGACTATGATGATACCAGCAATAGTGAGATTATTAACCCTAATAATATTGATAAAATTGATTCAAGTATTGGATCAGGCTCAGTTCTAAACCGTCTGATTAATGAAGAGCTTGATAATTATCAATCATCAGTGTTGTCTAATCACGGTCACAGTGAAGCCGATTTTGTATTTGACGATTCGCAACGGGAACAGAAGAGAGATGATAGCGGATGGGCTACAATAACTAATTCTAATAGCGATTCGGTAAACAACACTTTTGATAAGAGTATTGCTGATTTAGCTGACAACATGTCAGATTTTTCATTGTCATTGATGCCGCCTTCAAGACCAACGACCTCGGATGGTCGATTCTTGCAAGATTCTCCGTTTGTATCTGGCGAGGAAGGATTTCAAACACTAGATGAAGACCATCTCAGTGACCGAGATGAGTCCAATGATAATAGTTTTCCATTCAATGAATCGGGTAATGGCAGTTCGGTAATTATTCGTAGCGTAACCAATGAAAGTAAACGAAGTCGCAATATTCGTAATCGGAATAGTATCAACAGCCAATTTCTGTCACAGAACTTCAATCTGAATCACAGCCATGATGATATTGATCAAGAAGGAAGTACAAATAGGCAAACCACTAACTTCATAAATCTAGATGAAAATGGAAAAAAGGATGATGAAGAGAGAGATGATGACGATGAAGATAGCGAGTATGATGCTGACAATAATGATGAAGGGAGCTTCAATGATGATGATGGCCTTAGTTTATCTTCACGATCGTTTGTTTCGGCTACTGAAGACGAGGGTGATGAAGAAGATGACAGTAATTTCCTTTTACGCAAGTACTCAGATATCAACATTTTCCAGTTTATGAACCAAACAAATCCAGTTGAAACTGCTGATCCAGCATCTATTGTGGCTCCAGGATCTACATTGCCTACAATGCCCACCATTCCTAGCACACCCTCTCGTCGAAGCGTAGTCTATAGTACTAGCAGTGCTAACAGAATGATGATGTATAAGGATAGGGATAGCCCGCAAAGGTACCGTGCGGCAACCCCAAAATCTATATCCCCGCAAAAACCCGCAACACCATCATCAGCATCTATTTACTACCGCCGAAATAGTTCAATTTACAGTGGTACGCCTGGTGCTAGTCGTCGAACATCAATGATGATGGATGCCTCATTCGCTTATCTGGCCGGATTACTTAATGGAACAGTTGATATATCAACATTAATCAACAGTCCTGCTTCCATAATTAATAGTTCACCCAATAAGGCTTACCGCTATGACCAACATGGGCCCACCATGAGTGCCCTAGAAGAAAATAGCTCCATTATGGCAAGCAGTTCTAGCGCGGTGCTTTACCCTGCACTAAGAGATAGTAGTATCGTATTTTTGGGTCAGTATATTCGTAAGAATGCGTTTGAAGATGTAGTGATTAAGCGGGAGAATAGTGATAACTTTGAGGGTAGCGAACCAAACAATAATGATAATAATAGCAGGACCCAAGAAGATATTGAAGGATTCAACATTGCTCAGGCCAATAAGCGACTATCGATCGGGTCATTCTCTGAACGTGGCTTGACTCGGACCAACTCTAGCTGTAGAAGTTTTCGTCACTCCCTCTATGGCGCACCAAATCAAAGTTATAATTATTATCATAATCATGTTCAAGGCTCTTCGCCAAATAAGCGATTATCCCTTTATGCCAGTAGTGGATCATCTAGTAATTCCTCTCCAACTAAGCGAGGTAGCACACCCATACCGGTATCCAGGGCTTATTTGCAGCACCATCAGCATCGACGTCAGCAATCGGCAATGTCCACTAATTCAGCCTACAATAAACATATGTCTGTTATGTCGGTGAGCTCATCGTTTAGTAATAGCGGAAGGTTTCCATTAGCTACTAATGAGGGCCAATGGATGGCTCAAAACAACCTTGGGGGCCGTCAACGGAATAGTATGATTTCTTGGGTTACCAAGGATAAGAATAACCGAGACAGTATAATTAGTTGGACAGGAGGTGATGAGATTTCCTTCACACCGTTAAACAATGATGCTCAAGATCACGACAAAACTACTAACGCTGAGGATGATTTACACGAGAGTGCCAAAGTGGCAACAGCGATGCTAAGCCCTAACGATAGTTTAGATCCTGAAACATGGGATGAAAACGAGTTGTCTCGTGGTACTGATGGTGACGGTGAAATTTATATGGCTAGTGGAAACGGTACCCAGGAGTCATTTAATATGAGCAATTTAGATGTAGGTACACCCCATAGTATTATTCATACTTTGAGTGATAGCCAGGACCATGGTGATGGCGATAACCCAGAACAATTATCGGAGATGGACAATACCGGAGACATTACTAATCCGGACTACACCAATACGGAAGAGCATTTCAATGAGTTTGCTAACAATGATAATATTGTTGATCGTACTGACCTTGAAGAGCGAAACTATAATCAACCAGGTATTGCTATTAATAATGAGCCCGAAGCTAATATTAGCGTAAACCAGGCTGTAAATGAGACCATGAATCAGAATACTGATGTATCCCGTGATGAAGGTCATAGCTTTACCCGAGATCTGTCCAAAGTATCAGGAATGTCCTTAAACACATTACAGGTTTCAACACTGTTATCTCAGATTGATACTGCGATTGAACTGGAATGCAGCGATATTATGGATGGTAGGGTATCGGACCGTAATGCAAATGAGATGGTGCGCATTCGTAGCGTGGTACTTATGCTATTAGACCGGGCTCGTGGTGGATTCTCAAGCGATGTTGAGGAGGAAGCTACGGCTCGTTGTATAATGTTAAGCGAAGCCTGGATTATCATTGCCATGATGAATAATTCAGGTCGACGCAGTGACCGCTATAAAACAATGCTGAATAGTGTTTTAGATATTGAGACTTTACGTCGATACTTCGTCTCTGAGGGTGTATAGTTTCAGACTCGGTATTTCAATTACTATTTACTCCTAGGGTTTTGAATTTTGTATTTTTGTATTTCATCGTGATTATGTTTTGCATTTAATTTTTCTTTATAAATAGAAAGCAGAAAGACAAAAATTGTAAATTAAAACATCTTGTTAATTCAGAATGTTATTCTCACCCAAACAGATAATACAGGTTGTGGCTTTTAAACAATAGTTTTATGTCCTTCTAATGGTCGGGTTTGCTAAGATTCTCTAGAGCCTTAATGTCAAAGGAGAACTAACCTAATGGTCTAGTTATTGAATCTTCCATTAAAACAGCCATAAACGCTATTTGTTCATAAATGAAATTCATTCTTTTGACTTGTAGTAATCTTTTTTTTTCACTTTTAGAAAAACATCTTTTTTACTAATTAAATTTGTGATCTGTTTGACACAGAGGATCTCTGTTTGGGTGTTTGAGAGATGCCAGATATATGCATAAAACAAAAATACTTATGCAATCATAATTATAGTCTGGGGCATTAATTCGGGAGTAATTAAATTAATCTATAAAGTCTCCATTATGACTGGAGAAATAGGACTTGATAAAAAACTCAAGATTACATATCAATATCTAGCAGCCTTTCTTTCTGGATATTCCCCAAGTTTTTCCAATACATAATGGGGGAAATTATACAGGCCACTGCCGTATGTAATATGAGTGGATCATATATATATATATATGCTTGTCTACTTTGAAAAGAAAGGCTTTCGTGACTACGTTTATCATAACAATGCTAATTAATGTCTTCTAGGCTTCGAATATATTGGGAACTATCGGTACTGTATGCTGGTGCGTCCAGTTAATACCTCAGTAAGTTTTTTTTAAATATTCAAGGGGTTAGAGTTTAACAAGAGCAAAAACTGACGTCAGCAGAATCTTTTTTAACTGGAAGCGCAAGGACTGCACTGGTGTTCCATGGATAATGATGTACCTGTGGGCTGTATCCGGAGTGCCCTTTATCGTATACTTCACTGTACCCAGGTCTAATATTCCATTGATGGTTCAACCTGTATTGTTTACCTTCTTTGCCGTTATAACATGGGCTCAAGTATTATACTACCCGCCTGTTAACATTCCGACCAAGCGGGTAATATTGTACGTTGGCTTCACAGTCCTAATCTTTATCGGTGTGATTTTGGGTTGTATCCTGCCACTTACGCCCATTTACAATCGCGGTATTCACTGGCCCATGACTATTGTAGGTGTAATAGCCTCTGTACTCTTAGCTGCTGGCTTGATTCCACCATATTTTGAGCTTGCTAAACGAGGCGGTGAAGTTGTGGGTATTAATTTTCTCTTCCTTTCTGTCGATAGCTTGGGCGCCTTGTTTAGTATCCTGGCCCTTGTATTTCAAAAAGGCGATTTTGACCTAATGGGCTGCATCTTATACGCTATCGTTTTGGTGCTCGAATTAGGTATATTTTTCTCACATGTTTTATGGATGATTAGAACGCGCAAAAAGCGTAAACTGGCCTTACAGCAAAAAGATAATGAATTTGACGAATCTTCGGGACATACTGATGATGATTGCAAATCCAATTTGAGTCAAACCGCATTTTCTTCAGAAATAAGAAATATTTCTATAACAGATCAGGTTCCCAATGATAAAGAAATTAGCATTATCGGCAAGCCCATAGCCACAGATAGTCAGTCTAACTTTCATGTGACAGACCTAACGTCTGTCTAAAGGATGATCTTTTATGAAATGGGGTTCTCTCCTATGCTGCTCTAATGAGCTAAATTTTTTGCTTATAGATAATTTTGTTTTTTAATATTACCCTTTTAATTTTGCTTTAATTTCTTTTTTATTTTTTGCATTTTTCTTTCTATTCTTTTCACTCTTGCTTTTTGAATCCCTGTTCCATAATATGACTTCCTCTAATGTGAGATAGTACTATTTCTTATATATATATATATATATATATAACTAGAAATTATACCACAATTATTTGATATTCCGGTTGAAGCTAAATATGAAAATTTAAGCTAATTAGCTTACTAACGCAGTATAATTATCTAGAGTTTATTCTACAAAATTAAATAGTAAACGTCCAATGTTAGGCTAGTAATTTGTCTTTTTTGTAGGGCCTCTTGAATAATTATCAAATAATGGGGGTATCATGATTAACCTTAATACCTTGTTGGGACTCATGTCGATTATCCCATTACACAAATGTAGCTCATTCCTAAGCATAGAAATAATTGAATTTATTGTATGGAGAAAATCACCCTGAATCATCTGCGTTTGATGGCGCGTGAATGCGGTTTAAGTACGTGACTAGATTTGATAAAAAGTGGGCGTAACCCTTTCTTCATTTAATAAATTTTCTTGATTTTCCACTAACAGAATATCGGGCAATCGCAGTTCATAGCTCTCTCACAAAGTCGAATTTAATAAATAATATTAGACAATCATGCTTGCCAGAGTCTGTAATAAGGACCAAACTCAATCCAATTCCTCAATTTGCTGAGAGGAATAAAGAAAGTCACTTGGCCGATGATGAGAAATTTCGTATTTTTTCGATTGACATGGGCATTCGTAATTTAGCTATTTGCCAAATGACGGTGTCAAAGTCAGATCCGTTTGGTCAAAAACCCATCATCGAAAAATGGACAAAGTTGAATATGGAAGACTACTTGAACAAAGATATCTCGGCTAATCAGTTAGAACTGGATACGTTAGAGTCGCCAATTGGTATGACAAAAATCGCTTATGACTTTGCACAATCTTATATCTTCGACAACTACAAATTCGGCACAAAGTTAACAAGCTCAAAATCTAAGAAACTGATAAAAGGAAGAAAGAATATAGAAATTTTAAAGGCACGAATTCCTGATATTGTTCTTATTGAACGACAAAGAGATAGATCCATGCCCAATACGGCTACGCCAGGCTGGACTGCCAAAGTGAACAGACTCGAAGGCATGATTTATTCTACTATATATACAATATCGCAACAACATAATCTTGATATCTTATTGGAGCCTATTTTACCTGCCAAAGTTGCGAAATACTGGATTAGAGGCTTGGATGAGGAGTGCACCACGAATTTGTGTACAGAAGATGCCAAAAACATAAGAGCCAAATTAACCAAAACTACAAAAACACAAAGAACCATCCTGGCAGCCGATTTATTTGATCAGTGTATTGACCAGAACCCATCGGCCCAATTCGTTTTGTCCGATCGAGCTGATGACCAAGCCTTGCTCTCTCAAATTTTTTTCAACGCTAACAAGGCCAAACGGGCAGATAGACGAAAAACAGCTCTAAATACCAAACTCAACAACAAAGACTCTAAGGAAGATGATTTAGCGGATTCTATGTTACAGGCGCTCACCTGGCTAAGATGGCAACAGGCCCGTGAAATATATGGGGGTATAATACATAACCACTCATCGTTGTTGGTTGAAGACGTTAAGCAACAAATTCTAGATATTAATGCCGATCTGCAAGAGAGACACGCATCATTATTTGCTAAATAAACTTTCTCCGTATTTTTTTTCTTTCATGAATGTACAAATACCTATACAATTGATATCGTATTTTTTCAAACCATTATTTTTAATTTTTTATTATACTAATTCAATTTGCAATTCAAATTATGTATGTTATGACTAATCAGAAAATTCCCCATTCCGAAACGCCGGTCCCGATCCTGATTCGTAGCACCGTCGATAACAGTGAATAAGGAAACTCGGTTCAAATTATACTATTCCGTTCGATTTATAATTCAAACGACGCCGTCTTAGTTAAAGGTTTTTTCTCTTAAAATTGACTAATACTTGATTATTGTACCTTTAGTACTTTTACTTTGAAAGAATCCTGACCCGTATCAATTTGTGTTTCCGAGTAAATAGATCCTGAGATTCTACCTTTTTTCATTGTCTCTCTCATACGTTTATTTTTCAATCACTTATACATAGTAATAATAATGGGCGCTCATTTTTCTAAGCCTGCTGAGGATAAAACTAGGGTATTTTTCCCCTCCAACTCTACTCAAGTTTCTTCCGAAGTTTTAAGCACATTAGGCTCTTCTTTAGAGGTAAGTTTACGAGCGCTGTTGGTGCTTCAACATGTTATTTTATCGGAATGATAATCTTGATAAATTCTAACGCACAATTTCATTTTCTCTCTACTATTTTATTATATTATGTGTGTTTAGTCTGATTACACCCGTACTCAACATACCGAAAAGTACATCCAAGATCGTGTTTCCGAAGAATTAGCCAAAATTCAAACCGAAACCAGCCAATTCCTCGAACAAATTAAGTCAAAAATCCCTGATACTACTGAAAAATCCTCTGCCGAAGGTGCTTTTAGCTCATCCAAGGAAGTTAGGGAAAAGCTTGATGCTCTTAAAGATATCATTGCTACTAGACCACATATTTTGGAGACTGATGCTGAAACTAGCCAATTAAGAGATGCTGTTGTTAATTGTTTGAATGTAAAAAAGAATAGACCTCTTGACTGTTATGAGATAGTTGAAGCTTTTAAAGCTAAACTTGCTACTCTTTAAATGATTTGAACTGATTTTGAGACTTTAGAAGGTTATATAATAGTTTTCTGAGATTTGGGTCTAAACTATAGATTTTTGTTTTATTTTTAGTCCCTGTTTCGTTTAGTATTTATTAGTTCCTCAATATATATATATATATCTATATTAGAAAATTTCTGATTCAAAAACAGCAATCTGGGATTTTAGCAGGAACCCCAAAATTATGAGATATCATTTTTTAAAAATCTCATATCCTCAAGACTTACGTTTCGGATTTACATGTATATAGTTGAAAAAAGAAAATAAGGCTAGAAGAACAAAATCAATATATGAAAGTTATCTATGACAAAAAATTCATTATTGACCAGTTTCAAATTTCAACAGCACGGTAAAGAAGAATTAAAGCTGAATCAGATTCACCACCGCCAGCTAAAGTTTCAATCTTGGCTTGGTCAACGATTGAGACCTTATCATCATTAAATCTCCACCATTTACCTCCTTCCTTGTCATTCTTAGCGAAGCACTGGTAGTGACCGGAATCAGCACTGGCACCTTGATGAGAAACAATAGCAGCCAATTCATATAAAGCACTAGGGTTCGAGCCATCATCTTTTAATTTTTCAGGAATTACACTTTCGTAAGCCTGCTTGTATTCTTTAAGCTTTTCGGTGGAAATAATCGATTGATCATCATCAGCGTCATTGGCGCTGCTATTTTGGACCCTTGCTCTTTTGGCACTACGAATAGCTTCTTCTTGTTCTTTCTTGATTTCACGAATTTTCTCACGTACAGGAATAACATCTTTCTTCAACTCTTCGGTACACAATTCAGTGACGTCTAATTCAAAGGGAAACGCTACTTTACGGAGAATTTTGGCTTTCTTTTGAATGTCTCTTCTCCAGTAGAATCTCACGTATTGAACGGTAAGATACTTGGGTAAGCGGCTAATTCTTTTGGTTAAAGTATATTGAGCATTACGACCAAGTAGCTCACTTGTCTTTTCGATTTTTTCGTTAACACCATTTAGAAGACCATCACGAAGAAAATTTGTTTCTTTGGTAATGTGACACGAGAGCTTAAGAAAATCTTCCACGGACTTCTTTGGTTCTTCCTCAGGAGCCTCGTCACATTGTAAAGTAGTTTCAAATTTACCCCCAAAGAATTTGTCAATGAACAAATCACCATTATGGTGCATAAGTTTAGGACGAAGTGCACTCAAAATTTGCGACCAAGCTTCTTCAGCGTCTTGTTGCTTATAGAAACCTTCATTGGATCTTTCAGCAAATTGGGGAAAGATGCTACGAAGCGATGTCAAAAAAACATAGGGAGAGTAAGCAGCCGCCGTTTGGTTCATACCATTAAAAACTTCCTTTAAACTTGTAGTTAAATCCATGCCCGAAGATGAGGCTTGGCCTTTATAGGATTTGAGCGATATCATTAACTCAGGAACGTTTTTGAGAGCCTGAACAGTAGAATTAAGATAACAAGTATTACCTAGATTGGCTAAACCAGCGGGGATCATAGCAGTTTCGGCTATTTGACGATCTGACATATCTTCAATGAAATTGGTTTGAGTAGCGGGTGCCGCAGGCAAGGCACCTGCCGATCCAATCAGCATGAATACGTGACCTGGCTTTAAATTCAAAGTGGACATATCAGTATCGTCCTTCAATTGACCGCCTTTGGCTAAAATCTTTTGACGCTCAGGAGCAACACCCGTCAAAGAATATAATTGCATTTTGAAGACTAAGCCGGGCTCGGCAATATTGAGCTCAACATCGTATTTCTTACCACTATGCTTAACGACAACTATACATATTAAGAAGCAAATTCAAAAAGATTGGTAAAGGTTAATAGACAGATAAAAGAATTATTCGCAATCAGCTGGCAATACATAAATATATATATTAAACTTACCAGGAATAGTAGACATTATGAATTTTTATGAATATTATGTTGTCTAGAGTTTTGATATTATAGCTCAAAGCTATGTGTGTGGCAATAGATTAACTTGGATGGTTTAGAATCTTTAGCCTCGCCGTCCTCAAACCCTAAACTGCAGCATGCTCTCCGCTACAGAATATTTGTAACTTGTAATATATTTGTACTGTTCAAAAATAAAAAAAGAACGAAAAACAGGTTTGGGTATCGGCATAAATAGTATTTTAATTTCATTAAATTTATGTTAGATTATAATGGCTTTTATGGTCAATTTATCCCTTTTATATCTGGTGTCTCGGAAATCAAGATAGGCATTTTGACAAAATAGCCCGGACATTACCATTTGCATTTCTATTAATTGTACCAGCACTGGTTTCCTTGGTAAAATCTTGATTAGTTTGATTCGTAGTTTTAGTTTCCCAGTATTGCTTATAATCGTTTCTAAGATGGTCATCACGGCAAATACTCTGGAATATAACATTATTGCTCTTGACTCCATTCAAGGTACCGGACAAACCCTGGATGAGCCGGTTGTATTTTAAATTTCTTCTTCTTTGTTGTAAGGGCTTACTCCATAAAACACCTGTTATACTAAGGGTAAAGGTGACCAAGAAAGCAAAATCAAGCAGAAAGATTAGCTGGCCTCTATTGATCCTCGAGCTCATCCAATACCAATTTATCTGACTTACCTCTTTTGCTTCAAAGTAGTCCGTTTCACGATCCAACAAAAATAGACTCAAGTCGCGGGCCATAAGAAATATGTGTGATAAGGTGATAGTAGTTCTCCATTGAGATAGCAGAGATGATATGCCATCTGAAGCTATCACAGCGAGAAAAAACCAATTGATCAGATAAGGAGCTAATATCTTGGGAAGAGCAAAAGTCAAATAAGAGAATGGTAAGGGGGGTTGGCAAAATAGACATTCCGATACAGTATCCTGACCAAAATCATTATATAAAATGTTGCTGCCAGGGATTCTTAAGAAGTCAAATAATCGATTATCTGCTTCAGATAAATAGCCTGAGAGATCTTCACCGGCTTTGAATCCTTTATATTCCAACCATCTCGATCTTAAAATGTCCGGCGGTGTCGATAAGAGAGAGCCTGTCTCAATAAAAATATTGACTTCACTCACCATGTAAGGGTATAGAAGTTGAATAAGACCCAAACCAAAGACCAAAGATAGTAGTATCTTTTGAAGTTTACTAATAGGCTCTAAGTTCTTTTCAACAAAAACTTGCTGATACGCTTTTTGCAAAGCTCTGTAGGATGAAGCGATGCCGAAACTTCTCCAGTTGACCACAATGGTTATGGGAATAACCAAGAAAAGGTAGAACCTAGCCGGCTGTATAGATACTAAAAAATTTAAAAGATGTAACTGATTTATCATTATATATCTTATATGAGAGCCAAAAAACACATGCGTGAATAAAGGCCAAAATTTTTGTCTGAATAGTACTTAGAAAAATCCGTCTACTAGTGTAATCAAACGCTGACTAGCCTGCATCTCCGGATTGGGATAAGCATGAACTAGCTGGCAATCTGAACGTCATATCCCAAGCCATATTTACCACTCGAGAATCATAATTTAATGCATTGGAAAAATCTACTTCAATATCGGAGTTTAAAATATAGAAAAATAACAAAAGGAAACAAGATAAACAGAAGCCAAAGAAGCGATATAGCCAACAATAACATAGTCCGGAAGAAAAAGGGAAATCTCTCTATAATGTTACTACGCTAGAGTAGATACTAACAATCTAATAGAACCCTAGAATCGAAAATGTAAATATATATTTGTAGTTTAAACTTGATCTAGTTAGTCACAGAACCTTCAGAATTAATATCGACGCTTCCGCTGCCCGCTTCAGAAATATCCACAGCACCTACTAAAAGGCCTAAGGTGTCAAGGACGTTGGCAGGATCAATCAAATGCCAATTGGCAGTAGTCATCTTAGATGATAGACCAACAACGACAGGGAAAACATGGTCAGCAATTTCGGGAATGTTCTTGATAGCCATAAACATATCTTCATCTGTCTTGTCATCACCAACACAGAAAATAAATTCAGGCTTTTTCCCTTCAGGATATTCATTAACCAATGTTTTAACAATTTCACCCTTGTTTAGGAACTTGGGTCTTACTTCAATGTTAGCTTTACCAGTCATAACTTCGACATCATACTTCTTAGCTACAGTCTGTTCGAGATGCGATCTTAATTCAAGGGCCTGGAAGGCGCCAAATTCAGGATCAGCACGTCGGTAATGCCAAGTAAGAGCGATACGTTTCCTTTCAACATGAGAACCTTGAGTACGTTCAGTATAGTAGTTGAAGACATCCAAGACATCGTTTTGCCAAGACATATCAGTCTTTTCAGCAAGATTCTCCCACGTTTCTTGACCGACACCCTTCATAAAGCAACCATGTTCAGCACTGAGACCGATATTCTCATTAACTTCCCCGATCCACTTTTCCAAAAACGCTTCATCACGTCCCGAAATAATCCAGATAACGTTCTTGGGATCTTCAGAGAGAAGTTTAAGGTAACGAACCAGTTTGGCAGATGGAATAGCGGCAGATGGGTCATTAACAATAGGAGTTAAGGTACCATCATAATCAAATAAAAACAACCGATCCTTGGCGGACTTGTACTTGCTTAGGGCAAGCGATCTATCAAGACCAGGGGTGATATGACTATGGTCGTGACGTTGTAAATTACGAACCAAACGGGTCATATTATCTACCACCCAAGATTGCACGGTATTGGTAGTAACATGCTTGTAAAGCTTGTTATGCATTTCGGTCTTTCGTTCATCTGACATCAGTAAACATTCATTAATGGCTTGTGCCACTCCAACTGAATCCCAAGGATTAACTTGCACGGCGTCAGTCAATGAGCCTGCAGTACCCGAGAATTCAGAAAGAATTATGGGAGAATGGTTGTTCTTTTGGCAAACCACGTACTCTAAACAAGTGGTGTTCATACCATCTCTCACAGAAGTAATGAGACCTAAATCGGCAACACTTAATAGGGCCAAATATTCATCGCGAGCAATGTGACGAGGGTAATGATGCACCGGGGAAAAATGCAATTGACCATAACTACCATTAATATGGGCAACTAGTTCAGAAGTCTTACGCTCGATCTTGCTGCCACCAGAATAGGATGAGGCGGTAACCTGAATCAAAACCACCTTTTGCTGCCATTCGGGGTACATGGATAAAAAGGTTTCAAAGCCGTGCAATTTTTGAATAACCCCACGAACATTATCCAAACGATCTCTACCAACAATGATTTTCTTGTCAGGGTACAGATCTCTAATAGCTTGAACCTTTTCGGCAATACTTGGTTCAAAGGCCAACTTTTCAACTAGCTTAGTATTAATACCAATAGGTAAGGTATCAACAGAGACATGTGCACCATTGGTGCTGATATAGGTGGGGGTCGACTGTACGCCCAATAATCTAGTGCAAGCTGAAATAAAATGACGGGTGTAAGCATAACTTTGAGTACCGACCAAATTGGCACCTAAAATACCTTCAAGTAATTCCTTTCTTTTAGAAAGACATCTGAAATATTCAGATGACGGGAAAGGGGTATGAATGAAAAAAGCAATATAAGCTTCTGAATATTTCATTCTCAAGATTTGAGGTAGAAGCATGAGGTAGTAATCATGTACCCAAATGATGTCACCAGGACGGTAGATGGAGCAAATCATATCACTGTAAGCTTCATTAAGCTTGACATAGTTGTACCACCATTGCTTTTCCTGTCTACCATCTGAAGCCTCACGTTGAATATAGTGCAAAGTTTGCCAAATGATGTTTTCAGAGTAACTTCTCCATTTTTTTTGATTTTTACCAGCTAACCAAATAGGAGCCACCTTTGCACCTCCAAGCTCAGTTTCCACCATTCCTGTGATTCTGGTCTTTTCTTCTTCAGAAACGTTAGAATCAATCTCGCCCACAAAGTTACCATTATTGTCCAGAGTTTGTAATTCGCCAGTCCAGGCTACAAGAATAGACTCCCATTCGGTTTCTTTGTTCAGGTATTCATTCGAGGAAAAAAGAGCGGCATTACCACGACGTTGTCTGACCTTCCACGCATCATCGTTCTCGGTCTTGTATATTTGGTAAGGTAAGTTAACGGTAACATTGATAATGCGACCAGAGGCCTTGAGATCACTGGGGATATCGCTAGGACCATAAACTTTGGGGTAATTTGCACGATCTTCCATACCAATAGAGCTAGAGAGTTTGGGATTGGCATGGTAATCAGCAGACGGCTTTTCAACGATTTTCTCGGCGTCGGCCTTACTTAGTTCAGTAATATCAGTGGGAATTACATTTAACTGGGATTCGGCGTTACCGTTAAACGTGGCAGCGATGGTTGCAATAGAGCCTAGTGCGGGCGTATCATGAGACACGTAGGTAGCCTAGTCCAGATGAAAAATAGCAATATTGTTAGAAGAGTGCTAAAAAAAGAGGAATCAGCGTAAAGCATCTTGAAACACACAAGGTGCTCAGATGACTGGAACGTCTCAGCTGTCGAGCTAGTCGTTGAAACTAAACCGACTCAGGATAATTGATAAACAGTTTAATTAGGACTCATTAGGTCTTTCATCAGTCCTGAGCAAGCAAGCAGCCAAAAGCCGACACAGCCGACGCAACGCTAGATCGGCGGCTTTCAAGCCTCAAGGGAACAACAAGAGTAGTCTGGGATACTAGCGGTATAAGCGCTTCCATATCCTCGGGTCAGAAGCGATTATAATGTTACTTACAGGCATTTTGATGGTTTGTTTTGATGTTGGAGAGTACTAGTTAACTTGTCAAGTGTAAGAGTGGCAGAAGATATATATAGGGAGGGATTGTGTTGCCTGCAGCAAGGGCAAGCATGGCTTATGCGTTGGCCAGGGGGTTCGTCTGCGGATGGCATTAGATTGGCAATGACAAATAGTGTAATTTTCCGCGATTAAGGGTTTACAACGTACGAAAAGAGTCTGGTAGGGTCGAGATATTTCTACAAGCTTGAAAGAATAAAATATAAACATTTTGGTGGTTTGGACTTGGATCAATACAGCCCAGAGTAGCGGTCTCAGAGTTCAAAACATGTAGCAATCATAGACGAGCCTTGACCCATCATGGGACTCGCGTACTGGACGTCTTATAACCTGATGAGATTAATGGAGACGGTAACACTCGGCCACACGAGGACGAGTTTGGCATTAAAAGCGAAAACAATTGAACACGGCAACGTTGGAGGCAAGCTTATGTCTTTAAGAGATTTAAAAATAGAAAATTTAAGGATTATCAACGACATGAAACAGAAGAAGTGTCTGCGGCCATATCCACTGGAAAGCACGATTTCCCGTCCGATCAATCATAGTTAAGCCAGTGAGAGCCTTCATAAGTACTACGGTGGGAGACCACGTGGGAACATAAGGTGCTGCAGGCTTTTCTTTTTTATTTTTTCAAGGTTTTTTTTTTTTTCACGTTTTGCATCACCCGAACGAAGACGGGTTGAGCCCTACTCAAAGCACGACAGGACGCGTTCGGGGATGTGACGTCAGGATGGCGGAGGCGGCCGGTAACCGGGGCAACGGGACGGGGCTCGGGGAGACGGGTTACTCGGCGAGAGCTGCCGAACGCAGATACATGTAGCACACAGTACCGTTAGCCGTTGAGCCGTGCGAGGATAGCGTGTATTGGGCAAGACAGAGCGCTGAGTGGGTATGAGAATTGGCGAATTGGCGATATGGCGATTTGGCATTGTGGCGTTCACGCGCCGGCCGCGGCTCAGGCACAAAGGGTTTCAGAAGTATCGGTCGCGTCGGGTTAGGGCTGTAGACCAGGGCTCGGTATGCGGCGCGGTTTATTATTTCGTGTGACGGTGGGAAAGGGGGGCTTGGGTATGGTCCAATGGGCAACGGCTTATAGACTATGGTGTGACCTTGGGTCTGCGTAGACGCTGTTTGGGACGGCTGGGGGTTTGCTTTTTTATTTTGCTTTTTTATTTTGCTTTTTTTTATTGCTTTTTTTTTTTTCTGGTTTTAGGCGGGGACGGAACAGAGGACTTGAAGCAGCCCGAAAAAAAAGAGCGGATAAACAAGACTAGCTGATGATGGGGTTTATGATGATGGAATGATGAGGGTGGAATGATAATGATGAGATTTACAGCGTATAGTTTGTTTATTTTATTTTCCTTTTATTTTCTCTTTTTTTTCTCTTTTTTTTCTCTTTTTTTTCTCTCTTTTTTCTGATATTTAATTATATTAATTTTGGGGGAATTCCTAAAATCCTCCATTCTATTGGTCTACCTACGCTCCAGGTCCATCATATACTTCGGGGGTACTGTATTTCCCGCGCCTGGCGGTTTCCACGACAACCGGCGAGAGTTCCCCAAGATCCCCAAATCAGCCAGCAACTGACTGCCATACCAGCGTACCCATGAAATGAAATTGCGGTCAGAAAAAGATAATGTAGATTTCCAATAAGCTAGAAATGACGGGGTAGACTCCAGCTCACTCTAGATAAATATAGATAAATCTAAATAAACCACGTAAATCACCCCTAAAAATCGTCCGGGATATGGTTAGACCCCGAAATGAAGTCATAAAACGGCACCCACACCAACAGCTACAATTCTCCCACCAACAAACAACTCCTGCATAGCCTGCTGCACCGCACGCTTTTCTTCATCGTTTGTATCACCGCCGGATCAACGCTGGGTTGCCTCTAGATATCTATATATTTATATCCACCCGTCTATTGCTGGGCCAGTGTGTGTGTGTGTGTGTGTGTGTGTGTGTTCCTCTGACTATATTCTCCCCCAATGCCAGCTCCCGGTCCTAGTGTCGAACCGCTCGGGCTTTCCAAGCCCGGCGCCCCCGTCTCGCCTGCCCCCGCGCCAGGGCCGCCGTCAGCTCCGTCGCCATCATCCTCGTCCAGGACCGCCATGGCCCTTTCGGCCGCGCAACCGCCGCCATCAACTCCAAAACCATCCAGAATAGACACAAGACCCCCGCTCACCAAGTCCATCATGCGAGAACCCTCAAACACATTCCCCATGGCCGCCAACCCTGTGGGCCCCGGCTCCAAAGGTACCATCGATGATATCATCAAGGCAAAACCCGTATCCGCTACGGCCGCGGCCTCTAGTGGCGCCAGCGCTACTGCCCCTAGTTCAGGACCCGGCTCTACCGTACCCCCCAACCTCACTACCCGAATCGTTGCGTCCCGTTCAGTGTCTAATGGAGGATCCGTCCCTACCACTGGCCAGGTACACTCCCCGTCCCCTTTCCACAACCCCTCCACAAGCAAACACTCTCTGCTGGTCAAGCTCCCACCTCTCGCCACTAATGAACTCGTCAGTGGGTTCACCCCCACTAGCGCCTCCAGCGGAGTCAGTTCCACCGCTTCCTCCCCTTTTCCTGGTAACGAGTCCGATGCCGATCTAGTCCGTCGCCGTAGCGTAATCTCCTTCACTGAACCCCCAAACCACGAAAGACTGCACCGTGCAGCGTCAATGGCAAAACAACATTACCAGCAAAATCAGCATCAGCAATTGAGTGGAGCAGCCTCTGCCATTTCGTCCTCGGCAGCCAACTATAAAGCTTCACACAAGCGCATCTCATCGCCCTCACCGGCATCCTCGTCCCGCCATACATCTCCTGTCACTAGTCGTCAGGGGTCTATTGTGAAAGCCGGCGGGCTTGGGAGTACTGAAGTGACTCCCAATACAGCCTTGTCATCTTTTACCAGCGAAAATGCTACCAGTATTACACCTGATTTAGGTAGCCCAGTAAGCCCCCCTATGGTTAACAAGGGCTTTGGTCAAGGTAGCATCACCGGCTCAAATTTGGCCTTTGCCTCAGAATCTAATCATTCAATGCCATCGTCGCACGATATTTCTGCCCCCGTTTCCTCTTCTCCTCCGGCCCCGGCAGTGAATCATGAATCCAAAAAACTTAATATAAAGCCCAAGTTGTTTACTTTTGCCTCTAATGTATCCTCATCCTCAAGCTTAGTGTCGTCTCATGAGTCAGAAGTAGCATACTTTCCCCCCATGACAGTGTCCGCCCCAACAACGACAACTATGCCGGCGCCCGTGTCAACTAAGAAAACTTCGCTTATAATTACCCCAGGCAGTGAAGCAACCGATGCTGGTGTTAACAAAAATCCTGCTACATCTGCTGCGAATACTAAGTCAATTAATTCAAATACCCTAAATTCTTCGACTTTTACCCATTCAGCCACTTCGGCTCTCGCAATGTCTAATGCCAGCGATGTCTTTTCCTTGTCGTCAAACTCATCATCATCTTCTCTATCAAATAAGAATGTTTCTAACAAGGCCAATGGTTCACACGAAAAGGTGCGCATTTTACTTGCCGTCACTGGTTCAGTGGCCAGTATCAAAATTGGGCTAATTATTGGTAAATTACAACAGGTCTATGGCGTCAACGGTGTTGAAATCCAACTGATTATAACTGCAGCTGCTGAGCACTTTATTCAGCACATTCGCAACAAGATTCCCCCTGATGTCAAAATCTGGAAAGATGAAAATGAATGGGCCACATGGAAAGGTCGCACTGATAAAGTACTACACGTTGAATTACGTCGATGGGCCGATATACTATTAGTGGCCCCTTTGTCAGCTAACTCTCTGGCGAAAATCGCGAATGGAATTTGTGATAATCTTCTAACGTCGGTCGTGAGGTGCTGGAATCCCACAACGCCTGTAATGGTAGCTCCCGCAATGAACACATTTATGTATACAAATCCAATGACTAAGAAGCACTTAGCTATTATTAAAGAAGAATTCCCCTGGATTGAGGTTTTGAAACCTATCGAAAAAGTTTTAGTATGCGGAGATATCGGTATGGGAGGAATGCGAGAATGGTCAGATATTGTTGAGACAATGGTCACTCGTTTAGGTGGACCAGATGATGATGACGATGATGATGAAGATGATGATGACGATGATGAAGATGATGAAGATGAAACTGGAAATGAAAATGAAGATGAGGACGAAGACGAGGATGATGGTGATAATGAGTATGAAGATGAGTATGAAGATGAAGATGACAATGATGAAAACCAAAACCACATAAATAATAACAACGACATTAATGACAACAAAAACGAAAATGGCGACAAAATTCACGATAATGATGATGACAATGAAGACCTTGAAATTGTCCACCCTGAAACTCCATTGGAAACTAAAAGAGGCTTAATCCGACCAACATAGTTCATCTACTTTCTTAGGCTTATTGTCAGCGCCTATTTATCTACCCCATCTTTTTGCATTATCGCTAATTATCAGCGTATTTCCTTTTATTTACTTATTATCTAATTTTGTTAATGTTCTAGTCTAGTTTTCTTTTAGTTTTCTCTATTTATTCTTAATTTCAATTGGCGGGTTGGATTAAAAATGCGTATAATATGGATTAACAATATGAAAACACTACAATTGTCAGATAATTTTCTCAATTATGTATTTTGCGTCTCTAATTATTTTTGTGTATCTCAAATTGGCTTTGATGATACACCAATTTAAACCTTGTTTTAAAAAATGCTAAATAAACTTGTACTTTATTAAATGATATGAAGACAAGTAACAATTAATTATGACTATAGTACTCTATGGCCTGATGTAACTCATTATAGACTACTTCCACAGCCATTCGGTCACCATTTCCATCCACTGGATCAATAGTTTTCCAGTCAGGCAGAAGTTGACGTACATAAAATATTCGCCATGGAATACCCTCCACAAGCCAACCAGTATCAAAGCGCGTTTGAACATGATGTAATAGGCCAGCTATAAAAATCGAAGCGAGAGCAATCGAAGCTGAAATTAAAATAAACTTAGTGCATACCCTGTAACCCCACACGTAAGGCTGGGGGTCTTTCGTAGAAAATGGTATATATGGCACTAGTTCTAAATTACTCTCGCCTGGCCTAAAAAAGCCCGATCCTTATCTTCATTGTTGGCTTTGACCGGCTTTTCTCCCCGAACTCCAGAGTCTGCAGTCAGTGGAAAACCAATGATGGTAGGGGTATTTGCATCAGATCCATTTCTTTGATCTTTTATAGCTTTTGCTTCGAATAAAGTACTACCACTATAGCCACGACAGCTATCTGAACATATTCGTTTTTGCTCTTCAGGCCGTGTGCTATCGCTAACTACAGACAAGTTCAGGTTATGAAGACTTAGAGATCGGTAACCACCACTAGATGTACGGGAATGACCACGTCGGTGACGCTGGGCCCCCCCTCTCATAATACCAGGACCTGTCTCACTTTCATGATCTACTTCATTATCACATTGCTCTATTTCGTTACTGCGAGTTGTACTAGTATTGAACGATGCTATCATTATGGGTTTCATACCTAAAATACCGTAACCTTTTGTAGAAACCTGCTCGCAAGGTGATTCAATCGTTATCTGGCTACCAGTTTTCCTAGTCCTGTTTCCTTCCCCCTTGTCCGGTGGTGAATTAAGTTTTTGCTGTAACCGCTCAATTTCTTGATTAAGATGCACGTTAGTGGCTCGCATTTGATGAAGTTCAGCTGTAATAGTTCGCAATTCATTACGTAGTGCTGTCACTTGCCGTTTTAAACTATCGTATTCAACCCGTTTAATCACTATAGAGCTATCATCTACAGTGGATGAAGTTAAACTGCCGATACGACTAGAGCTAAATGTCTCTAGTTCTAATTGAAGCCGGAAGATCCGCTCAGTCAATAGCTGAATATCTTCATTCTTCTCATTAAGAGACTCTTGGTGATCAGCCCGCGATTGTGCTAGAAGGCCCTGAAGCGATTGTATAGTCTCTTCGTATTGAGTATTCATTTTCAAAACTGCTTCTTGGATTGACACTGACCGATCAATATGATCTTGTCCTGTCATTGTTTGACTATTTTTTCTTCGGCTGCTGTGGGCTAGCGTATTAAATTCATCGTTAATATCACTAGTACTTTGGCTAGAAGACGGTAAAATAGCTGAGTATATACTGTCACAATCACTTTCTGTGTCCTCATCGGTTTGACTACGATTATTGACTTGAGTGGCACGCTTCTTCCAGTAAACAACCTCCATTTCCAGCTTTTTGATTGCTTGTGTCAAAAATGCGCTAGACTCAATCTTGGTAATTTCAGGCGTCGATTGGATCGCCCGGGCTCGTTGGGCGTAGGTTAAAGTATTAAGCGTTTCCGAATAATAGAATTGCTCACAGGTAATACACGAAATCAAATATGTAATGGCCCGCTTTCCTAAGGAGTCTTGTAAAACACGAGTTAGTTTAGAGTCCCTATATGAAATATGCGCAACAGACGGTGACGAATTAATTGAAGTGACTGAGGACGGGGCGGATTTGTCGGATAACTGGGAAATCACTTTTCCTAAGTTAGCCAAGCCGGAATTGATAGAAATTCCTTCTTTAGCTTTATCTCCTACAGCTCCTGTTGTTTTTAAGCGTTCACTACCGGCCAAATCAACAAAGTTCAGCTTGCTCACTGTTTCTGATGCCACAAACCAATCATTATGAACTTCATCAAACTGATGGTCTTGCTTTGTAAGGTAAACTGTAAAAATAGCATGAGAACGGGATGATTCAGCGTTAATCACGGTAGAGCTTGTCTGCCGAGACCGACAACCCAAATTCAAAAGATGGAGCAAGTCACTGACAGAATCCACTCTAATTTGACTTAGTCCTGTAAATACGATTTCACCCTTGGAATTTTCCCTTATTGTAATGGGAGTAGCATGAACGTGATTTGGTCCATGGCCTTGACTGTGGCTTGGTTTGATTAGTAAATCCCGAATTTGTTCATTATAAATCTCTAAATAAGAAACTCTTATAATGTAGGAGGTGCTGTTATTCTCTGAATTCGACTTCAATTGCGGAAACATGAGTTCTGCGGCGCGAGAAATGATTCCCATAGACTCGCCATTAGTGCCCATGGTATAACTTTTTCCAGATCCAGATTGGCCATAAGCCATAATAGATACATTATACCCCTGAATAAACGATGTTAGACTGCTGGAGATATGATCCCATAATTGTTGTTGTGTTGTATCCTGGTCAAAGACCTGATCAAAGTTAAACTTCTTGCGAGTTTGGGCGTTTTTAATACTAAGTGATGTCGCAGATATATCTTCAATGGCGGATGTCCTCATGTGGGCGGGTACAACATCATATCCGGGCTCCGATGGGGAAAGGGCTGGTCTCAGTCTTATAGCTGAGCATGGTTAGATTACAAACATAAAAATGAACAAATTAACAAATACAACATACCAACATAAACTGATACTAATGAATCAGTTTTTTCATTTCGAGAGCAGCCAGGCTTTACTGGCGAAAACAGGGATGCGGATGATGATGATGAGGTTGAAGGGGATGATGACAGCGGATATGACGATCTAAATGTTTGTGCTTTTACAGGGGTCGCAGTGTCACTGCCTCCACTCGAAGGCTGTTGTGGCATAGTGGGTGATAACAGTGAGCGTCTAGGAATATTAGATTTAGTAAGTTCTGACATTAAGTACTTTCGGTGACTTTTTATCCTTATTTTTATTGTTTATTTCGCAAATTGCAGGGGTGTTGGAGGCGTGTTTGCGACTACGGGTGGCGGAAAGAAAGATGCTACAAGTCACCTGTCGTAACAACCTTTTTGGAACTTTGTCAATTAAAAGGTCTGTTTTTCCAAAATAAAATTCAGTGATGAAAAGGCCCATATAACACGTATATATTTCTATGTTAAAATTATTGCCTTCCAATTATCTTTAGAATTACCCTCAAATATACAAAATAGAAAGATGGTATCTGCATTTGTTTACTGCAGCTTGATCCAATTATAATGAATGAGGCTTCTGCGCCACACCCATTTTACTTCACCGAACCATCAGGCTGTCACTCAAACAGAAAAATAACGTACCTTAATCAAACAATTATGGAAAACCGTACAATACGAAGCGCAGATACTGTTCTAGATACTTTTAGTCAATGCGATTTAGTTCCTCATGTGTATATTGATACCAATTTGTCTTCTGAATCATTAGGAGACAATGGGAGCACCCATGACTTGTTGAGCCCAGAATACATGCAACGGCTCTTTGAGGCCTCGGGGGATCTACTAGCTCAACTAGATCACGGTTCACAAGAACTTACAAAGAGACTCGAAACACTAGCTGCTAAATTAGCTACGTCAGGTCGTCGACTAACTTATGATATTAGCCTCCTCAAGAGTGAGTTGGCCAGTTTGCAAAATGCAATAGACGATGACATGCAGCCTCGAATTCACCAGCTGGTCGCTGAGGTCAGTCAGGATAAAGTCATTGATAAGTTGACCGATTTAGATCAGGTAAAGCGCGGGTTGGAGCAAGTCATAATATTGTTTGATGAAGCCGACATGTTTGATGAATCTGGAGTGACTAAGGATGTAAATGTATTGATTGAGCGAGGCGATTATAAGGGTGCCCTTGCGAAATTGGATCGTGTTGATGAGGTCTGCAAAATCTGGCAAGGCACCAATGTATTTCCGCGCCGGGTTCAGTTTTTGGCTGACTTAAGAAACAGACTGGTAGAAGCTCAAGCGAAAGCTAATCCTACCAAAGCCACAGTGGAAACTGTGCTACCTACATCTAGCCCGGCTAACCTAGCGGATAAGGATAAGACAGACGACGAAAAACAGACCAAAGATAGCTATTACAGTATTTTTGGTCAGCTAGGGCGAAAAATTGGTTATTGAGTACGCGCCATAATTAACATTAAGAATCAATTAGAAACAAACTATATTACAGTAGATACCGATGACACCGGAATAAATTACATAGGAGAATTATCAAAATCAGGCGTCCTTTTTTTGTTCAAACTCGGTTTTTATAAAGAGGATTCATCTTCCAACTGAGATAAAATGAGCTTCTGTTGGGCATCATCAAAGATATTGACGCCTTCCTTCAAAGCATTGATAAGTAAAGGTAATGATTTGGGTTGAAAATCCTTACTTTCCCGTAATTTTACAAGATCATCTCCAAACTTAGTGGTCATCAGGCCCAGATAATAAGACTCAAATTTTTCTTTGTTGACATTATCAAATGATTTAAGTTCCGCTGGAATCAAAGATTCCGGGTCCTTGATTACCTCAACCGTAGCAGCGACATCATCATCAATATCCTCGAACTCGGCTTCTGAAACATCATCTTTCATAACTACCTCAGATTCACGCGTCTATTTTTTAGGTCAGTATTGGATTAAATAAAAATACGAGTACCAGCTTTTATCACACAAATATATAGATGTATTTACGACTTACGTGGGGGATCTCATTATCACTATCGGAGGAAGAATCAGAGGAGTCAGAATCCGACGAAAAGTCTAAAAATAGTAAGTATGAATACAATCATTAATTAAAAAAAGAATCAAAAAGAAATAATATTAAGAAAAGATCATAATAAAAATACAAGAGGAAAAAATCCTCTACAATTAGGCTGGTATTGACACCCAACAACTACTTCTGATCAACCAAACTCACCTTCGGTTCTCTTTTTGGTATTTCTGCGACGGCGCTTCTTATTGCCGCCGTCTAAACCGCTCTTCGCACTGTGTATCGTAGACATTACACTAATAACTTTAAACTAGATTTAGTGCAACAAGCATGATGAAAGCTGCTACAACTTCATTATCGATTTCTCTGTGGGACCGCCGCAGATCAGCGTCTGGGCGTATTTATAAGTCTGGATCACCAAACCATTGTCTTGACTATGATGATCTATCTGACCTATAGACGGTGGCGGGCTATTTATTTTAGGTGCTAGTACTAGCTTAATCAATCAAAATGGACAGCTCTAAATATGGCGATAAAGATATTGATGCCATGGTGGCATCCGGGAGCAAAGCTTATGGGTTAAAGCAGTATGAGGAGGCGGCTGACTACTTCGGTCAGGCCTGTGAGTTATACGCGGCCGAAAATGAACAACAAGACGAGCCCACGTTATTGTTTTTATACGGTCGGGCTATTTTTGAAACAGGCGTGCAAAAATCCGAGGTTTTAGGGGGTAATGGCGGTCGTGCAGACGGGGACGAAAAGGCTGAAAGAAATACTGCCAAAGCTGAACTGGCTGAGCCAACCGCCCAGTCTACGATCAATAAGTCCTCTACAGAGAAAACTAATCAGGGCGAGCTTTTTCAATTTCAAAATGACTTTGAAGACGTCAGCAGCGGGAACGAGAGTGAAAGCGATGCCAAAGTGGGCACCGGCGATAATGATGCCAATGAAGACGAGTTTGAAACTGCATGGCAGATTCTTGACCTCTCCAGATCCTTATTTGAAAAAAACCTGGAAGCATACGTTGATGTCAAGGGGAAAAATAGCGTGTCTCGTGTGAATAGTTCGCAACCTGAGTATGAGGATATGAAAAAATTAGCAGAATGTTACGATATCTTAGGTGAGGTGTCATTAGAATCTGAAAACTTTGCCCAAGCCGCTGCTGATCTACAATCAGCGCTGGATCTTAAGAATCGCTTATACGATTTTTCTTCTACATTTATTTCCGAGGCTCACTACAAGCTATCACTAGCATTAGAATTCCACGTTATGGATCCCACATCCAAGAAGCAATCTATTGAAGAAATGCAATTGGCTATCAACAGCGTCAAGGAACGCATTCGTATAACTCAGCAGGATGATTCTGAGCTCGTTCGGGATCTGGAAACGCGGTTGCAGGATTTGAAAAGTTCTGATGAGGATTTGATTAAAGAAAAAAATCGAGTTTTACAGGGAATTTTAGGACAGACTGCCGAACCCCCTGTAGCCCCGAGCTTGTCTCAATCCTCAGGAAGTCCGGTGGTTAATGATCTAACATCAATGGTGCGAAAGAAGCCAGATAGTGCTAAGGAAAGTAAGCGGAAAGCAAATTCAGAAGAAATTGGCTCATCTAAGAAACCTCGTATTTAATTTTAATTGTTACATCAAAGGAAAAAAATTACAAAATCGAAATAATCAGGATAAAAGTAAATTCACTAAAGCCAGGTTCCAAACTTATAAATTTGTAGTTATATACAAACTCTTAGCCCGCTCTGATTGCGTAAACAATTAAAGTCCCAAGCATCAAAACAAACAACGAATCCTTTTGTCCAATGTCTTTCATCGTCCATCTGGCAATAACACGTCCTTTTCACACTTTCGTTATATCGGCTCCATTGTGTCCCAAGCTCAACATTACATTTTTGGAGTTCTTTTCCGTGGTCATAATTTGTTTTGTCTTTAATAATATCCAATTTGTTTAATGTCTATCGGTAAGTTTGTCATTCCGGGAAAGAAGGGGGTGTTTTCCGAGCGAGACGTGGCAGTTTGGCATCGTTTTTCCTGCTTCACAATTCAGTTAATCGAGTATCAACTAATCCTTAATATTTTTTGTGCTTTCTTGAAATTTAGAAGATAACCAAGTTTTTGAAGACGCAGAATCGCGTACAAGCCTGGGATATTCCTTAGCCCCTACTGAAGCCAGCAGTTCTCACGAAACTGAAACGAGTGTCCCTAGTAATAATGTTGATCTAGTTCCGACGTCTGTTACAGCACCAACACTTGAAGAAGGTCGCATTGAGGAGTCTAATTTGAATATTGCTATCGATACGTCACTGTCGACCTCTACTCCGGTCGAAGAGACCAACTCCATTGAACGAGGAGCCCCTGGCAAACCCGTAATTGTGCAAAAAAAATTGAACGGATACGTGGGCTTTGCCAACCTTCCCAATCAATGGCACCGTAAGAGTATTCGCAAAGGGTTTAGTTTAAATATAATGGTGGTGGGTGAAAGTGGATTGGGTAAGTCTACCCTCATAGAGACATTATTCAATATGTCATTGTACGGCCCTAAAACCCCACGTCAACCTGGTCATGAATTGGCTAAAACTATCGAAATCGAATCCGTAACGGCCGATATTGAGGAGAATGGTGTACGCTTACACCTCACCGTTGTGGATACACCCGGCTTTGGCGATTTTGTCAACAATACTGATTCCTGGAAGACAATAATAGACAATATCGATGCGCGGTTTGATGCTTACCTAGACGCTGAAAACAAACCTAACCGTGTTGTTATTAATGATGATCGTATCCACGCTTGCATTTACTTCATTCAACCCACTGGCCACTCGCTGAGTGCGTTGGATATCACTGTCCTCAAACAACTCCACCGTAAGGTCAACATTATTCCTGTTATTGCTAAATCGGACATGCTTACTGATGAAGAACTTTTAGCGTTCAAGTCCCGTATTCTCGCTGATATTGCCCACCAAGGTATCGAGATCTTTCAGCCACCCAAGTATGACAACGATGATGAAGAGACTCAACTGGAAAATGAGGAAATCTTTGCTAAATCACCTTTTGCCGTTGTAGGTTCATCCAATCTCGTACAAGCGAAAGATGGTAGAATGATTAGGGGTCGTAGTTACCCCTGGGGTGTGATTGAAGTTGATAATGAAGAGCATTGCGATTTTGTAAAATTACGCCAATTGCTTATTAGAACTCATTTAGAGGAGCTTAGGGAACGTACCGCAAATCAACTCTACGAACAATACCGTACGAACAAGTTATTGGAATTGGGAATGGTTCAGGATACTTCAGTGTTTATGAGTGAAGGAGAAGCTTTGTCAAACTCTGCTAGATTAGAACAGGAAATTAGCCTGCATAAAATGAAATTGGCCAAGATGGAGTCTGAAATGAAATCCGTGTTCCAACAAAAGGTAGCTGAGAAGGAGCAGAAATTGAAACGCTCCGAAGCCGAATTATTTGCTAGACATCACGAAATGAAACAACAATTAGAAGCCCAACGTTTAGAGCTAGAAGAACGTAAGGCCCGTTTGGAGCACGACCGTCCAGTTGAAGAAAAGAAAACAAAGAAGTTTTCATTGCGTTGATATCATATTACTATTTTACATTTACTAATTTTTACACTTTTTGGGGATTTTTTTGTTTTTAGCTAAACTAGATAGATATTAGATAGTCTGAAAAAAATCATTCAATTGTTTAAAATTACAGGATGCAATTATTATAACACGGTTTTTTTTACTTTTTTAATTTTTTTTGACTAGAATTAATGTAGCCATAAACTATTGGGCCTTGCGGGCACCAGAGGCACCGGTAGGTTGACGACTGGGGAAAATACGTTCGGGACTGAGACCATTACCAATGTAAACCCTAACAAAATTCTTGTAATTAGTCCAAGCGCTCTTGAGGAAAACAGGAGCTTTGGGGTGAGCCACTAACTGGTCAATTTTAACTTCCCACGTCTTGAGCGCAGCCTTGGTGAATGCGGAATGCTCGAAACGAACACGTACAAAAATGAGATAGATAGCAAATTTGACCCAAGCGGCCTTATTAAAGGAAATAACTGAGACAAAAAGAGAGGCAAGAGTGGCTAATTCCGAGGAAGCAGCGAATTGCATAGCACGGTCATTTTGAGCTTTGATGAAGAGGTTGATCTTAGTGGATAAAGGAGAAGTAGCGGGATAGCCCAAAGCGGGTAAGATATGAGATCGCACGTAAGTCAGGGCATGGAAGGTGGAGAAGATGATAAAGGGCAAAAGTGTGGAAAAAGACCGGGCAGAAAAGAGCCATAAAAAGGCAATTAATAAATAATGGATGTTATCGTCATGAAGAATGGCAAGAGGGGTTATCTTTTTGTTTTGGTAAGTTTGCTTAATGATAATACCAAAGGTGAAGATGATAGCCAAATATGCAAATCGATAGATAATGCCAGCAAACTTTTCAGAAGTGAAGAATAGTCTAAAAGTACTCAAGGAGTAAAGTACAGCACTCAGTATAACGAACACATGGCCTGTAAGATATTTTGTTAGAGTCAGGAAGAAGGCAAAGAAACCAAAACTAGCAAATCAGTAGTAGCAAAGGTTTCAAATACAAATAAGCAACTTACCAGTAAACCAGCTGAATTGGATGGTCTGAATATTGGAAAAAAGAACAAGAATAACAAATTGAATTAGTATATGTTATTTCTAGAGACAAAAGAGAAATACGAAAATCATAGTATACTAACCTTGACCAAGGGACCAAGTTTCTCTTTCAAATGGGTGAAGGAGGGCTTGACAGGCAAGGGTTTAGCAGCGGTGTCAGAGCCGCCAGCGTTAGAGGGAGTGGGCGAAGACATTAGATAATTATGGGCCTAGTATAAGCAGCAAATTTGAGCCTGAATTACTTGAATTTAGGACGAAGAACGGCGAGAATTGAATTATTGAGGATAATAGAGGGGTTGGAGGAGGCGGAGAGCAAAAACAAGAAGTGGATCGGCTCTCCCAAGAAAAGGATTGCCCGTGGCTCAGACCGCAGTTGCTTGATCCACGGGAGTAGTAAAGTCCGCGGCTGGTTTGGCCAAGAATATCAGCTTGGTAGGACCCAGTCATATGTTATAGATATATAGATATACATATATTTCTATCGAAATGCGGTAAGTATCAAGATGTGTGCGAACTCTTCTAGTGACTATATATTTGTGGAACTACCTTTCGCTCTTCAGACTTTGATATATATGATGAACGAAATGTATCAAAATCATGAACACCGGCAGGACGTGTTTTTAGATCCTAATAACTGGACTGTGTTACTGTGCTATCTAAATGGGATATTTTTATGACAAGACCAGAGTTTCTGGTTTTACCATAAAATCTTTCTGCTTTCTGGCGTATGGGCTGGACCAGATGGTTTTAGAAATCCACGGTTCCTATTCGGTTTGTGAATGATCAACCTAATCTTCTCGCTGAAATAATTACTATGTAACGTTTTGAAGGGTGAAAAGATTCCTATGGTATGTGGTTTTTTTAAAAATAAAATCTTAATGCTAATCTTGTTATTTAGAACTATTCATAGGATATTTTCTCGACCTGCTCGGAATTGGCCTATACCCTATAATGCTTTACTACGCCTACGGGCATACTCCTCAGTGGCGAATCGTCAGCCCAATTCCACGTTAAGCTCGGACCACGAAAAGGCTGATTTTGCGAACCGTAAACTTAAACTCCTTGAAATAGGTAAGCCACTTTATCCATTAATGGAAAGTGTCCAGTCCGAGACGGATGCGCCTGCAATGATGGTGCAGGACTTTATTGAAAAATATTCCTCACTAGAATACGGCGAGCCTTGTGAAGATTTCTTGACCGTTCATGGCCGTGTTATGACGATTCGCCGTGCCTCAAAAGGATTAATCTTTTTAGATGTTTATCAAAATTTTCGCAAAGTACAAGTAGTCGTTCGGCGGCAACGAACAGAGCTAACCCCAGCCAACTTCGAACAAGATCATAGCCTACTAAGACGAGGAGACATCATTTTAGCAAGAGGTAATCCAGGCCGCACGAAGGCTGGCGAGTTATCACTTTTAGCTAATCAATCGATACAACTCTTAGCCCCCAGTCTACATCCTTTGCCCGAGAACTTGACAAATGTGGTCAAACGATCACATAATCGCGTAGTAGATATTCTAATGCATGATGAGGCTCGTGAACGAATCCAATTGAGATGGACGGTGATGAGTTATATTCGAGAATTTTTCAATCAAAGGCATTTCACAGAAGTTCATACGCCTATTTTGTCTTCTTCAGCTGGTGGTGCCTCAGCAACGCCCTTTTCGACAGTCTCGGAAGCCGAAGATAAACTCAGACTTTCTATGCGAATCGCTCCAGAACTATGGCTTAAGCGATTTATTATCAGTGGTTTCGATCGCGTATACGAAATTGGGCCCTGCTTCCGTAACGAGGGTATTGATGCAACACATAATCCGGAGTTTACAACTTGTGAGTTTTACCAATCCTTTGCCAGCTTGTCCGACTTAATGACCATCACGCAAGAATTACTGGTTGGTCTTGTAACGCGGGTAGGAGAACGCCACCCGTTTTTCAACAAACCCATTTCTGAGCTTCAACGACAACTGATTCAGCCGATCAAAGTCTTGGACTTTGTCAGTGAAATTGAGGCCCAAAGCGGGGCTAAATTGCCGGTCGATCTAGCTTGCCAGACAAGTCTTGTTGCCTTTTATAAGTCGCTTAATTTAGCACTGCCTTCGCCCGAATCACCTGCCAAATTGCTTGATCACCTTGCTGGGATCTATATAGAACCTCACTGTATAGAGCCAACCTTTGTTATTAATCATCCGGCTGTGCTATCGCCATTGGCCAAATCCCATATTTCTCAAGCTAGTATTGACCAAGATATACCTTGCCGCCCGCTAGCGCGGCGATTTGAACTATTTATCAAAGGGAAGGAGTTTGCTAATGCTTATGAAGAGGAGAACAGTCCCGAAGTTCAGAGCACGAAATTCCGGGATCAGTTAAAAGATAAAATGGTATTCAAAGATTCTGAGGCACCCTTGCCTGATGATAATTACGTACGGGCAATGGAATGGGGGATGCCGCCTACAGGTGGTTGGGGACTGGGCATTGATCGGCTATGTATGCTCTTAACGGGCGCGACCCGAATTGAACAAGTTTTGCCGTTTGGTAGTTTGAGGTCGGTTAATAAACAGTAGTCCCAAAATCCAAATTAGCATAAACAGTAGTAAGTTATTTCATCTAGATTTAAAGCTTTTGGCTGTCTCAAGGGTGCCTAGAGTTAGATCAGACGGTGACTCAGTATATAGTAATAAATATCACTCTCAATTTATTGAGTTATCGCAAGTAGTAGTATTCATAGAAATCTCCCTACTATTACAGGTACACCTTTGTTCTGAATAAAAATCTATTTATTAACTAATTGATAACTGTCACAGAAACATGTACTAGCATCGTATTGATTAGTAAATCACTTTCATTATTAAAACGTTTGCTTATATTTTGGTTCATATACACCATTTGCTTATGAGAATTTGGCGCGTCGTTGGGAGCCATAACTCGACGCGACGCGATCCAAAACCCTCCTAAATTACGCAACTGGGTTTAATTTTTAGTTGTATTGTATTGGCTTGGTTTTCTTTCTCAATATTAAGATTGGAAAAAAAAATGGCCGTATGCGAAACTCGAGCTCGGTTTTCACCGCCGTCGTTACCCTTACAGGTAACCCATAATACTACTCATTTCTATACTGAGATTCCGAGCAACATAAGCAATGACCCTTCAGGTGAAGTGGTTTTGGGTGTAGATGAAGCAGGTCGGGGTCCTGTTCTGGGCCCGATGGTATATGCGGCAGCATATTGTTCCGTCCACTACTTGGATCAGCTAAAATCGTATGGTTTTGATGACTCTAAGGCATTGTCAGCAGAGTTTCGCCTGGGATTATTGCAACAAATGTGCGAAACCGCAGATTTGGTAGAGAATGTCGGGTGGTGTACGACAACAATGTCTGCGAGAGATATCGCACGTGGTATGCTTCGGCCGGTCTCGCATGGCGTATATAACTTGAATGAGCAAGCCCATGATGCTACTATGGCACTGATCCAGGGAGTCTTGGATCGTGGTGTGAACGTTAAGCGAGCATATATCGATACTGTTGGCCCACCAGATAAGTACGAGGCCAAGCTGAGTCGACGGTTTCCGGGGATTAAGTTCACTGTGGCCAAGAAGGCAGATTCACTGTACCCTATCGTTAGTGCGGCCAGTATATGTGCTAAGGTAACTCGAGACGCCTCGCTTGCCACAATGGACTGCAGCGGTGGTAAATGGGGGAGCGGGTATCCCTCAGATAGTAAGACTTCGACATGGTTGAGGTCGCAGGTGGACCCCGTATATGGCTGGGGAAATGTAGTTCGGTTTTCTTGGGGTACTTGCCGCGATGCCCTGGAGCAGGGTGGCGGTGTAAATATTGAATGGTAAGTATACTAATTCAATGCGCTTTATAAATCTACAATCACTAACTAGCTTTTACAGGGCGGATGATATCGAGACCGAGACTTATGGGGTAAAGTCGCTGTTAGAGCGTGTCCCGGTTCAACCACAGCAGCTGGAGTCTTTGGCAGTGTCTACACTATGGTACGGATCAGGGGTTCGTGATTTTGACGATTAAACCATCATTGATACATTGAAGAGAGTTGTTTTGATTTTTTGTGCTTTTACATAGTATGATAATAGTGATTATATAAATATAGTATTTTTTATGTAATGGTCAGCGCATAAGGCAATATAGTTATATATTACGTAACAATGTCGACACTAGTAGGTATCTCAGACTAACACGCTCTCTGGACCATTGTCCACTTATATCTACTGACTCCACGATAGAAGAATTTTGCGAATTTTACAAACCAAAAACTTCACTAAAAAACAGGTTAAAAATATTATAATAATGTCCATATTTATCATAAAAGTAGCGTGGAATGGACTAAACGACTCCTCACTGCCAGGCGTGCATGCGTGGTCCCGACCCGCAGTATACTTGGGACCGTACCCCTCCAAACCGCGACCGTCAAATCGAGGCCCTTGGAACGGACGAAAATCAACCGACAGTTTGACCACCGTCGGTTTACGATTTTACTCTTTTTTCCTACTTGTCTCGAGTTTTTTTGATATTATTATATAGATATCTGGTGTGTGTTTGGTATCTCTAGCCTGTTTCTCTCACCCGCTCCTCCACTCTTGCTCTCTATCGCTATCTCGTCCGCCATGTCTGCTATTGCCACCTTTGCCCGTGTGGCTCCCCGCGCCGTGTTGCGACTCTCTGGGTACGTTTGGGTCGACGTTTTTAAAATCTTGTGTTGATCAAGACAAATCTGTAGAGGGCTTTCTTCAAATTGGGTCGCTTTGTCGATACTCTTTAAAACCACTGAGGCTCTCTGGCTTTTTATTGGTTGCCCTTTTTTGGCTTTTTTTTGCTAAACTTTGAACTAACTCCCGTATAGTGCCCCTCGTGTCGCTACACCCTTATTTGCGCGTCTCTACGCTTCTAAGACCTATCCTGCCCATACCATCATTGGCATGCCCGCTTTGTCCCCTACTATGACCCAAGGTAACGTCGGAACCTGGCACAAGGCTGTCGGTGACTCGTTAACACCTGGTGATGTCTTGGTGGAAATTGAAACCGACAAGGCCCAGATGGATTTCGAGTTCCAAGACGAAGGTTTCTTGGCTAAGGTCATTCTTGACGCCGGTGCTAAGGATGTTCTCGTAAACACCCCTATTGGTGTTTTTGTCGAAAACTCCGAAGACGTTGCCGCCTTTGCTGATTTTGTCTTGGAGGATTCTTCTGCTGCCGCTCCCGCCCCTGCTGCCGAAGCTAAAGATGAACCTGCAGTTGCTGAATCTACCGAAGCTCCCAAGGTCTCGGCTCCCACTTCTGAAGCTAAGAAGTCTGATAGCGCTACCACCGGTCGTATCAATGCTTCTCCTCTGGCTAAGCAAATTGCTTTAGAAAAGGGCATCCCTCTCAAGGACGTTAAGGGTTCTGGCCCTAATGGCCGTATTATCAAGCGTGATCTTGATAGTTACAAGGCCCCCGCTGCTGCTGCCCCTGCTGCTGCTTCTGGTAAGGCTGCTGCCCAGCCAGCCTCTGCTGACTACGAAGATATCCCTCTTACCATGATGAGAAAGACTATTGCCAAGCGTCTTGTGGAATCTAAGTTAACCAACCCCCATTACCAAGTTTCTTCTACCGTATCGGTTGATAAGCTTATGCAACTTAGAGCTGCTCTTAATGCTGTTTCCGAAGACAAGTACCGTATTTCAGTTAACGATATCTTTATTAAGGCTATGGCTGCTGCCAACAAGGCTGTTCCTGCCGGTAACTCTGCTTGGTTGGAAGCCGAAGGTGTTGTTCGCCAATACAAATCCGTCGATGTTTCTGTTGCCGTTGCCACTCCTAGTGGCTTAATTACCCCCGTCATCAAGAACGCCGACACCAAGGGCCTTGTGGCTATCTCCACTGAAGTTAAGAAGTTGGGTAAGTTAGCCAAGGAAAATAAGCTTACTCCCGATCAATACCAAGGTGGTACCATTACCATCTCGAACTTGGGTATGAACTCTGCTGTTAACTCATTCACTGCTATCATCAACCCTCCCCAGGCCGCTATTTTGGCCATTGGTACTTTACAAAAGCGCGCCATTGAAGATGCTGGTTCTGAATCTGGTATTGCCTTTGAAACTGTCATTACTGTCACTGCTTCCTTTGATCACAGAGTCATTGACGGTGCCGTCGGTGGTGAATGGATCAAGGCGTTCAAGCGCGTTGTCGAAAACCCCCTTGAATTAATGTTATAAGTTTAGTCCCTTTTTTAGTTTTCTTGGTCGGTATAAGCCTACTAGAAATTTAATGAGTGTGATTCTTTGAAAAACAGACCATCATGATTCAAGTCTAATGATTCATATATAATACTTATATAATACTTTCAATAATAAAGAACAAAATAGATTCTACAGATATTATGTTCACCCCATAAGTACTTAGATGTAGGATGGTGTTTTTTCTTCCGGGTAACTCCCGATCATACAACTGATTTAAGATCTAAAGAAAATCAACGTGTGAATCAACATCCTAGGATAATTCCTAAAGATTTACCCCTTTCCCTGCCAACTCAACTAGATATGGACTTTTATACACCCGAGGAGACTGATGGTGTGCGATTCACCTGGAACGCTTTGCCGCAAACCAAACTTGAGGCCTCCAAGACGGTAGTGCCCTTTGCTAGTGTATATAAACCCCTGCAAGCGCGTTCCGACCTTCCCTTACTTCAATACGAGCCGGTTATTTGTCATAATCAGGAATGTAAATCAATTCTGAATCCTTATTGTATGCTTGATCTCACGAATCATACTTGGATCTGTGCACTTTGTGGTAAACGGAATAGTTTACCCACCCACTATACGGCCGTCACTGCCGAATCCCTTCCTGTGGAATTAAGCCCGGCTGGTACTACTGTTGAGTATATCCTAAATCGTAAGGTGCATTCACCATTAGTATTTTTATACCTGATTGATTTATGTGTGGATAAATCTAGTTTAAATGCTCTTAAGGATACAATCTTAGTTAGCATGTCTTTGTTACCGGCTCACGCCCGTATCGGGCTGGTTACCTATGGCACTGTTATTAATGTTTATGAGCTGGCCGCACAGGGCTGTACTAAGTCATATGCATTTAGAGGTGATAAAGAATATACCTCCCAGGCTATTCAGGACATTTTGGGTTTTATGTCTAATGACCTTAAGAATCCTAGAGTTGCTGGTGGTCCTGCTAACATTGTACCTCAATCGACAGCGTCACGGTATTTCCAGCCCTGCGAAGAGGTTCAGTTTTCAATGGCTGCCATTCTAGAAGAATTGCAACCGGATTCATTTTCAATTGCCTCGGCTCATCGAGCTCGACGCGCCACCGGGGCTGCCATTAGATTGGCCCTAACTATCCTCAGTAGTGCGTTCCCTAGCACTGTAGCTCGTTTGATGCTATTTAATTCGGGTCCTTGTACAATAGGGCCGGGTTCCGTAGTTGATATTAGCTACAAGCACCCTATTCGATCACATCATGATATTAAAGATAATAACGCTAAACACTTTGTCAAGGCTGCCGCTTACTATGATTCTTTGGCTAAGGTGGCCACCAGTTATGGTATTGTAGTGGATATTTTCGCTGGTTGTTATGATCAAGTGGGTCTCGCGGAAATGGCTGCCTTAGCTAATCGTACTGGTGGTGCTATGGTCATTACTGATGATTTCCAAACATCCATTTTTAAACAAAGTTTTCAAAGGTTGTTGTCGACCGATACTAATGGTGACTTGCAAATGGCTTTCAATGCTAACTTTGAAATTAAGACCTCCACTAATCTTAAAATATGTGGTCTTTTAGGACAGGCGATTTCGCTTAATAATAAATCAAAACACGTTTCCGAATCGACGGAAATAGGTATTGCGAAAACAAGTAGCTGGAAAATGTGTGGTCTTACACCACATAGCACTTACACGGTGTTTTTTGAAATTGGATCTAAACAACCCACTATGACGCCGGCCAATGTTCCAGGTAGCAATGCATCACCACAACAAGCTCAAGGTCTGATTCAATATATTACTCACTATCAGCATTCCTCGGGAACTTTTCGACTTCGAGTAACTACAGTGGCGCGCGCTCTCTATCCTGGATCCTCGCCGCTTATTAGCCAATCGTTTGATCAGGAGACTGCGGCGGTAGTCCTGGCTAAACTAGCGATGTACAAATTTGAATCAGGTAAAATGTCCTCGGATGAAGTTATCAAATGGGTTGATAAACTTTTGGTCCAGTTATGTGCCAAATTTGGTGAATATCGCCGTGATGATGTAGCTTCATTTAGGCTTGGCCCAGCTTTTTCTATGCTTCCACAATTTATCTTTCACCTTCGCCGATCACAGTTTTTACAGGTGTTCAATAATTCCCCAGACGAGACTACATTCTATAGGCATACACTTATGACTGAGGATGTATCTAACGGCTTGATTATGATTCAACCAAGTTTGACTCGCTATGCCATCGATGAAGATCCTGCCCCAGTGTTGTTAGATTCCCTTAGTGTTAAACCTGATACAATCCTGCTTTTAGACACCTTCTTTCATATCTTGATTTATCATGGTGAGACTATCGCTGCCTGGCGAAAGGCCGGATATCAGGATAATGATGAGTATAGTAATTTCCGTGCTCTGTTGGCTCAACCGCGAGCTGACGCAGCTGAACTACTTTTCGACCGGTTCCCACTCCCGCGATTTATTGACACCGAAGCTGGGGGGTCGCAGGCACGTTTTCTGTTTTCGAAACTAAACCCGACGAATAGCTATAGAGAGATGGACGGCTTTGGTTATCAGACATTAAACGGACCCTCTGGAGTTTCCGGTGGCATAGCTGGTGCTACTGTGGTATTAACGGATGATGTTAGTTTACAGGGGTTTATGCTACATTTATCAAAACTGTGCGTCTCAAGTAAAGAAGCTTAATCATATGTCTTTTTTAGAAAGAAAGAAAATTACTTTGAACGATCTTTTTAGCTTGAACTTGCTTAACTTTTTATCTCCAACCATTCATGTCTAAATTTTTGAATTTTTTTTTTTTTCAGACTCAAAACAATTCAATACTGCATACGTTGGTTATAGTTAGATCAATACATCACATGTCTGAGAAGAGGAAGAAATGATAAACATAGATTGTATATATTTTGCGTAATAAATAAACGGATTCGGGCAGGCTTTTCCTCTTCCCGCAAATCTCAGGCTTTTTATTCTTCTGTTTTTAGGTTAACTGAATCTATAAATGCTAATCAAGAAAATGAATAAAACAATACGCCACACAACACTCATTTTCCACTTTTATTTTTCACTCGCAGATCTTTTTAGTTAAATAGTATATTGAAATACATAAAAGTATATTAGTAAATACAAATAAATTATATCAGGTCCTTTCTCTAATCACTAAGACATTATGGTTAAGTCGATAATTTGAACCAATTACAATTGTCAAGATATATGATTAAAAGTACTTCATTCTCAAAGCATCAGCAAAACTGGGATGTTCACCGGCCATCGTTGACTCTGACGACTTCAAGGAATTGATCTCACCGTTGCTTAGAATTGACGATTCCTTTGCCACCAATGGCGCGGGTGACATGCAGTGATCAAAATCAGATACTCCTGATCGAGGAACTACATCCGTACTTGGTGGCATCAAAGAATCATTACCCTCGTCGATATCGTGATTGAATTGACGAATTGCGTTGGCAAAATTGGATAAAGCAGAATGAGGTCTTACAGATGATGGTAACGATGGTGACGGTGACGAAGAAATTGAGGATATGGGAGGTGGGTATTGACTGAGTTTATAGTCAGTTATCTCATTATCAATTTGAGCAAGGGAGGCAAAGTTGCTTTGAGAGCTTCGGGCGAGAATCTCGTTCGCAGTCTCCAAGGGGAAATCACCAGCGGGATCAGCATAGCCGCCAAACTGAGGGTCAACGTTCTTAACCAAATAATCAGTATCGTCAGCATAATATGAGATATTACTGGCAAAATGAAAACCTTCTGCGGCATCCATGATTTCAGCATCACCATTAGCGATAGGTGAAGAAGTAATGTCAGAAGGAAATTCTTCCTTGTCATTGGAGTCCATCTGGCCCTCATCAGAAATTTGAATAGAAGGATGAAACGATTCAATATCATGACCGACAACAGATTGGGATGTATCACCCAGTTGAACAACATTCCGTTTCGGGTTTTCGGTGTAAGGCTTCATATCATCAGTTTCGACAAAATGAGAGTCGGTGTCAATAGACGCTCGTTTACTATCGCTTATATCAACATTGTTGGTTCGGTTATTTTGATTATTGACATCAACTATCTCGACTGGGCGCATAAAATCGTCCCTACTATAGTTTTTGGCTTTATCTGGTTTCCCGTATTGCACCCTCTCAATGCTATCCTCATCACGAAGAGGATACTCGCCACAGAAAGCTGTGGCAGCTACCATCTTCCAGGCATCAGCGAACTGGGCAATCTTGTATTCAGCATCCCAAATTGAGACAGCCTGAGGCGTAGTTATTTGAGAATCTATAGACTGAACTTTTGGAAGTTCGATACTTAGATCATTATGAAGAACAGGCAAATTATGCCCTGCCGCAAGACTGGGTTCCGAGTATCTTGGTATGGTGTCGCCAGCCGGGGTATTTGACTCTGTAATGTGATCGGTACCCTTAATCAACGTATCTTGTTCTTTTTTGGCCAGACCATGGGGGACAACTTTTTCCAAGGAGTTAACACTGACAGTATCAAAATTGTTTACAGGATATTCAGATAAAGAAGGGATATAGTCGGCCGCGGTTCTTTGGGGAATATATTCTTCAGGTGAAATTGAACTAATACCTTTTTTGTGAGTGGTATAAGTTAAGTTATCAGATTCTAGTTCTGACTTTTCTGGGGGGGTATCTAAGTAACTTTTTTCAACCTCTACATACTGAGTGGTGATATCCAACGGAACTTTATGAATCACCAAAACATTCTGACTTTCTTGATCTATTTCGGTGCCTGCTATGTCTACGCCGCTCTTCTTAGCTTCGGGTTGGCTATCAATAACCTCGTTAGTAATTAATAAAGTATCGGCAGTATTATCCCAAGCATAAGGGCACATATCGGTAGCTTCAACATTGGGTTGAATCTCTATTTCACGACTCTTGGTTTGGAAACCAGCATTAAAATCCAAGTCGCTAGAATTTATTTGCTCAATCAATGCGGGTGTTTCTTCTGTAACCTCCCTTGTCTGGTCGAGTTGAGAATTTAGTTCAGCATCAATATTTATCTGATTAGGTTCAGTATCACTTACTACTAATACGTCCGTATTGTTCTGTACAATAATATTATCCTCAAGTTCCACAGTGTCGACGACATTCCCATCGGGAACCTTGGACACTTTAGGTAACGATGTGGGCTCAGAAGACTCCAAAGAAGAACCATATATGGAAAATCGGCGAGCAGTCGAAGTGGTAGATCGGGAAAAGAGACTCAGACGTGACTTGGCCTTATTTTGGTGGAGGTTCGAATTCTTCTTATTGCTTGCGGTTTTAGTGGTAATGGTTGCAGACTTTTTGACAGTTACGGCTTCCTTAGGCAGGGGTAGGGATGATAGAGATTCCTTCGGCTGGGAAATAGGTAACGAAGCAGTAGATGCCCCCTTGGTTGACTTTGAATTAGACCTGGGTAAATCAGCTAAGTTTGATTTATGTTTATTATTATTGTAGTTGTGATTAGCGTTGTTTTTATTCAGCTTCAAAAGTGTGCTCAAATTACCCGATGACATTCGACGTACAGGGTTTCCATTGGAGCTATTATACCCAGTATATCGATCACCCCCCTTGCTGGATGGTTCAGGTAATGCATTAATAAGATCCTCGGCAGTCAGATTGAATTTGGAGGGAGTTGGCACGTTCAGCACCGACAATCGGGAATGAGAATTTGAATTTGAGCACGAATTCGAATTACTTTCACCATTACTGCTACTAAAATTGGAATCACTATAGCTATCGTTTTCGACGATGTTTTCCGGGGTTGAAAACTCAGACGAGGGTGAATTATAACTTTCGATACTGTTAAGATTGGGACAGGAACCATTCGCAGTAGAATTCCTTGTCCAGTATTGATATCCCAGAGGCGAAGGCGTTGTAGATACAGGCATAGACTTTAGGGATCCTAAATGAAAAGAGGACGCTCGATCGTTATCCAGGTAAATAGGCGTAATGGTTGTCCCCTGACTATTATTACGCTGACCGCGACGAGACGCAGCCATCCGTATAGGAGACTGTTGCGACTGGCGTTGTGAATTGTTATTGGCCGAGGCAGGGGAGTAGAATAGGCCTAAGCTTACACCGGATTTGGGGTTTTTCACAGTCTCTGATACGTGAGTAAAGTTTGAATGGCCATGGGCTACGGTCAAAGTAGCCAACTCTTCGACAGATAGAGGTTCGGTTTCTAAAGAACGAAGAGGTATTAGTATTTGGCAATAAGCTGAATATACACATTGTCAAACAATATCAAGGGAAAAAAATGGAAAAATAGTAAGAAAAAAAGTGAAAAAGGACAAATAAAAACATACCATCACCATTGAAGTCGGAGTCCAGCGGAGAGCCAGGTCGCGTTTTTCGACGGTGAAACAAACGATTGACTGATACCATTATTTAAACTGGAATAAATAAAACAAATAAGAGCTTGGCCTCAGTCTTTTTTTTTTTTAGATAGTTTTGATTTTCCAAACGAGCGAGCTTGTTAAGCGAGTGTGGTGTGTAGTCGAGCTGAATCAAGCAGCGAGCGAATAACAAAGGAGGAATAGTGCTTTAGGGTGGAAAATCCTCGAGTCAAATACAACCACAGCGAGCGAATAATCCTCACGGCAAACGAAGATAAAATGGTACAAGTGCAAAAAAGGCAGGGAAAGTTGATCAAAAACTCGGGCAAAACTTTTGAAGAAACCGTCGACGACCTTAGTTCAAGTGAAATGTCACTATGTGTCTTTATTTTTAGCTACTACACTATCCAGGATGAGCGAGAAAGGGTCAAAATAAGGTCACAGTCTGCTCAGGGTCGCTGTACTTGTTTTTAGACGACCCAATAGTAGCTGCAGACAGCCGTACATGTTTCCGCACATGTTGCTGCCCGTGTGCCTCACACGCCGCAACGAAACAATGTTGGAATTGCTTGTTTGCGCTTATTTCGCATATGAAACGCCAGAGTAAATACGATTATTTGTTTTTTAATTGACAGATAATGTCCAGAAATCTTGTTCTCGGCAGAGGATTCAGAGGTTCCAGGCTGTGTCTGGCCGATACGGTATCGACACGAAAAGGGTTTTTTCGGTTTTGCAGTCAATTGGTTGTTTTCAAATAGAGTATACCTTAAATGAGGGTATACATTACACAGCTGATTGTGGGACGGTCTGGCCATAATTAGCGCCCAAAGAACCCATGGTATGAGAATAAAAACGTTTACAAATAAACAGACAAAATCTAAACCAAATACATCTATTGGGGGTTCTAGCATGCTATATCGTGTACCGCTTTCCCCTTTTGGTATACAACGCCTCGCTGGTTCTAGATATCCATCCTATTGGGAATCCAGTTCCTGCTTCTTTCTTATCCTTATTGGCCTTATCGTCTAGCGCTAAAACCAGAACTAGGTTTAGGATAATCATAGCCGAGTGGTTATGGTTCTAGGCTAATCCAAGGTAATTTCAGTTGCTCAAGGTTGTATACTCTTGATAGTCCTGGGGAACGCCATTTCATCACTGATAGGAGACGTGTAACAGGGGGTTCTATCTGTGGATGTGGTGGTTGCGTTGAAATCTGAACATGAGTAGACATTGATTTAGTAACTATTATAATAAATCGCTTAATTTCAACCAGTTTTATTATGCAAATATAAGAAACGTAGAAGAAACAAACGAATGTATTAGACGAATACCTGGCTAGAACTAAGCATTCCGACACCACAACGATGAGGATAATTGGGGATGGCCTGTCATGAGCTTGGCTATTATCTATGATGGAAAAAAACTTTATCTATTTTCAAAAGAAAAGACATGTCCCAAGCTGACAGTCCTCCATCATAGAGTATATCAATCCCCTTTTCCCCAGCCTATCAGTATAGGAAACATCTTTATCCTCAAAACTTACTACTGGCTTTTTAAATAATAAGCCAAAATAAAATTATCCTCAGGATAAACCTATGAGCTACCGAATGCATTCTATAACTCTCAGACTACCTTTTAAGGACATATATTCATACTTCTTTTGAGAAGCAGTCTTTATATACGCATTAGAGTCTATAGGTAAATAGAACTTGGCCATACTTGGAGTTATAATATCAGAGAAATGCACAATTTAGCTTGTACTAGCATTAAAAATATTTATATTGTTATAAAAAACCTCTAAGGCTTAATTAGTCAAATTACTTGATTTCTGAAATATCTCTCTCGGGTAGTTTAATACACTATATGCTGCAGATGAGTTCACTTTTCTACTAGTATAAATTTCTGGAGGCTCTTTAAGACTTGCTAAAACTTGTTTGAGTAAAAAATTTTACAACCAATAGATTAAGCACTTAATCCTATTTATTTTTCCTGAGTATTACAAAACAATTTTGTAAAAACTTATTATTTTCTCCATTTATCAAAAAAGTCACAGAATCCTTTTTGGACTTGTTATAGAATCAAAAGCTAAAAACAGTTCATGTATTCACAAAACGATTAAAACAAGAAAAAAGAAAATTAAACTTACTTTAAAGTTAAATTTTTAATAAAAAGTTTTCGGTTAATGTATGCATCCTTCTTTTCCGACTTAAAAGTTGGTTTTCGGTTTGTTTTTGTTGGTAAGAATTTTCTGAGAAAGCCTTCTTTGATAATCTTTAAAAACAACAGAATAAAATTTAGATATATTAAATAAACCCCCTCGCTGATTTTAATTAATTTCTGGGAATACATTTATTTTTGTTTCCGTTTTCTTTACTGCTTTTTGCTTTGGAAATTCACCATATAGTCTTCAAACCTAATAACCGCGCCTCAAAAGCAGGAGGCTCACAGTAAGGCCTACAGATGCTTATCTCAAACAGCCTCGCATATAAAACTCCTTTTTTTATTATTTCGAGTTGTCCATTTCTATTAGATTTTTAAAAAGGACGGATAAAAGCGATCCTTAGAAGAATTTAATAGCTGCAAAACAAGAATTCAGTTTATCTGATGGCTTTGACTACAGGTGAAATGATAAACAGTCGAAGGGTAAAGTGAACCTTTTTTGATGTTATTGGTATTGAACTAATTCTCTATTCAAAAAATAAAACAAAACAAACAAATAGTGAAAAGACCCGGCCTTTAATGTAAATTTAAACCATCAACAATTCAGTTACCTTTCACGGAAGCATCTGGCGTTGTTTAAAATGACTTAGATTGTAAACTTTAAAATAATGCTTAATTAAGGTAAAATAATATACATATAAACTATAGAAACAAGTTTGTCGTAACTGGGGAGGAAGAATTAAATTACTTACAAGTAGTTCTTCTTATTGGCGGTTCTGACGAAACCTCTTAATCTCCATTCAATGTCAGCATCCTTATTATCAACAGTTCCCAATTTGAGTTCAAACAATCTCATTTCAAAACGAGGCCCAACTTCGGCTAGTTCAGCATTGTCTCTAGTCCTGACATAGACGTGTTGTCTGACACTGATAAAGTCCTGATTATTGGAGAACGTAATCACACGAGAGCTATCCTTTTTAGCACCCGGAGGAAACAAATGCTTAAGAATGGAAGCAACACGTTTACCTAATGGGGTAGTAAAGTTTTCAAAAATCAAATGGGGATACGCTTCGGACTGATTACCGTTCTTATCAATATCGTGCCTCAAGACCACGTTGTGAAGAGAGAACGAGGCTGTGGGACCATGGGGGAAATGTGAAACAGTTAAAGCGGTGGGCACACCTCGATGTTCATGCAATAATATTAAATCAGTTGTCGACGAGGCATTGCAGGCCGAAACCAGGTTTGGCAAAACAGTACCACCTCTGTTAAGTCGGATACCGGTAGGGAACAGTAGTCGAACTTCCTTAGCGAATTGGCCCAAACGTGACGAAGGGTCTCTACTTGTAGTTACGACAACCTTGGGATCCTGAATACCACTCAGGGCACTATATTCATCATCAATTTCTTCCTTCATGCTCTCATCAAACTTGAAATCCTTGCGTACTTCTTCATCATCTGCAACTTCTTTAGGTAAAGGCTTACCAGAAGCCAAAGCAGCACGAAGCTGTTGACGCTTGGTGGCCAATGAAGCCTCTTGTAGCTGAAGCTGTTTGGTATAGAGATATTCTCGTCGTTCACGGGCTTGTCTTCTAATCATTTTAGTAGTAACTGTGGTATAATTAAGGTTATAAAATAATAGTTGACTAGTTCAACTTGATCTTATCCTTGAAACCTCCCAACTGAAGAAATGAAAAAAATGTTGAAGAAAATGAAAAAAATTTCGACCGCTTTAAATGTACCAACGTTACGAGCATAGTAATTACATTTTGGGATATACCGAACCGATCTAGGTAATAATATCAGGACAATTCTCTAAAATATTAACGTTATTTGTTGTCTTGACTTACGTAGATAATCCTCTCATAACTTTAAATTCGAATTAAATTAGTTTCTTTTTCGGTAGTTTGACGCGTTATAGATAAAATCGCTTACTAAACCGTGCTACAACTGTTTTCTTAGCTAGTTATTTCATCTTGTGAGGCTTACCATAGCAAATCTCGATTCAGTGTTTCTCTTGTTGCACAGACTCATTTAGGATATCATATCCGCTGAATGAAAGAATTAAGAAGGTTAGTAATTTAATGGTATATACTACATCGGGCTTTAATGCTCAACACGAAGTCGACAATTTCGGCCAAGTGAGACGGGTTCAGGGCGTCGTAAGCGCTGCTGGACTCGATGATGACGGATCATCAGTTGACCTGCAAAAATACAGTAGCGAAGAGGAAATCGGTTTCGACTATGAAGATGATACAGATGATTCAGAGGACAATGCTTCTGAATCAGATGAGGAATCAGATTCTGATTCCACTTCAGACTCTGAGCTTGATTCAGAGGCTGACTCTTCGTCTGATGATTCAGATTCAGATTCCGACTCGTCCGATGATTCCGACTCATCTGAAGACTCAGATAGCGATACTGAACACGTTCATCGTAAGTCGTGCTCATACTGTGGCGTGCGTAACCCTAACTGTATCGCTAAATGCGAGACCTGTGATCGCTGGTTCTGTAATACAAAGGGTACCCTGCACAGCTCGCATTTAGTGTATCATTTAGTTAAAAGCAAGCATCGTGTGGTCAGATTACATCCCGATTCTTCTTACGGTGATAACCCCATTGAATGTTATGGGTGTGGAACCAAGAACATCTTTAACTTGGGTTTTGTTCCAGCCAAGGGTAAGGAAGTGGTCTTGATTCTGTGCCGTGGTGCTTGTTCTACTTCTCAGGCCAACCGTGAGGAGTGGGATGTAGCTCGCTGGACTCCACTTATTAAAAACAAGTCATTCTTAGATTGGATTGTTAGCGTACCTAGTGAAAAGGAACAATTACGTGCGAGACCAATCACCCAGGGCCAAATGCTGAAATTAGAAGAACTCTGGAAGATGAACCCGAATGCCACTTTAGCCGATATTGAGGAAACTCCTATTGAAAAATCTGTTCAACCTATGATTTTGTTCTATGATGATCCCTATCAGTATCAGCGAATTTTTGCGCCACTTATTGATAAAGAATCTGAAGAGTCTAAATCTATCAAGGCTTCGCAATCTCAAACGAGTCTTACAATCACCTGGGACAAGGGTTTAAACAATAAGATTCGTGCATCGTTCAACATGATTACTAATGATTACTATGATATGAAGCTAGCTGTTGGCGATGAAGTTAAGGTTTGGCGCAAGGACGATACCATTAAATGGGAAGGTTCAGGGTTTGTCATTCGTACACCAGATGGATTAAATTCGGAAGTCACTTTGGAGATGAAGCCATCCAAGACTGCTGTGCCTATTCATCTTACCGAAAACTTCAACTGCGAACTTTTGTGGAACGCTATTCCGTACGAAAGAATGATCCAGGCCTTGACAATCTTTGCCACTGATGATGATTGTGCGTCCGGGTACATCTCGCGTAAAATTCTGGGCCATGATGTAGTGGCGCCACCTATTTTTGATGCCAGTAAGTTGCCAACTAAGTACACCATTCCTGGATTTCCCGAGTTGAATTTGTCTCAGGTGCACGCTATTGAAAGTGTTTTGCAAATGCCTTTAGCCCTCATTCAGGGTCCGCCTGGAACAGGTAAGACTGTGGTATCCACAACCATTTTGTACCATCTTTCAAAGATTAAGAAAGAACAGATTTTAGTGTGTGCTCCCTCGAATATTGCCGTAGATCAGTTAGCTTTAAGACTTTATCAAGCGGGACTTAATGTGGTGCGAATCCTGGCCAAGTCACGTACGGATGTCAGCGAAGAGGTGAGATTTTTATCTTTGGAGGAGAGAGTCAAAAAAACCGGCGATATTCGATTGAGAAAACTATTTATGCTAAAGAGTGAGCTTAACGAACTGTCCGCTTCTGACGAAAAGGCATTTAAGAAATTGGTGTATAAATGTGAACAAGATATTTTAGACAGCGCTGATATTATTTGTACTACTTGTTCTGGTGCTGGGCAGCATCGCCTTGCAAACCGTACATTCCGTACTGTATTAGTTGATGAGAGTACCCAGGCTGTTGAGCCTGAATGTCTAATCCCGATTACACACGGCTGTCATCAACTTATTTTAGTAGGTGATCACCAACAGCTGGGACCCGTAATTCTTAACAACCAGGTTGCGCAAAGCAATCTTAAGGACTCACTGTTTGAAAGATTGATCATGACTGGTATTCAACCTGTGCGATTAAGTGTGCAGTACCGCATGCATCCCTCTTTGAGTGAATGGCCTAGTAATATGTTTTACGATGGTTCGCTACAAAATGGTGTGAGTGCCCTGGACCGAACCAAGTCGTCGAATCCAGAATTTTTATTCCCGAACCCGGAACATCCAATGATGTTTTGGGTTACTATGGGCCAAGAAGAACTATCATCAAATGGTACCTCTTATCTTAACAGATCGGAAACCATGAATTGTGAAAAGATTGTAACTACCCTGTTTAAGCGTGGGGTAGATCCTAAAAATATTGGTATTATTACGCCCTACGAAGGCCAAAGGGCCTACACGGTTCAGTATATGTTAAGTAACGGTAACGCCGAGTTCATAGAAAAATACCGTGAAGTAGAGGTTTTATCGGTAGATTCATTCCAGGGTAGAGAAAAGGATTACATTATTTTTTCATGTACGCGGTCCAATGAAACCTATTCCATTGGCTTCTTAAGTGATCGCCGAAGACTTAATGTTGCTCTAACCAGAGCTAAATTTGGTCTTTTCATTGTGGGTAATCCACGAGTATTGTCAAGAAATTCACTTTGGTCTCATTTGATTAATTTTTACAAAGACAAGGGTTGTTTCGTTGAAGGCAGTATCGGCAATTTCCGACCCTGTAATGTGGTATTGACTAGACCTCGGGGCGGGTTGCGTAATATGCCTGGGGTTTTGGGTAATTCATTACTTCAAGGGCAAAGATTAGCAGCAACTAAGGATAATAACGTACCCAATAATACAGGTAACGGCAGTGGTGTTCCCAATACTATCTCTGCCATTGGTAGTCACGGAAATGTTAATTCCATGTTTTCGCACGGTTTTACTAGCAGTGTCGCTGGCTTGGCAGGAATAGAAATGGATAACGATGATTTCATTCCGCAAAGCATGGATAATAGTTTGAGTAATAGAATTGAGAGAATGTGTATAGGTAACGGAAGATACTAAAAACAGCAGATGTGGATTTCCACTTGAATAATTTACTCTGAACGCTTCCACCCTAGTGACCGAGCTTCCCCGAACTAATGAGTTGTGGACAACTGGCCGCAGAGGCTGTTATGACTACTTCAGGGAGAGAATAGCTACGGGAATTAACATATCGTTAATCAACGTAAGAGAGCTTAACTCTCTCAATTGATGGTTCAGGTGCAGATAGAAACAAAAAAACAAACTAAAAATCCAAAAATAAAAATACATAGTAGTATATAGTGAGAAGAGTACTAATAAAAAGATGAATGTTGAGCTAATAGAGCACTGACGGTGTTTTAATTGTGCTAAAAACAGTCTGTGCTGGCTTAACTTCAGTTGAGCTGTCTGGTTTTGTCAGGTTGCAACATGTGCTAGAACAGACTGGTAATTTAGAGGTGTGTGTAGCTACATACCGTTTATGGTACAAAAAATGTACATTTTCCTTTTATTTTTATTTTACTTTTAGTTTTATGTAATTAATTATTCGGGATGTATATTATGGCAAAGCCAGCTATAGGCCTGATATCCACACCAGGTCTACTGCGGAAATGACGTAATGAAGTAATTTACGATTCTTAATTGCTAATGGGAACTTTTTGCATATACACTTTAGGTTCGGAGAGGTGGGTACCCCAGAGATTGCAACGGCTCCAAAACGCCGACAGGGATAGGTGAGATTTGACGGGAATAAGCAGTTAATAGCAGGGCTAGATGCCGAAAAAACATGCTGTAGACAGGTAGAAGATCATGAAAATAACCAAAATTAATAATCTAATCTCGTAATAAAGCTCAGAATACAGAGTAAAGAACACTGAAAAGAAACAAAATCAAGGCTTATTTGGGGCAATTCAGTGTAGTAAATGCAAAAGAGGAGCAAACTGTCCGAGGCCTATATCCGGAACAAGATGTGAATGACGCACAGATTCAATTAAGACGCACCGTACATGCACAGAAGCAAGTAGCAACTATATGCGGGCAGATGGGCTAGAACCAAACTACCCGCTAACCTACTCCGTCAAAGAGCAAGCAAAGTCAGGCCTTGGACTCACTCTGTTGCTCTCACCGCTGACATCCAAATCTACTATAAATATCCTTTGATGTGCTGGATTTCTAGGTTTATTCATTCTCCAACAAACAATTATAATACAATAGTCAATTCTCCTGTTGATTATTTCCCCTACACAAATCTCTAATATTTATTAAAACCCCTCCAAACACACAATGTTTAATTCTAGACTTCGTCTCACTCTCGGTGCCGCCGCCGTTGGTGGTGTTGGCTATTATATGTACCAATCCCGTGGCCAGGCCCGGGAAGCCGCTCACTTGGCTCATGTCGACGCCCAGAAGCTCGAAAATAAGGCTATGAACAAGCTACACGAGGGCCAAGACAAGCTGGAACGCAATATCGAATGGGCCTCGCGGAAAACCGACGAAGGCATAAAGGATACCAAGTCCACCTATAACGACGCTATTTCGCGAACCTCGGAAAAGGCTCACGAACTTAAGGACGACGCAAAGTCCAAGGCTGATCAAGCCCGCAATAATATCCGCGGTAAGGTCGATGAATTCAAGGAAGCTGCTGATGAAAAGAAGCGCGAATGGATCCAAAAGTTTGATTCGCTAAAGAAGGAATACGAAAATGAATACAACGATTTGAAGGCCAAGACCGAGGCTAAGAAAAAGGAATGGGAGTCAGCCGCCCAGGCCAACAAGAAGGAAGCTGAATCACAATACAAGGCCTTAAAGGACCAGGCAGAAGACAAGAGAATACAGTGGAACTCCACAGTGGATTCCAAGATGAAGGAATGGTCAAATACTTTTGAAAATAAGAAGGACGCCGCTGAGGACAAGGGCCATGAACAGATCGATGCTACCGCCGAAAAGAGTAAAAGCCTTCTCAGTGGCTTTTTAGGTAAAAAGTAGAGAGGCCATAACAATATACCAATATAGCATATTTATTTTATTTTTAAAAGTGTTTAATAAACTACAAAAACAAGAATAAAAACAATTTTATATTTTTAGTCAAGATATATTGCAAAGTGGAGGAGTTAGGGTGTTTACATAAGCCATAGCTCTAATTCTGGGGTAAGCGTACGTTTGTGTGGTGGATTGCGAGTGAGTAAGATCCCCGCTTCTGAGCCAAGATTGTTCCCTGTCATTCTTTACATTTGATTAATATCAATAATATTTATACATCCAGATAACATATTTATATATTTATAAGTAATGCTCAATGGACCACTTAATATGACTTTGGATTTCAACTTCATTGCCACTTCGACAGAACGGCTTTCGCCTCCCTTAATGGCCCTATCACCCCGCATTCCACTACTTGAACACGACCTAGGCGACCACCTCTACACAATGTGGAACCTTTTCGCACAGTGCCCCGAAAGCTTAGAAAATGGTAAACGCTTAGAAAATATTACTTGGAGACTGATGAGCCGGCAATATATCCCCAGTAAGATACAAACTCCAGAAAACAAATTACTGCATATTGCTAGTTACCCCTCTATAAATGATGTACCAGCATTGGTGGCCACTAGGGGTAGCCTGGACTCCTTAGTTGAGTCTAGTCCAGAAAGAAAAGAACCATATGTTAACAGCCGCCAAATTCCCCAAACGACGGCCACAACACCTACAGCTAGAAGCCGAAAGGCACTATCAAATACAACATTTGTTCAATCAAACCAATATCAGCAGGTATTTTCCCAGGAAAATATTAATCAGGTGGTAACTCTATTTAAACAAGGGCCGGAGCTGAATTTGAAGGAATTCAAAGAAAAGTATCAGACCTACAAGAAACCCAAATTTAAAGAGGAGAAGGCTAAGCCAAAGGCAAGTAAATCAAAATCATTATTTAAACCCAAATTAACTAAATCGATAAAGTCTAAATCTAAGGTAAATCTAAAATCCAATGTGAAAACCTTGCGACCAACCAGAAAAGAACTTGAGCCATTACAAGGCAGTGGTGTCCCCGTCTACGAACCCGAAGGTCTTGATGAGGGTAGCCAACATCAGAAATTAACACTGGATGATCCCTATCCTCCTCGCTCATTGTTAACTCCACCTCAAACTTCGCACGAGAATTTAGATCTCGTTCAAGATTCAGAACTGAACTCAGACTCAGAGTCAGAGGAACTTTCCGCAAAAAATCGATCCACATCTGTCGTTCGAGGGTTTGACCTATCCAACATTTCAGTATCCTTTGTAAGATCACGCTCGAAGGTTGATTTGGCCCAAAAGTCAAAATCATTGGGCGACACAACTACTACACCCGGAGTCAAATTGACCAAAATGACTCCTATGACACCATTAGCCAAAACTAAGATAATATCGGATCCAAAGCCTTTCATACTAAGTGAGATAAATCCCACGGTAATGGAAACAGAGGCACCAAAGGCAGTTTCGATTGAAGCAAAGCCACCATTTTCTCCAGGTCTAAATTCTAATTCTGTACGCTATTTTGTCAAGACCAATGCTAAAAAGAATAAAAGCATGTTTTTTATTGATTCTTCTGCTTCTGATAGTGACGAGAGTGGACTCGTTGGGTCAACTGACAGTGAATTGGAAACTCATTCCGATGTTGTGGACCTGCCTCATAATTTGTTAACCTTCAAGACTGATTTCCACCAAGACCAAGAGCCATGCAATCGACTATCGCCAAGTGGTACCCATAATGATTCATCATCTGACTGGGACTCAATTGATGAGGGTGACCGGGAAGAGGAATTGGGACAATCCAACTTTTCTATTAGAGAAGAGTCATCACTACGACCTGATGCGCGATCCTCACGATTGTCAATGCTCTTGCATCATCAGGTTGGTAACAAGAGATCAAGCTCAGCGAAACCCACTAAAAGCATCGAAGAAGCATTACCAGCAAAGAGAAGTGTTTCAGATCAGATTGTGCTCGCAAGAGAGTCGCCGTTGAATCTGCTGAAGTCAAGGGGTACACCAAAATCTTTTTCACCAACACCACCTAAGCAGACTAACAAACAGTCAACAGGGAAAAAAGAGAGTCCAAATAGGCCAAAAGATACGATAGATCCTTCCTCAAGGGGTCTGTACAACTCAAAATCAACTACAGCACTATCTTTATTAGACACAGGTGCATTAGCCCGAGTTGATGCCCCTGATAATTTTTTGGAGATGGGATTAGTTCAATTACACTCATCATCTTCGGCTGGGGCTTCATCTAAGTCAAGTGTGAACTTGAGAAAGATATACGGGAATGGTAATCATTATGGGGGTAATGAGGCCTTATCATTGTCATCTAGATCCGTGTCTAAACTAGCAAAATTTGGTTTGAAAAAGTTGACAACCACATTTACTCACAACGACCCTAAAACAAATAATTCCAAGACGATAACTTGTGAAAATCAACCTTCAAGATCTGAAGGAATCCTATTCAAGACCCCGAAAAATAATAGTCAGCCCTCAATAATTTACAATAGTCCTTCACCCTCCACAGGCACTACTACCGTTCGACCATCCACTACCACGACACCAATTAGCGCCAACCCTACGACTCCAACAACAGCAACTAACATAGTTAGCAATCCTCATGATGAATTGGGAAACGAACTTAGCGACTCCCTTAAACGGAATATTGTCCTGCAGCGGAAATTAGACGAAACATTACAAACGCGAAATGTAGGGCGCCGGAAGAATACTACTGTGCCTACCGCCTCAAAAACTGTTGATGATTTAGAATTTGAATGCCGCAATTTCCGTTTCGCCAATGCCGCAAATACCGATGATGAAACATGTGATCCAGGTGGATTGAGACGTAGACATACTTCTATGGACCTTACAAAGCCCTCTAAATCTAAAGCTACATTAGCTACAGTAACCAGAAAGACCCACATAAATTCTGAGGAATTGGATGATGAGGGAAAGACGAATGATATAGATACAGATGATGCCACGGTTAAAAATCAGTGGAGAACAGATATGGATATGGATGAGCCGGCCGATTTTGATTATCATGCAAGAGGCTGGTAATGGCTGATCAGACCTCAGTAATTTACAAAAAATCGAAGAGAAAGTAAAAGTCTATTTACACCCTCTCCATTCTCATACAAAAATATTATTTGTTAGTTTGGTGCTTTTCTTTCAATTATCTCCCCAATTATTGTATTAAACATTTTCTGGATCAATTTACTTCAAATTTTTTTGATATATATAAATAGGCTTAGTTCAGGCATATGATTATAGATAATCTAGAGCATTTTTCATATTTTTATATCATCATATTTTATCCTACATTAAATATAAAATACCGGGGGTGTTCAAAATATAACATACTGGGAGAACGCGAAAACGCGTATCGTTCACAACCACCGAAACGGTTTTTTTCACCTTATCTTCCACCCATCCCCACCTTTTGTTAACACAACCTGGTTAAACCAGCCTCTTTATGTTTAACCCACAGGATTTTATTTGAATTAAAAACTTCGTATGCTATTTCTTTGAGAATCCTTTAGTACTGTCGCATCAAATTTTTTTCCAATCTTAGTTATCATAGAACTAAGAAAACTACAACGAACCTGAAATGTCTGATATCTCTGACGATGATTTCATCATAGATGATAATGACAGCGATTTTGTTATAGATGAACCCGTAATTAAACCTGCCGCTAAGAAGAAAAACATCGTCGGCGCGAAACGAGCTCCTTTGGCCACAAAGAAGACTCCCGTGGCTAAAAAAGCCAAGACAACCACCAAACCTATAATTCGTAAATCGCCATTTGATATCATACCCGAAACTACACCCATACCCGTGCCTCTCTTGAATTCTGCTTCCACCCCTCCTGTTGATTATGAAGCCCCCAATAATAATGCGGTCGACATTGAAAAATCCGCGTCATCTACTTATCAAAAACTTACTCAACTGGAGCATATTCTAAAACGACCTGATACTTATATTGGATCTGTCGAGCCTACTGACCAGCAAATGTGGGTGTATGATGAGACTGCCAATTCTATGGTGTGGAAGAGCGTTACTATTGTACCTGGTCTATATAAGATATTCGATGAAATCTTAGTTAACGCAGCCGATAACAAGATCCGTGATCCGGCTATGGACGAACTCCGTGTGGACATTGATGTTGAAAATAATACAGTATCCATCTTCAATAATGGTAAAGGTATTCCTATCCAAATGCATGAGAAGGAAAATATGTATATTCCTGAACTAATTTTTGGAAATTTATTGACATCCTCCAACTATGATGATGATCAGAAAAAGGTTACTGGTGGTAGAAATGGGTACGGCGCTAAGCTTTGTAATATATTCTCGACCGAATTTATCCTTGAAACCGCTGATATGGCTACTAATTTAGTCTACAAGCAAGTTTGGTCGGGTAACATGTCTAAGGTGACCACGCCCAGAATTACCACTCCGAAAAAACCCACCCAATATACAAAAATTATCTTCAAACCAGATCTTAAGCTTTTCAATATGACAAAGATAGATACCGATCTTGTGAGTGTAATGATGCGTCGTGTCTATGATTTAGCTGGCACTAACTCTAAGGTCAAAGTATACCTAAATAAGGAACGACTTAAAGTTAAGGATTTCAAGAGTTATGTAGAGATGTTTTTGAAAGCTATGGCTAAGGCCGAGTATGAACAAAATGGGCTAGTGGCCGATGAGGCAGCTTTGGCAGCCCTACCTAAACCAAAAATTGTTCATGAAATTATCAATGACCGCTGGGAAGTAGCATTTGGTGTTTCTGATGGGAATTTCAACCAAGTATCTTTTGTGAACTCTATTGCCACTACATCAGGAGGAACCCATGTTAATTATATTGCTGACCAACTTACAACGAAGATTCTTGAACACGTTAAGAAAAAAGCCAAAAGTGCTCAGCTGAGAATTTCCCAGATTCGTGGCAATATGTTTCTCTTCGTTAATTGTCTAATTGAGAACCCAGCATTCACTTCTCAAACGAAAGAACAACTCACAACTAAAGTTTCAGCGTTCGGGTCTAAATGTGTTCTTCCTGAAGATTTTGTTAAGAAAGTACTCAAAACTTCTATTGTCGACTCAGTTATGGAAATAGCTTCTCGTAATGCTGATAAGGACCTGAAAAAAACCGACGGTAATAGGAAAAAGCGACTAACTGGGTTTGTTAATCTTGAAGATGCCAACAAGGCCGGCACACGTGAGGGTTACAAATGTACTTTAATCCTCACGGAAGGTATATCTGCTTTGTCGCTGGCGGTTGCTGGGCTTGCCGTCGTAGGAAGAGATTATTACGGTGCATATCCACTTAGAGGTAAATTACTCAATGTTCGTGAAGCCTCACATGATCAGATTATGAAAAATAACGAAATTCAGGCCATCAAACAGATAATGGGGCTCCAGCATAAAAAGCACTACACAAGTACGAATGAACTTCGATATGGACATATTATGATCATGACTGATCAGGATCATGATGGTTCGCATATCAAAGGTTTAATCATCAATTTTCTAGATTCCTCGTTCCCCGGTCTTTTGGAAATTCCGGGATTTTTAGTTGAGTTCGTGACACCAATTGTAAAGGTGTCGATTAAACGTGGTAACAGGATTGTGAAAGTGATACCATTCTTTAGTATGCCTGAGTTTGAATATTGGCGTGATACTGAAGGCCGTAACTGCTCTTGGACGCACAAATATTATAAGGGTTTAGGTTCTAGTAAGCCTGAAGAAAGTCGTGAATATTTCTCGCAACTAGACAATCATTTCAAGACATTCCATGCGCTACAGAATGGTGATCAGGAATTAATTGAGCTAGCTTTTTCCAAAAAAAAGACTGATCACAGAAAGGATTGGCTGCGAAACTTTCAACCTGGTACACATTTAGACCATGAAATCACCGAAATTCCTATCAGCGAGTTCATCAATAAGGAATTGATTCTATTCTCCATGGCGGATAATATCCGATCTATTCCCTCGGTGCTAGATGGCTTCAAACCAGGTCAGAGAAAAGTTTTGTATGCCTGTTTCAAACGTAACTTAAAATCAGAAATTAAAGTTGGCTCATTAGCGGCTTATGCTGTTGAGCACACTGGATACCATCACGGTGAGCAATCGCTTGTGCAGACCATTATTGGTCTAGCACAAGATTTCGTCGGTAGCAATAATTTGTACTTACTAAACCCTAATGGTTCTTTCGGTACAAGAGCTACTGGTGGTAAAGATGCTGCTGCTGCTCGTTATATTTTTACTGAGCTTAACGAGCTTACACGAAAAATATTTCCTATTTCTGATGACCCTTTACTCAATTATCTGATGGATGATAAGGATACTGTTGAGCCAGAATGGTATACACCTATCATTCCTATGGTGCTAGTCAACGGTGCAGAAGGCATTGGTACCGGTTGGAGTACTAATATTCCTTGTTATAATCCATTGGAGATTGTTGACAATCTGAGAAAATTAATGGCCGGTGAAGAAATGGTTTCTTTGTCACCCTGGTACCGAGGCTGGAATGGTATTTTAGAACCGATGGGCCCAGAGAGATTCCGGACAAGTGGTATTATTAATAAGATAGATGATAATACTATCGAGATCACTGAATTACCCATCAAGATGTGGACCATATCTATGAAGGAATTTCTACTGAACAATATTAAGAAGGATAGAAACGATTCTGGCTGGATTGAAGATATGACTGAAGATCACGGAATTGGTATTCGATTCGTAGTTAAACTCACAGAGGCTGAAATGAGAAAAACCGAATCTATTGGTTTCTACGAACGGTTTAAACTCAATATGTCGATTAGTCTAAGTAATATGATTGCATTTGATGCCCAAAATCGAATCAAGAAGTACGCTAGTCCCGAGGAAATTATTAGTGATTTCTACCCTATCAGGTTAGACTTTTATCAGCGACGAAAAGATAATCTCACCAACCAATTGCAGAACCAACTCGAAAAACTCTCTCAACAAGCTCGATTTGTTAAGATGATCATCGAAAAGGAACTGGTGGTAACCAAACGTAAACGTGATGAAATTGTGAAAGAGCTTCAAACTTTAGAATTCCCACGGATTGGAAAAGATGGCATTCCCGTTTTTAGTCGCATAGCCGATGACGAAGTTGAGCTTGGGGACGCAGAAGAAGATGATGATGGACTTTCGAGGAAGCAAAGGATTTTAATATCAGACTTTGACTACTTACTAGGAATGCCTATCTGGTCGCTGACATACGAACGTTATGAAAAGCTTTTGAAGGAACGTAATGGTAAGGAGACCGAGCTTATTGCTTTATTGCGACTTTCAGCCAAAGATCTGTGGAATATTGATCTGGACGATTTTGTTAAAGGATGGAACAACTTTATGGAATTTGACCACGAAAAGCGTTCAAGCTTAATCCCAAAAAAGAAAAGTACGGCTAAAAAAGGTAGAAAAACTAAGGTTGACGATGATGATTTTGCACCTGGTGCCACCAAGAAAAAGAAGACTGCTGTTAAGCAAGAAAAGGTTATTCCTCGTGGTGTGTTTATCCCGCCGAATCCAGTGACTCAAAACAAGATAAACTCGCTTATAAAAACTATCAAGCAAGAAAGTGACCATGCCACTTCTAGTATTTCACCCAAGATAGAAGAAATTATAGACAATAGTACCAATGGTGCCATCGTCCCTAGAAAAACTGAATTTGTACCTGATTCTCCTGATGTGGCAAAAACTTCTGTTGAGAGAAAGCCCAAAAAGAAGTCCGTTCAGACAAGTCTTCCTAGTATTTTCGGTATTGGATCCGGAATTTTTGGTAAACTAGCTTCTACTGCAACAGCTGATGTCTTCGATACGGAGACCAGAAATGTTTTTGGTAAGAACCTGACACCTGAAACCCAAGATTTTGAAACTCGCCCTTCGAGTTTTGTCTCAAAATTCGTTGATCTCGGTCATGATAGTGAAGATGAGCTCATTTCAACCACTAAACTCAAAGCCCTGGCGTCTCCCACTCCAACAAAACACAAGAATATCGTGCCGGCTAAGGATAACACCGGAGATACTGTTTTAGATGAGGAATTCGGTAATGAATCGACTGTGATCGTGAACCCTCCGACAACTTCAGTGTTAGAACCTGCAACTAAGGCTTCTGCCACCAAGTTATCTGCGAAGCCAAGAGGTAACACCAGAAAGCCAATAATTAGTGATGAGGATGATAAATATCCACCCGAAGATAATGAAGACCAAATTAACTCATACCCCAAGAAAGTGGCTAGTCGTCCCACCAGAGCGACTAGAGCAGCACCGAAAACTTATGTTATAGATGACTCATTTGATGACGATGATGAGTATGAATTTGAAGCTGAACAAGATTTTCCATCAAATTCAGATGACAACGATTATGAGTAGTCATTATGAAGGAAATGGGCTTATATTTTAGAATACATATATTAATATAAAATTTGAAAAATTGAACACGATTAGTTCTTGATATCTAACTCGAAAAATTCTTGTCTACAGTCGGCAGCGCCCTTTCTAACATCTCTCTTAGCGTCACTTATACCAATTGAAAGCTCTTGAATCACTTGCTGCTTATAAGGAAGCAACAATCCCATTTTAAAAGTCTTCGGGAAAAGCTTCAAGCAGTTGAGGGCGGCTAATCTAACAGCTGGGGTGTTAGCCAAAGAAGGCTTTGATGACTCCAATAGTTGCTTGATAAGTGTAGAAATGTGGGCTGATAAGACTTCAGAAGAATCGACCATAATAACCGTTAGAGTATCAATAGTAGCTTCTTTAACTGAGGGATCTGAAAGAGATAACGACTGAATCAAAAGCGAAATGAATTTAGGAACCTCGGGGAGAATAACTTTTGATGGAACTGATCTAAGAATGCATGATAATCCGACCAAATAATTAGCTTGAATAGATCCTTCAGCTGATTTGAAACCTTCAACCAATTGGGGCACAACCGTTGAAAACAACCGATGTTTACTCAAAAGTCTAATAATAACATTATTTTCTTTGCAAAGAATATCATCATCAGAGAAAACAATATCCAAAGCCCTGCAAACAAACACGCCTAATTTCGAATGAGAAAACAGACTAACTAATTGATTAACAGCAGAATAGCCTTGCTGATCACCTCTCAAAACAAGACCTTTACTTATCCAGCAGAATATTTCCAAGTTACTAATAGAAACCCGCATATCATTGAGTTCTTCTACACCCAACATGAGAGACTTTAGTTGAGAAGCAACACTATCAGAATCAGAATTAGTGATCCACTTATTAATAATGAGCCCACTTAATCTAAGAAAGCCTAATCTATCATGAATGTTAGTTACACTTTTACAGACATCAATAACTTTTTGCAATAGCTGATTTGGCTCAACGCCAGGTAGTGGGATTTCCTTTTGAATAGGAGCAAGTGCAGATACGAATATAGAAACTAGATTAGTAGCAATTGTGCCCTCAAGAAGCGACGATCTAGAATATTTTGCTGAGATGAGCAAAGAAGAGGGTGATTCATGAACAAATACGTCAAATAAATCAAGAATAAATGATTCTTGAATCTCACTCAGTTCTCGAGATATCAAAACAAACATATTAGCAGTAATATCAATCACAGTCACTGATCTCAAGGCATGGCCCTCAGGCTCTTCAAACGAAGCATTGAAAACTCGGGTAAAGATCTCAGGAAGAAATCTATTAGCATAGAAAGTCAGATCGTTCTCAGGGTCTCTACTGACTTTGACCAAAGCATTGTATAGGTTCAAAAATATGGCTTGGATATATTGAGCTGAAGCGCCATTAGCAACCACTACGTCAAGTTTGTTAATCAACCTGATACACAATACTTCAAAAATTACCTTACTACTAGAGAGGTCAGCTAGGTAGCCCAAAATTTGAAGGGAGGTCTTTTTAGTAAGCTTGTTATCGGTTTGCGCGTGGTTACTAGTGTCAGTATCAGGAAGTTGAGATAAAAACGCAGGAAAAGTAATATCAAGAATAAGGTTTACGTTTTTTTTGGCAATTTGAGTCAATCCTGAAAGAGCCACAACTGAAATATTCTCATTTTCTTCCGTAAGAATAATCTCGTCTAAGTATTGTACAATAAGTCCAACTTCGTTAATGTCCAAAACGCTCTTAAGTTGAGTTAGCTTTATTAAACTAACAATTGCCAAATTAATCAAAGATACTTCATTTCTAGAACTTCCCATTAATGTCCTATTCAATAGTCCAAAAATAGGGTCCTTGTAAGCAACTAGCGGGCAAGTTTTTACCATATCTTTTTTATTTTCTGGTCCATAAATCACCTCAGCGGCATCAAGAAACTGGAATAAAATATCCAAAACGGCACGCAATAAATCAATTTGCATAGGCTCAACACAAGATCCAAGAACAACAGGAATGGATTTATTAATAATATACTCAAATGATTCATGACCAGACTGTGCGATCGAAGAAACAATCCTAGCGGACTCCTGTGAAAGCTTCCCTTGAGGAGTTTTTATCTTGTCGTTACAGTCGGAAGAAACAGTGTCAAGATATTCAGCCAAATAGAAAGATTCAGGCGCTTTAGTCAGTGTACTAGCAATAGCCTTTAAGACTTCCAAAGTGAGGTCAGGCACATCTTCTTCAGAGCCATGAAGAACTTCAAACTTAATACCATTCCAAAGAAGTTTCCAATTAGATTTTATAACTTCGAAACCGTAGTTTTCGACACATGATTTCATTGTAATAAGGGTATCTCTCTTAACGCTCAAAAAACTGGAATTAAGCTTCTCAATAAGACCAGGAAAGGCATCCTTAGCAAAAAGATCATTGGCAGAAATACATGACCTCAAAGCCATTTTTAAATCATCCGATGAAATTTTGTAAGGGTCATTTGGCGGAGGTTGAAATGTGATAGGAAAGTAGCAAAACGTAACATCAAAAAGATCTTCAACAAATTCCGTAATGTCAAAATGTTCAAGAATTACTTTGTTGATAGAGAATGAAGCCATCAAATTCCTAGGATCCTTTTCACCACTAGTGATTTTAATAAAACCTTTTACAAACATACCACCAAGACTTTTAATGTAATTCAGATGCCTATTTAGAATCTTGGCTAGAATTTCAAAAACAATATGCCTGTTGCTCTGAGTCAGTCGAGACATTTCAACATTTTCAAAAATTGAATTTAGAAGGTCTTCGGTATTCGAAACAGAGAAATTATCCATGTTAACTATAGCTTTGAGACCGCTCAAAACCGGTTTAATAGATTCATCATCAACCAGTCTTTCGGAGAAAAATGAAGTAACAACAGATACTGATTTTTATTAGCAAAAGGAATATAAATAGAGCACAAATGAGAAAATTTGAAACGTACCTTGTTGTCTTGTTAAAGTTTCGGGCTTTAGCTGAGTGATTGTTCCGGAAATACAGCTTGTAGCTAAAGTCTTGTTAGTAATACAGATTCTATCAGGGTGAAAGAGACTGCCTAAGGGCTGTGATAAGGGTTGTACACACCTTTAGATCTAGTGACTGAATCCTCAGTTGTGAGGTGATCACCTAAAAGTTGAACCAACTCAACAAGTTTAGCTTTTCCGCTCATTATAACTATAACAAAACAGGAAATCATTGGAATTAGTTATCACTCGAGTACACTGGTTTGCTCAACAGGAGCTACAAATCAATAAAAAAACACGTACCCTCAGCTAACTCTGTTGTTATACGAATAGAATCTGACGAGTCATCATCACTAATTATATATGTGTTTATCAATTGTCTATCCATTTTATGGGTATTATTGCTTTCAATGACAGTTCAGCAGGGTTGATTTGTGAGGACTCGAAACTTCCTGCTGGAAAAGAATTTGTCCCAATCATTGTTTCGACACCGCAAATCCCAATTACGTCTGCTTCACTACAATATTAAGCATTTTAGCACTAAAAATGTCCATTTCTCGTGTATACGCCGATGCTAATGAGCGTATGCCCAATTCTTATTGGGATTATGGTAAGTTTTAGGTTTTTGTTATTGTTGGATCTACAGGGATGTGCTGTAATTGTCACACCAAACTCTTGCGAACAAATGATTAACACAGTCATCTAGAAAAATACCTCTTCACCTGGGCCGATCCTGAACCTTATGAAATCATCAAGAAACTAGGGCGCGGAAAATACTCTGAAGTATTCCAGGGTATTAATATCACTAATAAGCAAACCGTGGTTATTAAAGCGCTGAAGCCCGTGAGGAGGAAGAAGATCAAGAGAGAGGTTAAGATTTTGCAGAATCTTGCCGGCGGCCCCAACGTTATTAATCTTTATGATGTTGTTCGTGACCCTCAGGTGTGTATGAAAGTGTTTAGAAAAGTTTGAGTAGGCTTTTTTTTTTGAAAACAATGATTTCAAGAGCTAACACACTTACGTTACTAATTAGAGTAAATCGCCTGCGCTTATATTTGAACATATTAATAATGTGGATTTTAGAATTTTATACCCAACATTCTCATCATACGATCAACAATATTATATTTTTGAATTATTAAAGGTAAGTTGTTTATTATACTAACGACTTTTCGTTATTTGCAAAGGCTAGTGCATTTTATCTAACCGTTTGCTATTCTCAAAGGCTTTGGACTTTGCTCATTCCAAGGGTATCATGCATCGTGATGTCAAACCCCATAATATCATGATTGATCATGAAAAGAAGAAAGTAAGTCAATACCATTTTAATCATTTTTTTCTTCAAAAAATAGATTTTAACATTTCAATCTAAATAGTTGAGACTCATTGATTGGGGCTTGGCTGAGTTTTATCATCCTGGTGTTGATTACAACGTCCGCGTTGCCTCAAGATACTACAAGGGTCCCGAATTATTAGTCAACCTGCAACAATATGATTATTCTCTTGATATGTGGTCACTTGGTGCTACTTTTGCTGCTATGATTTTTCAAAAGGATCCCTTTTTTCATGGAAACTCCAACACAGATCAGCTAGTTAAAATTGTCAGGGTTCTTGGAACTGATGACTTTCACAAGTATTTGACTAAGTATGATTTGCAACTTGGCCCTGAATTTGATGATATTGGTATTTATGCTTCTCGTAGTTGGGATCGATTTATCAATAATGATAACCAAAAGTACTGTTCTCCTGAAGCGCTAGACTTTCTCGTTAAGTTACTCAGATATGATCATCAAGAACGTTTGACCGCCCAGGAAGCTATGGCGCATCCTTTTTTTGCAAAGGTACGTGCCGAACAAGGTAAATGATTTGAGATTACTTCATTTTAATAGATATGGCTTTTTCTTTATCCCTTTCTTTTATCTGTCCCTTTCTTTTATCCTCGCTGTTTCTGATTTCAAACGATTACTATTCATTATGATTTCAATTTCTATCTGCAGGGTTGTCTTAGCCTTGTCATTTTTTGTTTTATGCTAATATCCCTGGGTTGTACTTTTAAATATCTACTGTTCTAATTCTTGTATTAATAGCTTGCTTTAGCTATATTATGATATATCTTCTAGCAAGATCAATATATACGATAATACACGCTTATTAATTTAGTTATCGTTATATTTCCAATCTTTCAAGTACTAGAGGAATTTATTTCCTGTCCCAGGTTCTAAGATGAAAAATTTAAGTAGACTTAGCAAGACCCGTTGACTTATCCAAAAACGTCAGCGCTTGTGAATATATCCATACTAAATCTAAGCCGACTTTTTTTATCCTTGAATCCCCACTACATATCAGTTCTATAGTCTTTCCTTCGTTTTTTAATATTAGATCTTTTATCCACCTTTCATATCTTTGTGGGACTTCCAAATCTGCTAAATTCAAAACATTGTGCATCAACAAAGAATAGTACGTTAAGCATTCGACAATCAGTTCCAACTTCATAAAAACTTCACTAAAGCAACTATGTGATAATGTTTTACGTAATTCTTCGTATTCTGAGAAACTATTCATGATACTCCGGAATAGCACAGATATCGCTCCTAAAATATGAAATGGCAAATAGTTAGTTAGATAGCTATTGAGTCCGGTGTACGTATAAAAGATGAGATTTTACTATAATGGCACTATAGCAAATATTGAGTTAATAATTACGTACTAACTCTGAATTCTAGCGTGGTTTGTGTGAGCTTAAGGCACAATGATAGCAGTGATTCAGGGATAGTACAGTCGGAATGTATATCCATGGAATAACAAATAGAGTGTGAACCACAACTTATTCGAATCCAAGACAGAAATTTACCAAACAGATTCTCTTTCATCTTGTAGTCTAGGCGAGAAGACATGGTGATATACTTTAAAAGGCAAAACAGAAGCAACTCAAAGTAGGGTTGACTCACGGGATCTTTATTTTCCAAATGATTTTCTATTGTTTCAATGATTACCATACTAGATTGGAATAAATGATTGAATGGGAGGTACTTGTAGGTATCATTTAATAAATTTCCAATGGAGTATTTCAAACCTACCAATTGCAGATAATTTCAGATGTTAGTGTTTATCCATTCTAGCAAAAGCATTTTTAACTACTTACCATTCGGGACTAATTTTTTACCCATACTAACATCTTGTTTAATGCACCCCCTAAAATCTAGATCAATTCTGTTTATCACTTCTTTGTTTCTCTCAGGCTGCTCTGGTAACTCATTATTCTGCATTTCAAGGTCAAATAGCCTGGATTTTAACTTAAATAATTCCTTGTTGGCAGCGTTATATCTCATTCTCCAATACTCGGATGGATCAGCGCTTTCTAAGATAGCATCTTTAATATAATCTACATTTAATTAATTAAATAGAAGATGTTGGTTAAATTTTGAAATGTAGGTGAACAACATCATCGAGTCTGTGGTACATACCTTTAAAAAGTAATCCTGGGGTTTTGTTTTGAATTATAGCAAGTGCCTATAGAAAATAAAATTAGATTATTAACAATTGAATTTGAATAAATAGGAATTCAATTGATTACTAACTAATGCTGTCTTAAGTTTTATTTTCTCACCTTGTTTCTCCATATATTTAAATTTCTAATTTGTGTCTGAAATGTTAAACGGCACAAATTGCGTTGAAGTACCCTTCTCCCAACACAACACGTTCCTATTAAAAAACACCAAAACAATGCGTTCAAGAGGCCCAACACGTCTTTGACTTTTTGGGGTCTTTTACTTGAACCTCAACCAACAATAACGCATAAATGGCTGAATTCAATCCCTTCAGTATTGACGATGATTCTGAAAATGATGCTGAGTTTTCTCAGTCAATCCCAACTCAAGATTTTTTGACAAATGAACTCAATGGTTTACTTAACAAAGGTTTGGCATCCATTGATGATGAACCTTTCAAAAAGGCCAGCTCGGAGAATTTATCGCTTGAAGAAAATAAAGCTTTTGCCGAGAAAAATGAAAAAATTCATAGTACCCAATTACCTACATCTATATCCAGTTTTTCCCAGTCTATGTTTCACAAGCCTTTGAAAGATACAGATATAGATACGATTTTTGATGCAAACCTGCTTTCTTCCAATGTAAAGTTTTCCAAAAATGATGTCAATATTTCAAGAACCAAAGCATATACCCATTTATCTACTTCTGATGAGGAAGAATATGTTTTATCTACAGATCGCAATGCTGCAGATTTAGCCCCCATTGATATCCTAATTACTGAAGATTCAATACCTATAGCCGTTAAAAAAAACGTCACCGGTAGTGAGAACATCTGTTTATTATCTTCTGGAATAGATCTCAGCCCGTCTAATGAAGCTTTAAATGATAACGTTTTGCCAAGAACCATATCTGATAATGTATTGCCTAGTTTATCGTCGTCTATTTTGCTGTCGACACCTCAGAGAACCGCAACACTTTCTAATGGAAAAGTTGTCCACATAAAACGCAAGTTTAAGAACAAGAGCCAGCTATCCTCTGAAAATGAAGAGATACTGCCTAACCGCGAGAATAATTTTGGTGTACCTGTCAATAGCTTATTGAGTAGTATTGAGGCCGATAAAGTGATACAAGCCAATCAGCCTAAAAGTGTGGATTTACCGAAAGCTACACTTAAAGGTACCTTATGGACTGAAAAGTGGAGGCCCAAGTCTTGGATAGATTTAATAGGAAATGAAAGAACGCATCGTCAGTTACTTGCATGGTTAAAAACATGGTCAAAATGTGTTTTCAACGAGGAGAGCATTCATGACGGTACAGAATTTGATCCCCTTGGCCGGCCAGAGAGGAAAATCTTATTAATCCACGGGCCGCCAGGTATTGGAAAAACTACTATTGCTCATGTTATAGCACGTCAAGCTGGTTACGAAGTACTAGAAATCAATGCAAGTGATGAACGTGGTGGTACATTAGTGAAAGAAAAAATAATAGGGGCTACTGAATCACACAGAGTGGATGATAATAAGCCCGTGTGTATTATTGCAGATGAGATCGAAGGTAGTTCTGAGGCCGTATGTATAAATTCTTGTTTTGCCACTAAGATTATGACTAACCAATTTTTTTTGTTTAATTATTTTAGGGATTCATAAGGATATTGGTTGATATGATTAATTCAGATAAAAAAGCTTGTGAACATTTGAGAAATAACGTCAAAACCTTCAAATCTAATAAAGAAAGAAAGAAAAAGAAAAGTTCCCTTCTTTTACGCCCTATAATTGCTATTTGTAATGATGTTTATGCCAACAGTTTGAGAAATCTTAGACCGCTAGCTGAAGTAATTCAGTATAAAAGAGTCCCACCTTCTATGATGATAACAAAATTAAAACAAATTTGTTCTCTAGAAAAGGTTGTAGTTGACACGAAAAAGCTTACTGAAGTTGTCAATCAAGTTGAAGGTGATATGAGAAGTGCACTCAATATTTTACAATTTGGTAAATCTAAAAGCAATAGCAGCGAAAAGAAAGACATCAACGTTGGGTGGTCAAATATTGTTAACCGGGTGTTTCATCGAGGAAGCGGGATTAGTAGAGAAGATGAAACTTCAAAAATCTTGGCTACCGTTGATATGTGCGGTGAATATGACAAACTAGTTTCTGGTTGTTTCTCCTTATATCCTGAAATGCAATATCATGATGATATGGTATTAAAGCCCGGTAAAATTGGTGATTGGCTATTCTTCTTTGACGAACTTAACAAAGGTGTTTATCAAAGTCAGCACCATCAGCTCGAAGAATATTTTAGTCAAGCTGTTTTAGCCTTCTATTCATTTTTCAGTAGTACTACTAATGTGCACAATATGAGGCCCAAGAGCGATTTTGAACATTTTCAAGCAAAAAACGCTAGTATGGAATTTATCACTCAGCTCTTGAATGATGTACCAGCGAGGATTTCTCAGATGTTTAAAAAAGCTGATGTTCCGATGGAACTAGCACCATATTTGATGCGAATTCTCTCACCCAATGTTCAGCCCGTTAATATGGCTCTTGTTAAAACTATAGAAAAAGAGCAAATGGCAAATTCCGCAGCTGTCGCATTCTCTTTAAATATCAGACTGTTAAAGGATAAAATTGATAGTGCTAACATTTATCGACTTGAACCGCCGCTGGAACTTTTAGCTCATTTTGGGGAGGAAGCTCAAAATACAAGTACTATAGGAAAGTTTTCGGTTCGTCAATTACTAGCTCAAGAAATCTACCAAGAAAGGTTACGCAAAGCAAAGCGTGAGTATGATGAAATTAACGGCATAATTGATGGTAATACCATGAAGAATACAAAATCTAAAAAGATAAAGCTCACTATCGAAAACATCCCTTTGGGAAAAAAGGATTTCTTTGGCAGAATTATTGCCACTGATACAGATAATAATAATAAAACAAGAGAATCATCTCCAGCGGGCTCTACAGGCTCTCTTTCAAGAGTATGGATTCAATATAATGAAGGTTTTTCTAATGCCGTTAGAAAGAACATTACGTGGGACGAACTTTGGGCAATGTAACTTTAGGAAGAAAAAGAGCATGTAGATTTGCTATAGATCATTGGAATGCGAAGCAACTTGTTTCCAGAAGTTCAAATTTTTGAGGTAAACTTTATTAATATGACAAACCTATATTATTGTGTAGATAACCATATCATAGGTAAACTATTTGTCATATGATAATCATAAAAGTCGAATGAACATCAGGGTAACAATTCTCTGAGCTGAGCCAGAGTATGCATTGCCGCCTTAATATCAACAAGGGGGCCCTCACAGGTTATCCAAGCCAAAATCCAGGCGTTGCAGGTATTATCATCAGCCTTCGAGTGTTATAGGTTTACGCTGGCTTCTAAGATAATATTTTTTGACCAAGAACATTTCACGAGTGAGTGATTACGTCGGTCATTTATCAGGCGCTCTATATTGAGCTAAGCTTTTCATTCAATATTTCTCGAGAGCTATACTCTAACTGTTAATCCCGATTCGTTAGCTGTCGATTCATTTTGATAAAAAAATCAAAACATAACTGGAATAGTTTCAGTGGTAAGTATTTTTATGAACAAAAAAGAAGTTGAAATCATAGACTACTCTTATATTAACTGTCTGTATAATTAATTTCAACAGATCAATGAATCATTCCTACCAAGCCAGAGAGTTATCGGCTCTGGCATCCCCCAATGGCATGATTGAAATTCCTACCGAAGAAGAATTATCGTCAGGTTATAGGAATAAGGTTCCTGATATATCCGATGCTTCATTTGAAGTTAAAGGTTGTATTGCTTCATATGATCAACCAAGTGTTGGCGTTGATCAATCAGAACTACCTTCAGAAGCCCTTAGCAACAATTATGATGTTGAGGAAACTGGCCAACAAGAAATCGAGTTAGGGTTTAACAATCATCAATACTATCCTGTAAGTACATCGCAGAGCTCTACAGGTAGGATGGCTGATCAGTTATCTTCTAACTCACCCTCACAGTACCAACCGATGGCGAGGGAGAATGAGGGTATTTCCACTGTATTTCAAAACACCGCTCAGGCTTCTATGGTATCAGAGGTTAGCGCTACCCCGATAATAAATATCCCTGATCTAGATGTGCAAAATTCAATATTGGGTATTGCAGGCCAATCTAACGGACCAGTGGTAACGAATACAACAACCGAGATTACTATCCCTGATCCTGAAGAGCTTCCTGGTCAAGTAACGAGATCATTATCGAATAAAATTCCTGGGATGTCTCGTTCAGCTAGTACTAATACGATGTCTAAAGGTCATAATCCTAAATCAAGTATTTCAGGTAGTGACTCGAAAACCCCTTCGGAGTATGCTCTACATATTTTATTCACTCAATTTGTTAGACATGCCGAACGTAAACTAAACCTATGTTTAGCAAACACGTCTAATTCAGAGCCAAACATATCTGAAATTTTAGCTGAAGGAGTTGATCCTGCATTTGATAAAATTATTGCCTCTTTAGGTTATATAGCACGAAGAAAACCAAAACCAGTCATTGATTCTGTAATGTTCTGGCGAAAAACTAAATCTGAAGCTGCTAATAAAGCAGCAGGGGTTGTTAATAATTCTGTCTTAGGTTCTGAATCGATAAATCAAAACCATCATCAGCGTGCTGGTTCTCGCACTGAAATAACGCATACACATTTGAGTATTCAAGCTCAGATGATATTGGAAGAGAACCGTGAAACAGCTATTTTGGCTGACAGAAAAAGTTTGATCAGTATATACATATTGTGTAGAGTTCTTATTGAGGTTGTTAAGCAAACTCCCCTTGAATCTTTAGGTGAGGACCTCAATGAAAAGCTTGAAGAAATTGTATTCAAGCAACTCCGCTCTACTGATCCTGACTTATTTAGAAATAGTTTGATCCGAAGCGCGAATTGGAATATGTTTGCCGAACTATTAGGACAAATGTCATCGTCTAGTTTTTTAAGTGTTGGCGATAGGTTTATTGCCGACCTGGAAAAGTTTACTGGAAAGATAGACAAAGATAAGGAGCCGCATATTGAATTAATTATCCATGGTATGAGATATTTACGTATTAGTGTATACCCCATGGAAAAATTGGATGACTCTGCTGAGTTTCTCCTATCTATCGGGAAGTTTTTTTCTTTTTGTGAAGGACAAAGGGTCAAGCTAGCTTACGCTGATATTCTTACTCAATTACTTTTACCAATTTCTAACATCGCTACTGCCGAGGTTAATCACCCAACATGGCAGGAAGCTACGAAACTGATTTTCACCAAAGGTATTGGATTGCTTCCAAAGCTACGGTACTGGTTCAGTGCTTTTCCCCTAGTTACTACAATACTTGCAGTGTCCCCACAAGATTTTTTTGCTGAAAATTGGATCAACGTTCTTGAATCAAGTGTTTCAAAACTGAAAGAGAAAAATCGAGCGGCCCCTAGTATATATGTTGTATGTGTGACACGATTAGTCTGGGTTTTTCTCTTTAGGTGTACTGAATCTTTGAACAATACCACTAAGAAGCTTAATATTGTTTTCAAGACCTTATTTTCCACCAGTGGTAAGAAACCGTGGATAACCACTGATCCATATATTCAACAGTCATGTACGCATTTAATTCGCTGTGCTGGTTATACCCAACTTCAACTTATTCTGGAAAACATTTTGCCAATACTTCTACAAAGTAATCAGATTTTAAATACCACCAATATTTTGGTTCCCGAAACGCTAATTCCAGAACGAATAATGATTGGCGTTAGGTCATACCTTCACATTTTGCACGATGGTGAAACTAGCGAACGTCCAGCATTTCTCACTGATGATATTTTACAAAATCTTGTTGAAAATCGAAGCTTCCAAGGTGTTATTACCAAAGTTCGCTCTGGTACTCTAATTCAAGAATTTCATGAAAATTTTTGTACTATTTTAGGAAGAGTGCTGTTGTTATGTGACCATCATTATGGTGCTCAAATATCTGTTATAGATGAAGAACAAAAGCCCACATCTAAGCTCAAAGGGACCAGGCCTTCAATAGGTGTTTCATTTCACTTTGGAAGCGACTTCACTGGTTCTATACAAAAGAGCAGTTTTCATGACCTGTTCTGTGTTTTGTTCGAAGCTCTACCTTGGTGTTCTCCGAATAATATTTCTTACTCCAAGAGTTTGGAAATTGTTTGTCGAAATACACTACATGCAGATATCAAGATATCAACGGCCGCCTCGGAAGCCTTGAAAAAGATTAGCAAACATAAAAATTCAAAATTCGTTATGAACGCATTCTCAAATTTCATGTTCTCATTTGATGAGAAACTTTTCAGTACTTACGAGTCTTCTCTATCGATTGCTTCCCAATTTGAAAAAATATTAGCATTATATGTGGAACTTTTGGAGCTTTGGATAGGCAAGATTAAAAACTCAAAGTTATCTACTTCAAATAATGCAGAACAGGCGGAAGATATTGATTATAATGGTATATGGACTGCAATTGAAGAAATTGAAGGCAACGGCTTGTTTTTCTTATGTTCTCAGGATCGTGCCATTAGAATTTTAGCTGTTAAGATACTTCGCCTAGCGGCTGAATTTGAAATTATTTTAAACGAACATGCAGGCTTAAAGTCCGCATTAACGCCTTTTAATAAGAGATTCTCGAAGGTGCAAGAAGTAGAATCGTCTCGCCTGATAAGTATGCTAGACACCATTGATATATCTTTGTTATTGAAAAGTTCTAAAACTGCACCGGACCTTGGTACAGCTGAGCGTAGCCGACTTCATAAATTACATGGGAAAAAGAAAGAAACCCTGGCAAGGCTAGCAGAGTCGGATTATGGTGTTGATACAGCTATTTGGCTTAAAGTATTTCCCGCATTCATAGGTGTGTGTTTCGAGAAATTTCCCATCCCAGTTGCTGTGTGTCGAAATATTGTTTGTATCAGGTTAGTTCAGATGCATGATGCTGTTCTTAAATTCATCGAATCTCAACGGCCTCTAATGCCTCCGTCTCATGCTTTTATCCCTAAACATTCAATGCGAACCTATGCTGAAGTGTTAATTGAGCAATGGAAAATTTACCTCATTGTGTCCTGCTCCACACTTACATTGACGGATGAGCAAAAACTTCATATTCCTGATGGTACTTCGAACCATGGCAGAAAGGGATCTGTTCAGAAGATAACAATTCATCACCAAAAGATCACTTCGGCTAAATCTGTTTTTAGAATGATAATTCCACTTCTGGCTGTTGATCATCCGGTAATTAGAGATTCTGTTGTGACTGGTCTGACTAATGTGAATATAAACATTTACAAGTCTTTCATTGAATGTATTCAACCTTTCAATATGCGTTGGAATGAATCCAACAAAGTTAAACCCAGCCCCAGGTCTGGTTTTACGCCAAAATCTAAAATGGATGTTCCCGGAACTACTGCAAGTCAAGAAAGAATGAAAACTGAAATCACTCACGTTCTAATGCTAACTAGTCACTTTTTGGAATCCCCTAGAATATATAATGACGAATGGATTATCAACCAACTAATTAGTCTCATCAAAGATCTGAAAAACCTTTTATCTCAAGGAGATATTCAAATTGATTGGGATTATCAAAAGTTACGTAGGTATTTCTGCGGTCTTCTCGAGAGAGCGTTCACCAATCTTCATAAAGTTCTTGATATGAACAAGTTACTCCCATTTGAGGGAAGACTTGCTTGCTTTACGATGATGGAAGAGTGGTGTGGATATAGTCAAAATTGGCAAGCTGCTAGTGAACGTGAAGCGATGATGAAACGAGTTGTGTTGGGCCGAGCCAAGGATAGCAAAGAGCATAATATAATTATTGCATCCATGGAATTGGAGAAACGAAAGTTAGATACCGCAGCTCTAAGTTCTATGGCGGCTTTATGCGCTGGGCCTACTATCGAGAATCACGATCTTGCCGGAGGAAAAAAGGCGATTATTGCTTTCAACATACCTGGCCTACTCAAATGGATTGAAACTATTTTGGCTAGTCCTAATGAGAACATGAAAAATATCGGCAAACGTGCATTGAGAAACATTCTTTTACATAATTCTTCTCAACCGAAAATTCTTAATGAGGTTTTTAATAATTGCTACCGTGAATTTCCTGAAGCGAAAACGTCTTCTAGCTATTTTGCTATAGTGTGCGAGGTTTTATTACAAGTAGAGTATTACCCTTGTCATGTTATTCAAACTTTGGCCTTGGCACTTTTCAAAACTGGTGATCAGGATGAGCATGTACGGGAACTTGCTGTAAAGCTTCTGAAAGATATTGAAAGAAGATTTTATGCTACATCATGTGTGAAAGAGTATGAAGTTGGTATTTCTGATAAAAGTACTGCTGTTTTTAAAAGGGCTTTGTTTAATATTTCAAGTAGGTTTGCCTCCGATCATCCCGGCGATGCATTTTTGATAATCTCTGAGCTTACCAGATACTTTCATGTTGTCAGCAATCATTCTAGACGTGATATACTGGCTGTTTTACTTCCATGGCTTCAGTCTATTGAGCTTAAACTTGATTTGAATGAAGAGACTCCAGATCCTGGCTCCCAGATGATTATGAATAATTTATTTGAAATTACTGTCAAGTTCAGCGACACAATACAAAATGAAGTTGAAGCACTTTGGGTTGCTCTCGGAAACGGTTTGTTTCCAGCGAATGTTAGTGCTGTATTTAAGTTCCTTATTCATCATAGCTTGGAGCGAAGGGATTCCACTTTTGTTGAGTATTCACGCCAAGTTCTTGTGTACTTATCAATGACTTCTACCGGTGCCGGCCTGATTGACACCTTACTTAGCTACCTTCAACCCAGGTCTATGATTCCTCAATATCCTGAGCCACATGGTATTGATTTAGCTACTAAGCAGTATCCATATGTTGCTGACCTCTCTACAATATTGCCTGTATCCTCGAAAGAAACTGGATTTTCACACGGCCAGCTTGCATTAATCCTTTTAGTTGATATTATGATTGGCCCTACTGAATCAATGCGTTCTAACCTTCCTCTATTATTTCATGTTTCTTTTGTTCTTTTAGATCACTATTTACCGATTGTTCATGAACAGGCTAAGGAAATGTTAATTCACATTATTCACGAAATTTCTCATGGTAGTGACTTAGCAATTCAATTTATTGGAACATTGAAGGAAGATATCAAGAGTGTTAGATGGTCGTATGATGATCTTAATCATGGCAGTAATGGGGCTAGAACCCCTAAGCTTATGAATGAAATGGTGAATGATATTTTGAATATTTTCAAGAGCGAATATCCTGAATTAAGGTCTACCTGGTCACATGTTGCTTTGACATGGGCTACAACATGTCCAGTTCGTCATATTGCTTGCCGTTCATTTCAACTTTTTCGATCGCTTTTAACCAGTCTTGATCAGAGTATGCTAGCCGATATGCTTGCTCGCCTTTCGAATACAATATCTGACAGTACGTCCGATATTCAAGGTTTTGCTATGCAAATTCTTATGACATTAGATACTATAACAGTTGAACTACCTCCTGAAGAACTTATTAAATATCCTCAACTGTTTTGGGCAACTGTGGCTTGTCTAAGCACCGTTCATGAAGCTGAATTTACAGAGGTTTTAAACGTTCTTGAAATTTTTATCTCCAAGGTTGACTTAGCCTCTGCTGATACAGTTTCTTGTTTGATATCTACTTTTCCACCCAAATGGGATGGTAATTTTGAAGGTATTCAACAAATTATCTTGATTGGTTTACGCTCAGCAAATTCTTGGGATCAAACAATGCGAATTCTTGATAAGCTAGACAAGATTCCCGACAATGAAATTATTGCTGGTCCTGGAAGAATTGTTTTCACCATTTTATCAAACCTTCCAAGATTTTTGCATGTGCTAGAAAGTGAAGATCCACCCAAAGAAATTATAGAGTCATCTGCGAATATATCTGAAGTTTGTGCTTCGCATAATCTAGCTGCGTTGTCGCGCATTTTCGACTCTTATGCAAAGAAAAGATTCAGAACTAAAAAGGATTTTCTCAAACAAACACTGCAAGCTTTGCAGAATGCGTTTTTTCCAATCTGGGAAGCGCAATCTCTGGTATTCATTTTAGGTCTTTTATCCAACCAACTAAGATGGGTCAAAGAGGAAACACTAGAAATCCTTAAACAGTTTTTTCCATTTATAGATTTGCACAGGGAAGAATTTACTGGCATTGGTGCTGATCTGATTTCACCACTTCTGAGATTACTGCAGACTGATTACGCTGAAACTGCGCTAGAAGTTCTGGATGAAACCTCTTACATATCTGGTAGTCAAATGGATAGACATGTCCTACGTATGAGTTTGGGAAACCGTACTATTCGTAAGGAATATGAGAATACGGCCACGTTATTTGGTATTCCGGATGAAAGCGGTTGGGCAATTCCTATGCCTGCAGCTGTTGCTGCTCGTACTCGTAATAACGTACATTCCGTCTTTTACACTTTTGTTACTTCCAAGACTGATCTAGAAGAGGGTGAAGAAAATACAGATCAACGTGACGAGTTTGAATTTCATATTGATGATTATTTACATAAGAATGTCGTTAAGCTCAGTGATGCTGTATCTGTTGCTCCTAATGATCGTGGAGAAGGGTCTCTTAGTCACATGTGGGCCGAGTTAGATAATTTGGATACATTTTTCGCGAAGGATGTTGCTCGTCAAAACGTGCATGTTCGTGATGTTTCTGCTACTGATACTGAGATTAGTACTGATCAGATATACCCTGTCGAGTCAGCGCCTCAGTTTTATGACAAAAAGGTTTCGGTGATTTTGAACCGGTCTCTTGCACGTAATCCATCAACTACTTCGTTCAAAACTTCTCTGGCGGATTCTTTTGGTAATAACCCTGTTTCTGTTTTAGGTAGCGGCGGTTTAAGGACACCCCCCTCAAGATCAACGCCTCCCCATCATCATCAAACGCGTCATCTTGCTAATACAAACCGTTTCCGCAATCCGGTGGAAGATACAAATGATTCGCGTGATAGTTACACTACCAGGTCGCCTTATTTATTTCAATCTTTCCCGTTATATAACTCGCTTAACAATAACAGTAAAGATTTTTACTCTATATCTACGGATGATGAAGAAGCTAGTGAGTCTGATGCTGGTTCTTTAAATCAGGTAGCAAATCATTTGCAAGCCATGGGTTTGCGAAGTGGCTCTTCTGCTAGCCCCTCTACGCCCAAGTATTCAAATCGTTCTAGTATGGAAATTAATAATTTTTCCATATCAAGTGCATCTGTAAATAGTGATCATTTATCTTACAATGGAGACTCGATAACTATTGATTTACCTGTTCCTGCTATCCCCAAACGAAGTAATACCCAAGAAGGCTCATTCCGCTTGGAGAGTCTTCTCCGGGGTGCATCATCTTTGGGTAAGAGTAAAAAGAAAACTTACAAGGATTTGGATAAAGTTAAGGAAACTAAGGTAAAGGAACCCAAAGTGAAGGAATCTAAAATGAAGGAACCTAAGGTAAAAGAATCCAAGGTAAAAGAGCCTAAGGTAAAAGAGCCTAAGGTGAAGGACAGCAAAACAAAAGATGCTAAGAAGGATAAAGAGTTAAAGAAGGAAAAAGAATCTAAGAAGAAAACAAAAGATAGAGAAATGTCTATTCCTAATTCTGACCAAAGCTCCGTATTTGGGTTCAATTCACTTGCTCAACATCAACGATTATATATTCAAGATCAAGTGGTTATGGACTCTTCAACTTCTTTGGATTCTGATATCAGAAGTTTGAACTTAAATATGAAGCTGAACCATGATCATGAAAATTCTGCTCTCCTTAATCTTCCCGCAAGAGATAGCTTGAATAGTAAATGGTCAATAACATCTCCATTTAGTTCGCCCAAGGGCCATGAAAAGCAGTTAGGGGTTTCGAGAGGCGGTAGTCCCACGTTGTTTTCCCCTGAGAGCTTTGTTAGACGTGAAAATAGCAACCTGAATGTGAGTAGACTCACTGTGAAAGCGGCCAACAATGACAGCAACGAATCATTTCAGTTTCCATCAGCCAATAATTTTTACAAAAAGTAGGGTTATCAAATGCAAATTGAGAAGTGCTCTTTATAGGTAGAAGATATAAGGAATTTGGGTTCATTTAAAATTATAGTCATGTTTATTAATGTGTAAATATATGAAAACCGAGTCTATTTACTAGTTCATTTGTTTATTTATTTATTTACTAGTTTGTGTCTAATCATATGTGAATAAAGCAATTTCAATACTTGTGTTTGCAGTATCTCTTACAATAAAACACCTCACCACGCGAACCTATTTTGGAACTTTTTGTCTCAAATTGTGTCGATTGTCTTGGTTCAAGTGACTATGACTATTTTAGGTAATTGTGCAACATTTCTTTAGTTAAAGCCACAAGACGTATTGGGGGTATTATATAAACTAAATGAATTATATACAACCTATACAAATAATTCCGTATTGATACCAATTTAAGCCGCTCTTGACAAGAAGCTTAGTCATTATAACCAACTACTACCCGTCAATGCGTGATCACTTTGGGTCGTGCGTCCGCAAGGGGTTTATCATTCCGAATCTAACTTGAAACATCTAGATAGTTAAAACTCACATAGCCACGTTCAGCGTTTGGGGGAGTGAAAAAAATCTTGCCTATACCCTTCTCCTCAACAAGAGATCCCGTTAATTGAGGATTTGATTTTGAGTTTGTTGGTTATATAGATCCTATTCTAAACCTAAGCTCAAATAAAAAAAAAGAGTTTCGAGACCTTCCAAATTACTCTTACTATCCTCGTTCGAGTTTCATACAAGTCTGTACCTAGGTTGTAGGCCGAGTTATTAAGTACAGCTAATAAATAATATTTTTTTTAATGTCAATATTTGAACGAGCTGATTCAGGTACGTTCGTTATTGTTTTCTTCAGGGCAAAATTTCAAGTCTTGTAAAGCCTTTTTATCTCATACATTTATTCTGCTTCTTAGCTAAAGACACTAACACCCATAGTTAATCTAGGTTGTATTGTTTGTTCTCAAACATCCCCCGAGGCTTGTCCTGCATGTAATGATGGTGAAATATGTTCACTGTCTATTCAAACATGCACCAAGTGTGCTGAATACTATTGTGCGCTGTCTGTAGTACCAAGCTCATCCAGCTCGTTGACTTCAAGCACATCTTCAACGGCATCGGCTTCTTCATCCTCTTCGGGCGGTCCCTCTAGTTCGTCCAAGGCAGGTATAGCAGGTGGCATTTCGGCCGGTATTGTAGTCCTAGTCGCTATCATAGTATTTGCGATATGGCGGGTATTCTTTTCCCAGAAATCTAAACGACGACAAGCCCAATATATGCGCAATGAAGGAACAGAAATGACATATCCATCGATAGGTATTAATTCAGAATTGGGAAGTAATTCTTGGGAAAATATTAATTACAATAATGAAGGTGAAAAGTTAAATGGTAACCAACGTGTCTCTGTAAGCACAATGGGCTCGCTGGGCGAGCCGGCATTCTCAAGGACGTCGAATATTATCCCTATTGCATACCCCCCCGGGGCTACCAATCAACAACCTAGTAGTTTTGTAAATTTACCGCGACACGGATTCTCGGCTGACGATATTTTACGAGGCTCGGTGGTTTCGCAAACTCCTATAATAAGAGACTCATTGGCGGATTATGACCCGAGACAGAGTAACATTGTGGTGTCTTCAGGAGCCATGACGGCGATACAGGTTAAACCTAATTTGGTTCAGCTTAAAAACCAGCCTACTTATAGATCTGAGAACCGCGCTAGCGATTTCAGTACTTTGGAAGAAGGTAAGACGATATCTCAGTTTATTTCCAATGGGGTTCCTATTGATGGCTTGCGGGATTCTATGGCTAGTATTTCTACAACTGCTTCATTTCACGAAGGCTCGCGATATTACCAGGCTGAGCCTGCAGTGGAGATTGGCTCGCGGGCTAATGCTAGAAGTATTCGTATAGGAAAGTCTAGTTTTGCTACCGCTGGTCTACAAAATCAAAACATTCCTGAAGAGCTTGGGGAGGAGGAGAGCTACCAGTCGCAAGTGTCCCAGCTGTCTGGAGAGCTGTATAACCCCAACTTGTCAAGTCAGAGCATTCACGATGCTCTGATGCAAGGCGATATACCCATAAATCTGTCGTTTGATACCAGATTCTCGCAGTTTTCAAGCACCGATAGTAATCAAGGTGAAAACAGCCATAACCTTCATCGGGGTGCTGAAGACGAAGAACAGTCAGGCCCTGGCAGCTTGCTGTAAACTAGTAAATACTGTACTTGAACTTTCTATATAATATAAATGTTACGCTTATGATATCATATAAAATCTTTCAGATAAGTTATTTCCATATTATGTGTAAGATGAATCAAAAGTAACCGTTGAGCAAGCAATTAAGTGTCGCTGTGATTGCTTTCATGAAGTCATTGGCTGCAAGTCAGGATTGTTGGGTCGACTCTGGCGGCTGGTCACAAGACACAAAGACATTATTCGGATATGATCGGATTAGCCTAAACAGCAATTAGAGAAGTTGGGGGTGTCCAACTTTGATATAAATAGAGCTGCTGGGCTTGATTTTTTATTTATTTAAATAATTTTAATCTATATTTATTAAATTTCTCAATCATTACTTATAACCTACATTAAATATGACTTTTTCTGCAATTGATATTAAGTCTATCAATACAATTCGCTGCCTTGCTGTAAGTGGCCAACCCATAACAGATATTATAATTATTTTAAAGACCTATGGCAAATTGGCCAAATACTGTCTTGCTTTAGTTATTTAGCGTTATACTAACCGTAAATTATCTTTTTAAAGGCTGACGCCGTCGCCAAAGCCCAATCTGGCCATCCAGGTGCCCCAATGGGGCTGGCTCCTCTTGCCCATGTTCTATTTAACCATCACCTAAACTTCAATCCTAAAAATCCCGATTGGTACAATCGTGACCGTTTTATCTTATCAAACGGTCATGCCTGTATGCTTCAATACATTATGCTGTTTTTGTATGGCTACGAAGGCATGACTTTGAACGACATCAAGGGTTTCCGTCAACTTCATTCCAAGACACCAGGTCATCCTGAAAATCAAACTCCCGGAATCGAAGTCACAACTGGTCCCCTAGGCCAAGGTATCTCCAATGCTGTGGGTCTGGCCATTGGCCAACAAAGTATCGCAGCGCACTTCAATAAGCCTGGTTTTGAAATTTCTGATAACTATACTTACTGTATTTTTGGTGATGGTTGTATGATGGAAGGTGTGGCTTCTGAAGCCATGTCTGTTGCTGGTCATCTTAAATTATCTAATTTAATTGCGTTTTACGATGACAATCATATTTCCATTGATGGTAGTACTGATATGGCATTGACCGAAAACGTTCTGGCAAGGCTGGAAGCCTATGGCTGGCATACCATTTGCGTAAAGGATGGTAATTCAGACCTGGAAGGTATTAATAATGCTATTACTGAAGCAAAGAAAATTAAGGATAAGCCTGTATGTATCAAGGTTACCACAACTATTGGCTTTGGTTCAGTCAACGAAGGTAAGGCATCAGTTCACGGTTCAACTTTGAAAGACGATGATATTTTTAACGTCAAGAAGAAGTTTGGATTCAACTCCGAACAAAAGTTCATCGTAGAAGATGATGTCAGTAATCTCTACGCTCAAAGAGCCAAGGAAGGTGCTAAGGTGGAGGAAACATGGAACTCTCTTTTTGCCAGCTACAAGGAAAAGTACCCTGATTTAGCTGCTGATTATGAACGTCGGTTCAAGCGTGAATTACCATCCAACTGGGAAGAACACCTTCCTGTCTATAATCCCTCTGACGATGACAATGCCACCAGAAAGCTTTCAGAGGCCGTTCTCAACAAATTATTTGATGTTTTGCCTGAATTGATTGGGGGTTCCGCCGATCTTACACCATCAAACAACACTAGAACCAAAGGTGTTGTTGATTTCCAACCTCCTCAAACGAAATTGGGGGATTATTCTGGACGTTATATCCGATACGGTGTTCGTGAACATGGTATGAGTGCGATCATGAATGGTATCGCTTCATATGGAGCTTTAATTCCTTATGGTGGTACCTTCCTTAACTTCGTATCGTACGCTGCCGGTGCTGTTAGACTTGCAGCTCTCTCGCACATTAGAGTTATCTGGGTAGCCACCCACGACTCGATTGGTCTTGGTGAAGATGGCCCTACGCATCAGCCTGTTGAAACCTTAGCCCATTTCCGTGCATTACCTAATATCATGGTTTGGCGTCCAGCTGATGGTAATGAGGTCTCTGCCGCTTACAAAATGGCTATTGGTTCTAAATTCACCCCATCCATTATTGCCTTGAGTCGTCAGAACTTACCCCAACTTGAGGGCTCATCCATAGAAAAGGCATCTAAAGGTGGTTACGTTTTGGTTGATTCCAAGAATCCGGATATTATTTTAGTTGCTACTGGTTCTGAAGTTTATATTGCTGTTGACGCCGCCAAGAAGCTAAAGGAAGAAAAGGGATTATCCGTACGTGTTGTTTCTCTTCCCGATTGGCACACATTTGACATTCAATCAGATGAATATAGACTTTCTGTGCTCCCTGATGGGCCACCTATTATGTCCTTTGAAGCTCTATCAACCCTGGGTTGGGAAAGACACGCTCATGAGCAATTTGGTTTAGATGTTTTCGGAGCTTCTGCTCCTTTCCAGGATGTGTATGATTTCCATCATTTTAACCCTGAAGGTGTGGCGGAGCGAGCTCTTGCCGTTGTTGATTTCTACAAGGGTACTAAGCTTAAATCGCCTATGAATAGAGCCTTAAAGGGTCCTTTCAAGGATATCTCATAGATTTACCTATTTATTAACTCGAAAATAATAATAGCTTAGTTGGTTCACTCTAATAGCTGTACTTAATATAATACATATCCATTATTTATAAATATAATTTATAAATTCAATTTTATTCTGTTTCTTGCAAAAGTTAACTGACGAGACTGTAATATATCCAAAATACTTGCCTTTACAAATCAAGATTTTGTATACGTGCGAACTTTGCAGATCTGCCGCGCATGTATGTAGTGGGTCTTTCTCAACTGTTCCGTCACAGTAATCTTGAGTTCAGGCCATTGGCGACTTCTTCCAAGCAACCAGAACTTCTCTGTTGACAAAATTATATGTTATTGATTATTTTTCTCTAAAAAAGTTATACTACTAAATCTTATAAGCTTGCCTAATTATGATTTCAAGCGCATCCAGACTATTGAAGGCGAGAAACTATGACCAGTTGCGCTCGATAATAAGTTCTACAGATGTCTCGGTCACTACCAAAGTTAAATTTGCTACTACCCGCTTTTTGCAACCTCATCTCCCCTTGCGTAATCGTTTAGATCAGCATAGACATATCACAACTAGACGGGCATTATTAAAGCAGATCGAAGTTACTAAAACGGACTCGACCACCCGTGAATCTTTGCTTGCAGAGGAAAATCAACTTCGAGTGGCTAAAAATGACGACGATTTACTGCGACGAGTCTTTGATCATGCTGATGTATGGAAGGAATTCTCGGCTTCAAGTCGATCAACGACCACCTCATCTTTATTTTCCAAACTGGTAAATAACTACGAGTCTGGCCTTTTCAACAATCCATACTTAAAGACGACCTCAGGTTTGCGACAGTTTTCGCGCGATTCGCTGCAACAGGCAAAGTTGCTTACTGCAGAAATTCTCGCAGCTAAGACTACTTATGAACTCAAAGATAATATCAAGCGACTAGATCGATTGAGTGATACGTTATGTCAGGTGATTGACTTGGCTGAGTTTGTACGGATGGCACATCCAGACTCGGGATTCGTTAGTACTGCGCAGGAGTGCCACGAAGAAATGTTTGACTTTATGAATCAGTTGAACACCAATACAGAACTTTGTAACCAACTGAGCGATATTATGAAAACCCCAGAAATTTTAAAACTTCTAACCGATGAGGAAAAGGTTGTAGGTAAGTTACTCTTAGAAGATTTCAAAAAGAGTGGAGTCTACCTGGCTGAAGAAACTCGTGATCTTTTTGTACAATTATCCAATCATATTTCTGTTGTAGGACAAAAGTTTTTGAACGAGATAGGGCCTGCAAAATATACGGTCAAGGTACCTGCGAAGTCTCTAAAGGGTTTACCCTCAGTTGCCATGGATGGGGTTAAAATTAGAGGTGATATAGCTGAGATTCCCACTGTAGGACCTGTGAGCAACATCATTTTATCGACTGTTCGCGATGAGCAGGTTCGCAAGGAAGTTTGGGCCGCCGGCAGAAGTGCTAAAGAAGACCAGGTTGATTCCTTGAATGAAGTTTTAGATACACGGAATTACTTGGCTACTATGATGGGCAAGGAGAGTTACTGCCATTATATGCTGGAAGATAAAATGGCGCGCTCGCCAGAAAATGTTCTGAAATTTCTTAATGGTTTGTTAGACACCACATACCCACTAGCCAAAGAGGAGCTGGATCGTCTGGCAGTATTGAAGAAGAATTACAGGACTGAGGGCTCAAACGACACAGAAGAATTTCAAGCTTGGGATAGGGATTACTACACTACTAAATATTTGGCTTCGAAACGTAAGGGTCGCTCTAAACGACTCGATTCCGTACATCCTTACTTTTCTGTGGGGACCGTTATGCAAGGTTTATCACGATTATTTAGTAAAATATATGGTATTAGATTTGTGCCCCATAAAACTAAGCATGGTGAAGTCTGGCATAATGATGTTCGTCGCTTAGATGTTGTGTGCGAAGAGGAGGGCAGAATCGGTGTCGTTTACTGTGATCTTTTCCAACGGGCCGGCAAGTCTCCCAACCCAGCTCATTACACCGTTCGATGCTCTAGACAAGTCTTTGTAGAAGAGTTTGAAAGCAAGTTTACACAAAAATTATATAATGGTGAGAATGGTGATAGCAATGGTATTTTCAACCGTAAAGACGCTGACGGTACAGTACACCAACTGCCCACAATCGCACTAATCTGCGATTTTACTAATGACGGTAATCCACTGGATTCGACCTGCTTACTATCGTTCAATGATGTTCAGACGCTGTTCCATGAAATGGGTCATGCTATGCATTCCATGCTAGGTCGTACAACGTATCACAATGTTTCCGGTACGCGTTGCGTAGCTGACTTTGTAGAATTACCTTCCATTCTTATGGAATACTTTGCATCTTCTCCAGAAGTTTTAGCTCTCTATGCACGTCATTATCTCACTAATGAGCCTCTACCCATAGAGGCCTTCAAGAATCATTTAGCTGAGCAATCACAATTACAAAGTATGGAAACTTATGCTCAAATCAAGATGGCATTGTTGGATCAAAGTCTGCACAACACTACAAGTTTCAATTCTGAGGGACGAATTGATTCTACGAAAGTTTATCATGAGGTTGAGGCCTACAAAGGACTATTCCCTGATATGTCCAAGTCGCAGTGGCATGCTCAATTTGGTCATTTAATTGGATACGGGACTACCTATTACTGTTATTTACTGGATCGCATGATGGCTGAAAAGGTATGGAATAAGCTGTTCAAACAAAATCCTCTGAATCGAGAAGCTGGTTCTAAATTTCGTAATGGATTACTAAAGTGGGGTGGTAGCCGTGATGCTTGGGCCTGTATTGCTGATGTATTAGAGAAGCCGGAGCTTACCAAGGGCGATGAGGCCGCGATGGATTTTATTGGTAGGGGGTCTTAATATCTTTTAGGTAAAATTAAAGTTGGTGGTATTCATCTTCTTGAAGATATTTATTGCTAGTGACTAAGTTTTAGCGAGATAAAAACAAGGAAAAGTAAGCTTAGAATTAGTATTCAAGAACATTTGTTTATAATAACTTGGAAAAGTGTGTGTTGAATAAGACTAGTATATACAAAAAATAGAGATTTCTTTTTAGTGTCTTTACTTTCTAAAATAAATGAGTATAAGTATAGTATACCTTCAGGCTTGAGACTTTAACACACGGTCAACCTCTACTTTAACCTTCTCAGCAATCAAATCATCCAGGATAGCTTTGAGTTTAGTTTCTACGGACTTCTCTACCTGTTTTTCAATCAACTTACCGGTAAAGTCAACTTCGACATTAACTTGAGCACCAAGGGATTTGGAGGGCATAATTACCTTTTGTTGTGAGTAATCAACCAACATGATACCAAAGGTACCTTCAACATCATCCACAGCAGTCACAGTCAGTGACGTACCATCAAGACAGACATAGCCTTTTTCAACAATATATTTGATATATTCCTTATCTCTAAGTTCGAATCCGTATCTGATGGAGTCGCCATCAGGACTAGCTGAGCGAATATAAGCCACAGTGTCCACATGACCCTGAACAAAATGGCCACCAAAGCGAACGCCTTCTGCGACAGCACGTTCCAAATTTACTGAATCGCCAGTATTTAAAATGCCCAGATTAGTACGCGAGATTGTTTCGGGGGCGATACCGAATTTACAGCTGTTAGTATCAAACTCAATAACGGTAAGACAGGTGCCGTTGACAGCAATGGAGTCACCTAAATGACAATCAACTAGCACGATGGCAGCGTCGGAAACGGTTAATGTAGTGTGCTGAGTGATGGCGTTCTTCTCGAGGGCAGCCACTTTGCCCATGGTTTCAACTAAGCCTGTAAACATGATATATAGTTGATATTTCAAATTGTCTTCGTGTATAATCTATTTAAATCGAATTGTTTAATCTGTGTCTATATCAAACGGCTGATTAATCTTAACCAAGCTAATCCACCAGATGACTAATGATTGATCTTCTTCCGGGTAGTAATTTGTTGGACAGCAAGCCGCGGCAACTTTTGAGTATAAAGTACAGCGAGTGATACTTTGATTCTCTACAATAACTATAGGTTTTATCTTTAAAGACCTACTAGACAGATAAAATGGCCGTTCGTTTTCCTGAATTGAAGAATGATTTAATCATTCGTGTTGCCAAGGGTATGTTGAGGCTTCCATAGCTGATAACACCGTATTTGCGGTATATAGCGGCTGTGTTGGAATTAGATTTTTGGAGGTTCGAAAGATACTAACATATGTTTCTCTAGGTGAAAAGGTTGATAAGACTCCATCCTGGGTTATGAGACAAGCTGGTAGGTATTTACCTGAATACCACCAAGTTAAGGGCTCCAGAAACTTTTTCGAAACTTGTCAAGATCCCGAGATCGCCTCGGAGATCACCATCCAACCAATTGACAGATATCCCGGTTTAATTGACGCTGCTATCATTTTTTCCGATATCTTGGTTATTCCTCAAGCCTTGGGTTTACCTGTGGACATTATTGATAAACAGGGTCCCCATTTCCCGACTCCTTTGCAGACTCCCGAAGATATTGATGTTTTACTAACCAAGCAAGACCCTGATGTGCGTGTGGAGTTGGACTGGGCTTTCAAAGCCATTACAATGACCCGTCATAAATTAGAAGGCCGAGTACCTCTTTTCGGGTTCTGTGGTGCTCCTTGGACGTTGATGGGTTACATGATTGACGGCGGTGGCTCCAAGACCTACCGAATTTCCAAGGAATGGTTATACAAGTGGACTGAGGACAGTCATCGTTTATTGAAGATGATCACCAAGGTCTGCATCAACTTCTTAGCCGAACAGGTTATTGCTGGTGCTCAAATTCTACAGGTGTTCGAAAGTAACGCTGGGGAACTGGGACCTCAAGAATTCCGTGAATTTTCATTACCGTATTTACGTGAGATTGCTGTTGGCGTGAAGTCACGTATTAGACAACGTTTGACTGAAGAAAAAATCGAATTCAACGCTGCTGATCATGACGTTCCCTTGGTAGTTTTCGCTCGTGGTGCATGGTATGCTCTTGATGACTTGTGTGATTCTGGGTACGATGTTGTTTCTTTGGATCACCTGTACGATCCCGCTGAGGCTGTCAAGGTCAACAATGGCCGTGTAGTCTTGCAGGGAAATCTGGACCCCTGTGTTATCTACGGCTCAGATGAGACCATTACCCGAAAGGTCGAGTACATGGTCAAGGGCTTTGGAGGCGGCAAGCAGAACTACATTGCCAACCTGGGTCACGGCACTCAAATGTGGATGAAACCCGAGAAGCTCGGTTTCTTTTTGCAAGAAGTCAAGCGGGTGAGTAGCCAGTAGATAATGACGAAAAGACTCGCTGTTAATATAATGATAAAATAAACCTATATCTATTCTATTTAATATAAAACATTAATAGGCCAAGCTAAACATGATTATGGGCGTCGTTTGTGAAGAAATAAAATGCCAAACAAACACTATGCTAAGAAGCCGTACAGATAAATAGGTTGGGCATGATATGCCATGTATGTTCAAGGAGCCCACCGGCGTTTATTTCCCTCTAAATTACCAAAAGCCTTGGCTTTTGGTTACATATCTCTCAATCGCGGGCTAAAATTGCGCTGATTGTTTGTTAAAAGTGAGAAATCAAGGGCGCCGGGGCGGTAGCGAAGCCGTTCCGATGGCCATCTGGAAAACCTACACCAAGACCAGAGGACCCGTACATTTACTATAGAGTTCCGGTTGACATATCCGTGGAGAAAATAACAAGCAAAATAAAAATAAAAATGAAAACAGAATAATAACCCTTTAAAAGATACACTACGATTATTCATATATAAACCAATAATAATGTAGCCGTGGCCTAAACATCAATCGTATTATTAACCAGACAAAGCTCGGCCGAAGGAATTGATCTTCGGCTTTAGTTAAAGACGGGCGGCGGGACTAAGCTTAAACCCGTTTGTTACCTCTATGCACTAAGTACTGCAAGCTATTTATCATACGGAAGCGTATTTTGTTCTCTCGATTAGTTTGATTTAACAAGATTCGTTTTTATTTCATTTTACTCGTTTCTTTTTTTATTATTATTTTGGTGCTCCTGGATCGGCTACCTTCGGTGATTCCGTTTGATATATAATAACAAAAAATTCCCACTGCTCTACCAAGCGTTTTGTACTTGACTAGCGCTAAGCTGCGTATTTGTGTCTTTTGAACTGTGTTTTCGCCGCGCTGTCTCTACAATCTCTATAGATTTCTACAATGGCGTTAACAGAGCAATTAACCTGTGGTCTGTTGGTTTTTACAAAGTCTCACTCGACATCATCTCCGGCCCAGTCTGCCTCGACTCCCCAGGCTAAATCTCAAAGAACCAGAGTCAGGATTAAGCGCCGATCTTCCAAAAATGACTCTCGCCCCCAAACTGAAAATTCCCGGCCGGGTCATTCTCGACCTATATCGGTGTCCAGCTCGCCCAACCATAATAGCACTCATCTATACAACCCTGACGTTTGGCAGTCTGCCATAAGTTGGCTTGTCCTGGTGGGCTCATCAGTCACCTACGGGCTGGTGGAGCCCAGCAAGGTAGTTAAAGGGTATTTGAATAATACCAGACACCGTTCTAGCCAGTCGGCTTCCAGCACCGCTACATCCTCCATAGAAACAACTAAAAAGCCGCGGTTTCAGTACATATCCCGACTAAAAAGCTACAAAAAATCTAATTGTCCTTCTAACCATTGCAATGATAATAGTGACCCCATCGGACTTCCGACCGCAACCTCTAGAGCAGTAAGAGGCGAGATGAATTGGGTTCTGCCTGTTTCCTCCCTAATTTCACCTTCAGGCCATCAATCAGACCCGATTTTACGACATTTTCTGATCTCCGACAACGATGTTAATATCAACAGCATCTCTGACGAACTGCCGAGGCCAAAAAGCAGTCTGAACGCTTATAAACATAACCTTAACCGTACTTCGTCTGCATCCCGCTTGGGAGGTTTGGGTAGTGAGGCGTCTTTCAGCATTGGCGGGATCTTAAATGGTCCGTTACCGAATGAGTCTGCCCACGAGCTAAGCACTATCCATACAATGTCCTCTTATCGACGTCAAAGTGACCCTCGTTCGTTTGCTGAAACGCTATATTCAAAGGGCTCTAATTCAGATAATTATTTGATCTTGGATCCTATGACTCAGTTCATTGCCTACAAACCAGTTAGCTATTCCGGTAAACCCTTCCAACCCACCATGCCACCAATTGATGATGGCGATTATCGGTGCCATGATTTTAACGCCGCTGTTACCATCGATACAGATATGGTACCTGGATTAGGATACTCGTAAAATATTTTATACTCTTGTACTTTTACATATTTGCATTTCTTATCTTATTCTTATACATTTTTTTTGTTCTCTTACTTGATTGGTTATATATATATATATTCAGTTCATTCCATAATCATTCCATAGTCATCCCTTATCATTGCATCAATATCATAAATCTCATCTCTCTTTTTGTTTTTCTTTTCTCACCAAGGCTTTTTGGTATTTTTTGCTTTATCGCTTTTCTAAACTGCAGTGTGGCCCATCATTGGCAATATAGTCGTGTCAATATTCAACGCTAACTGTAAATCCCTCGCTGACATCTGTCTATCCACATATTCGCGATTTTTTTGATCAATACATGGATCAGACTTAATACAGTCGTCATGAAGCTGAAACAGTTCATGCCTGGGCTTATCCGACTTTTCGGGCTCCAAAGCTGCCTGATCGTTCAAATTAGATTTTTGTTGTCTTTGTTGTTGCTTTATAAATTCGTCACATTGTGGAGGCATTAACAAAAGATCTTCCAGATGACCTTCATCAACCCGTTTTTTGTATTCTTCGCATTTGGACCGTTTGGCTGGGTCTGCTGGTGTGGCAGTGGTCGGCGAAGAAGAATCTGATTTGCATGGTTGAGGCTGTTGTTCTGTTTCAGGACACCCATCAACCGCAGTATCACAAAATGAAATCAGAACTCTATTTGGGTATTCTTTACCGGTATGTTTCTCAAGTAAATCGCACTCTTCTTCCTTGGTTAAAGGAAGTCTATGCAAATTATATTCATTAGTTTTATAGTCCGTATCTTCGCTATCATGGTTATGGTTAAAGCTCATTTTGGATTTTATAGTATTAAAAAAACCGTGTCCACTGCTAGAACTTCCAATGCTACTGTTGCTGTTTTCACTACTAGTGCGTTTGTGCAAGCGCTTAGGACTGTTTTCACTCCCTTGGTCTGAACCACTTCCAACACTTGAAATACTGGTATTAGAATCCCTATGTTTAAAAGGCGACCGTATCCAGTGTTTTATGTTTGAGCTGGACGAGTTAAGCGAGTGCGATGAGTCTGATGACTCTTCGTTAGATCGTGATTGGTGGTTGAGAAGGCCTTGTAGGGGCTTGTGTCTCTTTTCACCCATTGGAGCAGTAGGGCGGGCCTGACTATCGTAACTGTCAATAGTGGCAAGTGTCATATTTTTCTAACTGAATATTGATTGTCTATTTGACTAGAGACCAAATAATTCTCATCGAAGGAAAGGAATGAAATGGCAAGCCAATATATATCACAGAACCGTTATGTTGTCTTTGCCATTCAGTACTGTCATATGACTGCGGCTGAAAGCCAAATCAGGTTGCATTTATAAGCTGAGATTATGCAGTTTTAAGCTTTCTCCTAACCGTAATAATCACGTGAGAGGCACGTGACTATGATCCCTCGAACTCAGTGTCTGATCCATCTTTTTGTCCGCAAGTTGGGATAGGTATCCAGCCAGAAAGGTAGTCGAGGAATCTTTTACTATTTTTATCCCGAAATATTGCTAATTTGAGTGCTATTTAGCTAATCCATTATAGGCGATAATACACAATAGCATTTAAAATGTCTCATGATTTAGAACAGGACAAAAAGGCGGCGTTGAAGAAGATTTTTGACCGATATAAGCTACTGCATGTTTACAATTTGCCGGATGCCCTCATTGAATCACTTTGTTTAATTTCTCCAGATACTGGTAATCAGCCTATTTCGGACACTTCAGGAAATGCCACGCTATTGGACCAAGTGACGCCCCTTGCTAACAATAGTGCGAACCACCAGAATGACAGTGAGGAAGATCGTGAGCCTGAAACAGAACAATCCACCTCCAATTCGACTAATATAGTACTTCCAGACGCGAAGGAACTCCAATGTGCCTCGTGTGAGTATGCTACTGCTGCAAATCTATCATCTCGACAACATTTCAAGTCGGACTGGCATAACTTTAACCTACGTCGTAAAGTTCGGCAATTGCCTCTGGTCACCGAACCTGAGTTTGAAAAGCTGATCGAGACCTTAGATGAGAGTATCTCGGGTAGCGAGCCTAGTGGTGACGAAGAAGATATTTCAACTGATGATGATCAGGATCGGTCTTCTGAGAACAAAGATGAAGATAATATGGCTAAACTCGACCGACTTTTGATAAATACTAGCTTAAACCGGTCTTCCCTGGCTGATTTTGACGACAAGGATCAAAATCAGATCATACCCGTTAAATCACCTTTTATTTATGTGCGACCTCGGGATATGCCTACTGAAAAGTGTTTGGCATTTTATAAGGAAATGATTGATATGTCACAAATTGATTTTACATCTTCAGTCTCTTTGGTGAGGGAACTACAATTACAAAAAGCCCTCGCTTCCCATTTTAACTTTAAAACGATCTCCCCTAACGACAAAACTTCAATTGTTATCATGATTGGGGGTGGTCATTTCTCAGCGGCAATCTTCTCTCATAAATTGGATAAATCCCACTCCATGACCTCACCTATCCCTGTATTATCCAAGTCGTTTCATCGTTATACCACCCGTCGAAAGCAAGGTGGATCGCAAGCTGCTTTTGATTCCTCCAAGGGTAAAGCTAATTCTGCAGGCTCTACGTTGCGTCGAGCCATGGAAAAAATGTTAACTGAAGAAATTCGTCAATTATTTCAATCATGGAATAAGTTGGGCTACATCAAAAACTGTTGGCGTATCTGGATTCGGGCCAGCGGTAAAAACAGTCGCAATGTTATCTTAGGTGCTGGTGAAATTACTGGTCTGACTGCTTCAGATAAACGTATTCATGGTATCCCCTTCACGACCCGCAGAGCCACCGCCACCGAGGTCAAACGTGTATGGTTTGAACTAACCAGTTTAAAGGTTGTTGATACACCTCAGGTAGTGGCAGCTAAAGCGGTTAACGCCGTCAAATCTTCTGCCAGCTTAACATTACCATCATCCAAAGTAAAGAAGCCTGCATCGCTGTCTTTAGCCGAGAAACACACAGCTGCACTGTTACCATTGGTCAAACAGGCACGAATCCCGCGAATTTTATCTTATATCCGGCTTCACAAGCTCAATGTGGATACATTCCAGCTTGTTTCACCATCAATAAATACAACCGTGACTCCAATCCTGATGCATTATGCTGCCTCCATTCATGCGCACAAAGTCGTGCAGAGTCTTCTTATGTCCCTTAAGGCTAACCCTACCATTACCAATGAATTAGGCAGAACTCCCTGGCAGGTTATTGGAAATAGTGAAGAGGGCAAACGCGTCAAGGATATATTTCGGTTGGCGCGTTATGAACTTGGTGAAGCATGTTGGGATTGGTCGGCCGCCGGGGTCGATAAACCCCTCACACGAGATGATTTGGAGAGACAAGATCAAAAAGCCAAGATAATCCAAGAAGAAGAGCGGATCGAAGCTGAAAAGAGCATGCTGGAAAGAGAAAAGTTGGAAAACGAACGTCGCGGTGAAAGGTTTGTAGATAGAATTATCAAGAAAAGTGGCACCGGTAAAAAGCTTGGTGTGCAAACTGGCGTTCAAGGAATTGGTATTGGTGGTTTGTCTGAAGAAGCCAGAGTCAAGTTAGAACGAGAACGTAGAGCCAAAGCTGCCGAAGAACGGTTCAAGAAAATATCCAGGTAAATAAAATCTAATTGATAGAAAATGAAAATTACTATTTAGCATGCTTTAATTATTTATTCTTCATTACTCATTTTCTACATTCCTAAAACTATTTCCACCATTAGTCTTGGTAAATAAGAATGAGATTTGCGATTTGAGCTCATTTCGCATCATTTCCTCGATCGTTTGCTCAAGCACACTATCACCAATAACACTTAAACTTTCCCTGATCTTTAATACTGTGTCCTCACTCTCTTCATCCTCAATAACAAACGGTGTCTTCCCTTCATCTTCTCGCAGATCATCATCAATATGGTCAATTGAATCCTGAATATTCATTACTGATCGCACAATAGCAACAGGATCGATATGTTTGTACGAACCTAATCTTTTTATCCGGCTCTTTATGTTTAATCGCTTAGGGGGTATAATTCCATCCTTTGCAACTTTACTGGCTGTCGTCCAAGTGCCAAGATCATCGCCATCGGTGTCATCATCATATTCTTCCTGTTCTTTTTCATGCTCAGTAATATTTTTTCCAAATTTTTTTCCGACCTCTTCTTCTAAATCACTTTCAATGTAAATATCATTAATCTCTTCATCCTCATCCAGCGGTTGGCTTTGGCTAATTGGTGGGGAATGGGCATTAGCTAAGTCGAAATCAGCAGGAATTCCTTTACATAAACATCCTAGCAAATCGTGAGTTTGACACCTCGTATCCTCGCTTAGCTTGAACAAATCCTGTAAATCGGCATTGCTGAATAAATCACCAACCGTACCACTAGAGTTCTTCCTTTGTTTACTTAACGATAGTTTACCTTCTTTTTCAATATTAGTTTGCAAGTTTGTATCTTTCGTTTCTTCCATGAAGCTATCAGCGAGCCCTTGTTTAATAATTTGACGCTGGTAGATCTTTTCATCCATGGCTCCTGTGGTTAATAGCCGATAAATGAATACGGGTTTAATTTGTCCATCTCTATGAACCCGAGCCATAGCCTGTAAATCAACAGAAGGATTCCAATCCGTATCAAACAGAAAAAGCCGTGAAGCACCAACTAGATTTAGCCCCACCCCACCAGATTTGACGGAAAGTAAGAACGCAAAACACTCATCCTTAGATTTCTTGTTAAAATCATCCACTAGTTGCTGCCGTTTAGCAGCTGGTACTGAGCCATCTAATCTTAAATAATTCAAATTCTGCGATTGGAGCATATCCTGTAGTAAGTCAAGGGTTTGTGTAAAGCCTGACGCAATTACTACCTTTTCATTTGTGGATTCGTTTAAAATACGTAGAAATTTAGATAAAACTATAGTCTTACCGCTTCTTGGTGAAAGTATATCAAACGCTGTAGGGTCTAATAATCCATCGATACCATTACTATCTACATCGGACCACAATAGCTTCGGCGCGTTACACACTTTCTTCATCAATGTAATAGCCCTTAAATGATCAGAGTAATCGTTACTTCCTAAGAATTGACGAATCGCTTTCGACTTAACCAGTTCATGGTAAACTGACGCTTGGTGGGGAGTCGGCTTACAGAAAAGCACTGTTTCCGTTTTAGCTGGCAAATACTTTTCTAAATGAGACGCCGTTCGTCTAATAATAAATGGTTGCGTCAATCTACTCAATTCTTCACTTCTAGCTTTACCCTTCTCTATCGTGCTCTTCATGGCGTGAGGTTGACGACTCTTCATGATAGGAACTTCAAACTCACGGCGAAATACACTCGGAATGCCCAGTAAACCAGGATTCAAAAAATCTACCATAGCGTAAAACTCGCCTAAATCATTTTGAATAGGAGTACCAGAAAGGATTATACGCTTTTCTGTTTTTAATGATAAAATTGCCTGGGATGATTTATTGGTTGTTGTTTTAAGCCTATGGCCTTCATCACAAATGACAATGTCGATTTTAGAATCTTGTAATTCGCTTTGAATAGTCCTTAATCGCTCATACCCAACTATCATAATCTGATAAACTCTTCCAGCAACAAAATCACGTATATTAGACTGTGTGTCACAGACAAAAATTCCAATTTGAGAGTTTTTTAACCATTTTTTAAATTCCTTTTTCCAATTGCTCATTAAAGATACAGGGCAAACAATCATAGCACGTTGTATAACTCCCTTCTGCCCAGCGTAAGGCGATTGTCTAAGCAAAGTCCAAAGTAAGGCTATAGTTGTCAAGGTTTTCCCTAATCCCATATCATCAGCAAGTAGAGCACCTCTACCAGAGTATGATTTCATACCCATAACGCATTCATATAAAAATTTCACTCCTTCTTTCTGATGAGGTCGCAAATACTGTGATACCAACGGGTCGACAACCACGTCTATAATCTCTTCGTTGGAATTACGTTTCTTAGGGGGCTGAGGCAAAATGAAGGCTCCCTCTGCGTTAGGATCATGACGAGCTAAATTATAATTCTTTCTTGGTTGGGCAAGACTTCGAGATGCTGTCGTTGCCAGCTTGGCGGGTGCATTAAAAGTACTAACATGAGTGGTTACCAGTGGATTCCGCGTTGCTGAGTTTATGAATAGGGTACCAGCCAAGTATTCTTGATTGGGAATAATTCTTTCTACCTCAGTTTCGTATGATCCTATTGATAGTGATTCACCTTCGCATAAACGATTTAAAAATCTTACAGATTTTCCAAGTCTATAGTAAAAAGTATAGGTTAGTTTATAATATTCAGTTTCACATATATTGAAACAAGAACGCAAAGTAACTCACGGTTTCCCTTCCAATGATTTTAACTGCGCCAAATTTTTTTCAACAGCAATAATTCCATCCCCATCCCATGTCTTGTTCTTTTTCCCTGTTTTCTTTCTCCACAGAACTCCATAGTAGTGGTTATTCACATCATTGTCATTCAACGTAGATCGAACCTTTTTATCGACAGTTAGTATATTGTCTGATGATTCTTGGCTATTATAAACTCCTAATTCAACTTTTTGTTTTTTAAAAAATCCACTCTCTTCATCATAATTCATCTTCTGCGATGATCTATTGATAACTGGTTTGAAAGGCATATTTATGGCGGAATTCCCCTTGCCAGGTGAAGGCGAACGGGCAGACGGACGCACAAGTGAAGGCACATTCATGACACTGGAGGGATTTTTTTCATCTACCGTTAACTGTGCAACAGTTGAAGGTGGGGTTGATATTGTTTGCAGTGATGAGACTATAGGCTTCACGAGTAAATCTTTCGTATTTGTTTGTACTCTGCGCGAGGCATCCTTCGATATTGAGGTTCCTGATTCTGGCTCGGATGGTGGTTTATTGAAAACTAAAGGCTTAAAAGGGGCATTTGCACCTGTACGAAGCTGATATTGGCTCTTCTTATACATTTTTAGAAATAAGAGAAAATTTAGCCTTAGATATTTTACCGGATAGTTATTTCTCTCCTGTTTCAAAGAATCCTTAAGGCAGTGTTTCCTTAGCGGTCAGATCAATCTGAGGCGGCTGCTACGCGCTTCAATGGTGGCTCATAATGCTTATTGTTTCGACACAGAGAAGACAAATTAAATGGCCTTCAACATTTGTTAAATAGACGAAATAGTTTTTTTGGAATAAGAGATAAACATAAAAAGAGTAACAAAACAAGATACCCCTATTAATTACGTTTCTTTTTGGATTATACTTTTTGTATTTTATCTTTTTGTTTTTTTCGGGTTTGAGTATAGGAAATTCGAGAGCTGCCAGACTTATATTTTTTTAAAGTCTTGAGAGAAAGCTTCCCTTCAAAATCTTTTGTATTTCAAGGAAATGTTTTGCGGAAAATAACTAGTAGTACAGATTGTACGTGACTAAAAAAATATTAGAGTTTTACTAAAACCACATACAATTCCTGTATACCTTAGGAAACTATACAAAGTAAATATTGGTGCTGTTAAATTTCCAAAATGATTCAGTTCCTTTTAGTAAAATATAATGAGAAGGGAAAAATTATCAATATTTCTTCAAAGGACTCTTAAACCCGCTATAAACAGTAATCGGCAAGAAAAACGTTAAAAATAAGCCCAACGGGGGGGTCGAACCCCCAACCTTGTGATGACTTTAATTCCTATCGCTAAGATTTTAAGAGTCACACGCTCTACCGATTGAGCTAGCTAGGCTTATCTAATGATCTCTAGCGGAGTCGAACCGCTGATCCTTGCGTTATTAGCACAATGCCTTAACCAACTGGGCCAAGAGATCGTTTTTTACTAACCTAATATATATATATATATAAAGTGCAATAAAGAGATTATTCTGTCTCTAGGACTGACGTTGCTTCGAAACATGGTCATTCAAATAACATAAGGTCTCATACTGGTTTATCTAAGAAAATTTCAGTATCTTTGGTTTCGTTTCTGCGTATCACACGTTTTCCTAACGAACATACCTAAAAATTAAGTCCCTGAATCATATATATGTTCCTTAATCAATTCTATTTTAAAATAAAATAAAACCTAATCCGATATATAATTTTTGGGTCATTTTCAAAAAATAAACAGTTAGACTGCAACACCTTATGTTCCTACATGGTCTCCCACCGCAGTACTTATGAAGGCTCTCACTGGCTTAACTATGATTGATCGGACGGGAAATCGTGCTTTCCAGTGGATATGGCCGCAGACAGTAGTGGTATGTTTTTCTAATAAAAGTTTTAATTATGAAAAACTTCATCTTATAAAGTTTCTCAAATTGGAAGGGCACACTATATAATACCATTATACTATATATTGAAGATATAAGAGGTATATATAATCTACTTGTAATACAATTTTCGGATTTCCATAACATGTGCTTGAAACTGCTCCTTGGCAATTGTGACAGCGGTGGTTCTTCCTAGTTTCTCATTTTCATGAATTTCTGTCGAATACATAAGTCGTAGTATAGATTCAAGCTCAGTACATTTGAATAACTCAGTGTAAGCACCCGATAGTGTGTTTTCCATAAAATTTTCAATGGGCTGTTTAAAGAGATCAAAATACTTGAGAGTTCTTTCAAAGCTAATTTGCTCAGGATCCTCCATAATAGTTTTGAGCATCTGCTGAAGAACATGAATATTGAAGTGAATATTATGTACACCATTATTATTGAGAAGATTGATCGATTTCGTATTCAAAATTATTAGTTCATCAATAAGGCTCGATAATCCACGAAGTACAGCGTTCTTCTCCTTTTTAAAAAGTATCAGTCGTAGTTTATCGTCACATCTTAGCAAGTCTGAATCCAAAATACTGATATACTTGGACCTTTCCTCGCTATTGAACTCCAAAAAGAAATTCCCATTGGTAAAGGTCTTCTCAATATAGACAATACATCTACATCGGATATCTCCACGCAGCGTGATCAAAGAATCTTCATTAAGCTGGTTTAATTCGTCAATGACTGCATCAAACGCTCCAACACTAGACCCAGAAAGCGTTAATCTAGCTGACGTAGAATTATCTTTTTCTTTGACCAGTGGAATTCTATGCTCCATATCCATTAAAGTCCAGCGTTTTCTGAGACTGTTTTTGGAGTTCCCTTCATCGTCTGCATCAACATCAAGCTGAATGTATTTTAAAGATTGCATTTTTTGCGAAATCCATCGCAAGCTAGAAGATAATGTGCATAGGGAAGTGAAAGCCTTAGTTTCCAGAATATCTGAGCTTGAAATGGAGCCGCGTTTAAGACTTTTACTTGCATTAACTTCATTGATATAGAACTGAGTTTCCTCTGAGATGAGGTCTTGCATAGCCCCAGCGAATCCTCCGTTCAAGATACCAAGTGAAATAGCGCGTAACTTTTCATTACGAGCCCAATCCACTGAAATGCTAGACTTAGAAGCACTACTTCCATCATGAGTTGCAGTTATATTTGTAAAATATTCAATATATTTGGCACAAAACTTTCGAATCAGTGAAATAATTAATAAGGTATACTCCTCACGATAAAAAATACCAGTATTCAGAAGTGTACACAATTGTGTTATCAAATTGCCAAATACCTGAGCAGCTTTAAATATGGGGCGCCTGATCGATCCCATAATTACGGTTTCCACAACTTGATAAGAATCTGGACTGTTCATAATGAAATTAAATGTGGTTATTAAGGATTCTTCCAACTGAGGCAAATATGCATTATTCAAAAAATCTTCAAGGAATAACTCTGGTGATTGTGATAGAATCTTGACATCATTGATAGGAAATATGGCTCGAACCTTCTGTAGGAAAGTGATAGTGGGCTCTAAAAAGACGCGAATGTTAAAGACATTGGGAACAACTAAAAGCTCATGGGTTTTAGTCGTCTCATTTCGGGCGTAAAGAGAATTAACCACCGAAGACGTTGGAGCCACTAAGCCCGGAACTGAAGTTTCTAGAACAGTTTTGAGTTCTAAATCAGCAGCTTTGACGTCTTGGGATGAGTAATCTACTTCAGAAAATTTAAAAAGAGTTTTTTTCTTGTCTAAAGGTCGTTTGGTTCTGATCTCGTAAGGTTGAGGAACTGTTTTTTTGGTACGAGTAATGGTGTGGGAAGCCTCAGAAATATAACTATGAATCAAAGAACGAATTTCACTTTGCATAGTAAGCCATACTTCAGAAAATTTGAAGGTAAGTAACTCCTTTTGCTCCTGATCGCTACGCTTATTTGATATGCTATTAACCACTACATTGATAGCTCTGTGACCTTCCAAAACAGCAATCAATTTAGAGTACAAGGTTAAAATCAAATCCTTAAGTACCACCAATTTTATCTCGCCATTAGAGGGACCAAATTCCATTGAATTTACCTGACTGTTATTTTCCAATTCTCTCAGAGACTTGGGGAATCTTTGATCGACTTCAGATATGGTCTTGTCAACCAAGTTATGCAGTTCCCGAGGCAAACGCTCATATATAAGGTCAAAAGCTCTAGGAAGTCGATTCAGTTTATCCAAAGTTTTAATGATCAACTTTATATAATTGAACGAATTTTCTTCTGGGTTTTCATTGGAAAGGGGCTCATCCAAATCGGGTTCATCACCATCATCATCGCTATTATAATCGTAATCAAGGTCTTGAAACGATGACATAAAGGTTTGAAATTCTGATGACATAGACTGCGTTGAGGAAATATCAGAAAGATCAATTCGAACCTTATCTAGTAGTAATTGTTCTGCACTAATGGTTTCGTCTTGGCTTTGAACGTAGGAGCTCCAGTGATTATCACAAAAAGGCGAAGTCAGATACAGATGACTATGGAGTTCTTCAATAAGAATACCATATAATACATTATCTTGTGCTAAAAGGTACTGATAAATTTCTTCTAAAGGCTTCAATGAACTTAAATTCTGGTCGTTAATTAACTTTAGTGTTGAGTCGATAGTCCTAAACGCAGCTAAAAACTGTTTACGAGCCATCTGGGATTCTAACTTACTAGGAACAGCCTTTATAAATTCCATGAACCCTAAAATTTTGATCATTTCTCCATACTGTAACGACTCCTGATTTAATGCTATGAGATCGGGTTTGGGTGCATTCAAAGTCTGTTTAGATTTGACCAGAAGCTCTTTTAAGTGACGGATTTTTTGATGAGACTTATTAACTGATTGAACAACCTGAGGGTAGCTACCTATAGAACTATTGAATCCCTGGTAATTATTATTAACAGCCTGCTTTAATGTTTTTTCAATTGAGATTTTCAAGTCAGTGAAATTATCCATAAATTGCGCTTTACCAACTGACGATGTATCCATGAGGGAAAGGGCCACCTCGAGCGTATTAGCATCTTCAGTTGCCAATTCACCCCATTCTTGTTTAACTGTGCATAAAAGATCTATCCGTCATGTTAGAATATACAGTAACTTGATAGTTTCCAATTGTTTTACAACGTACCATTCAATTGTTTTATAGTACTCGAAGCAATTAACTCATCCTCGGAGATTACGTTTGGATGTGAATGAGAGTACGAAAACTGGTGCATAATGAAGCAAGAGAGCCGAGGTTCAGTTGTAATAAAGTAAATAGTTGGTTGTTAATAAAAAATTGGTAAACTAATTGCAAGAGCCCTGAAGTATGGTGTTAACCGTAAATTGGGGAAGATCCGCAGCATATTTGGTGATTGTTGCAACTCTCCCAACGTGCTTCGAATCATCGGCAAGGTTAACAAGAAAACAGGAATATCGATTAAGAATATTTTTGAATTTTAACTCATTGGAACAAAAGCTAAATACTATTATCAAAAAAGTCAAAAACTACTATTACCTATTTATAAAAAAATTTAGTCAATTTCTCTCTTTTATCTTAGCCTCATATTAATAGAACACTTTAATGACACCACTTCTATCGCCGGTAACAATCATCTTGTAGGGACTTAACAATAATACAGCATCCATGATGGTATCACGGTGATTTCGCATATTGTTTCGCTGTTCAGTAGAAATAATAGATGCTCTTGGAAGTTTACCAGGTCGCTTAGCTTCATTCTCCTTATGGTGCGGTACGTACAACCTCTCGGTATTAAATGTCATTGATGAAGTTGGGAAAGAAACAGTATAGATAGGTTTGCCTGCCCCCGTAACCAGGCCATTAACTATCGTCGAGGCCTCGATATTGGACATATCCCACAAACGAGTGATCTTATCTGATCCGGCAGAAATTAGAAATGAACGTCTACTATACTCTAGCGAGCCGGCTGAGTACTCGAACTCAGTATCGGCAAAGACAGTATGCACACCATGGCCGCTAGATTTGATGATATGATCTTTACTCAGGAGTTCCGTATCAAACTCTTCTGCATTTAACTGTGACACTTTAAAGTCACTAGTATCGATCACGCTCACGGGATCATATCCCTTTCCAGCTTCAGAATTTCCGGAACCACGATAAACCTCTACACATTGCGAGGTTTCGATATCCCAAACAGTCACTTCACTTTGACCACTGCCCCCTGCAACACATATCCATTTAGCACTGTGGTGAGGGTGCAGCACTAGGCGATACACTACTGATCCTCCGCTGATCCCCCAAGACTTTATGAGCAGTTGGAATCGGAGATCCCACAGATCCAGAACACCCTTGGACGTACCGACCAAAACCCAGTTACCATCTTTATCAACAACTGAGCTTGTCAACCAGCCATGTTCGGGGGGGTTTTGCATTACGTTAATTTCACAGAGAGTATTGGCGTCTAATATGATGATACGGGAGTCGGTGGTGATCAGGACAATCAATAGTCGTTTCTCTAATTTAAGTGTGTGCACATCTGATGCGTATTCACCTTCAATACCCGACGAGCTTTTATTGACATTATACTGATTAATTACCTCAATTTTGCGATATTTTCCGCGAGCCTTCCCAGTTTTAGGTCTAACATAAATTCTTAATAATTTGACCCAGCCATCGACACCTGTGGCAACAACCACATGATATTTTTCCACTAGGCACATTGCTTTGACTTGGGTATCCCCGAATTTATACGTAAGCATAGCATGGCTAGTCACTGTGGATTCCAGACGTTGAGTATCCCACACTTTGATATACCCATCATCCGAAGCGCTGACAAAAAACTCATGGTCAGGAGATACCACAAGTCGTGTTATGGGAGCAGTGTGCTCATGAAGATTAGATACGAGTACACCTGTAGGTTTCCAATGAGGTTTCCGCCCGTTGCCGGCAGGTAACTTTTCGTGAAGGCTAATGTTCTCCTTAGGGGTGATTGAAGGGCCAAATTCAACAGAGACAAATTCAGCGAGATCAAGGCTGAAGTTAGCTAGGAACTGCAAGATATAAGGATCCTTTCCTGTGTAACTACTATTATTGTTACTGTTATTATTTTCATGGGACTCCAGGGTAGTTGCTAGGGTGGATGTTTGCGACTGTAAACGTCCCGGGGTTTCTACTTCGCCATAAGCCATTGTGGTTATGGTTCCAGTAGAGGGAGATGACCGTGATGAAGTAATTCCATTAGTGGCAAACTTAACACGGTTTACGGGTATCGGCGTTGGCGGAGTCAAAGCGGTAGCTGTAGTTCTAGTTATAGATGTACCCACAGTCGATTCACCTGAGGTAATAGCTAATGAAGTCTTAGCAGAACCCCGGCGACTGGGCAATGAATCATCAAAAAAAACATTAAAGGGCATGATTTTGAGTTTGGATAAACTCAGATGAAGATCATGATTACTTCCTAGCAAAGACTCTATACCATGGGGTTTATTATGAACCGTATGTGCGATGTTATAGATAAAATCTCTTAACACATTTATCTTCCACAAGTCTTTGTTTTGTTTAAACCCAATGGACTGTAATTTAATCAGCCATTGTTCGTCTTCAGTAGACAGTTCAATACGGTGTGCATTATTCAACGCTGTTTCACTACCGGTATTACCATTATAGCGCAATGCAATAGACTCACTTAAAACAGTTGAACTGGAAGCCACCGAACTTGAGCCGTTGGATGTATTGACTTCTTTAATATTATTTCTTCGTTGATGAGATATTTTCCAATAATAGGACCTCCTTGCTTTTTGCGCCCAAGTGACTACTAAATTAAAAACGCTTCTTGACAACGGGGGCTTTGCACACGCTAACAACGTAGGCTCAGTGAAGTCTATGAGATCACATACAAGAAAAGGTCGGAGAACAGGGTAAAGAAGGCAATAAGTCTCTGCAGGTGAAATCTGCCTCACTGTCGTGGCAATGAATGCAAACATAGTCTGTCGAATCCATTGGTTTGGATGTGCGGCAAATTTTATTACCACCTTGATGAGTTCCCAGATGTAAGGACTTCGAATAAGATGAGCGTCAGCAAATAGTGCCAGACATTGAAGAATTTTTTGTACAACAAATTCATCAGCATCAGTCAGGGTTTGTACTAGTAGTGGCAATATGTATAACTCTAAACTAGTAATCCCAATGAAGGTAGATAATTGAATGGTAGCTTCAAAAAATGCCAGCTTGACCTTTACGTCTTTGTCATTGAGATAGGTAATGAGATGACTAAGAATGACATCGTTCGTCTTGTGTTCACCGAAAAACATGCACAATGGCCTAATATTGTGAAGAAGCGCGCATTTAACAGCAGCGCTTGAGTCGGTTAGTAGTATTACGGTATGATCTTCAAATAAATCTTGAAGTTCCTTGGTCGAAAAATCTTCAACGGAAGTAGGTAAACCGGAACTACCTCCAGTAACTTCCGTATCTGGATCCAAGTGAGTCGAAATAGCATTTTGTAGCATCCTTGACATGGCCTGAAACCTTGATGCAGTCTGAGCTAAAGTAGACAAGCAGCTCGCATAACAGGCCCGTACATTAACCTTGGAACTCTGCAATACCGATGAAGTCAGTTTAGGCGATATATATTCCGCAAACAGTGCGTCGTTTACGGGTGTCAAAACAGTAACGAGAGTCAATAGATGACATAGATTAGTAAGTGCAACCGTTTGCACCAAAGGATCCGAATCATCCAACAGCGTGAGCAAGTATGGCAAGCAACGATCTAATTTGGCCTCATCGTTGATTTGTTCGCCAAGGATTAATAATAAATCACAAGCCATAAGTTTGTACTTTGCTCGCGTAGTGTTACGGATGTCAGCACAAACTAGCGATAGAATCAGTAGAGCATTATCCTGGTTAGGGCTACTAGATCTTATTCTTGGAATATGGTGCTTCAAGCCAGGAAGATCCAAGACTACTGGTAAACCCCCGCGAGACTCCGTCACTTCAGAGGGGCCATCAAGATCGAATTGAAGTTCTTTGGCGATTAGAGAAAAATCAGTATATATGCGTTCAATCCGTTGATTAGACTGTTCGCACCATTCAGGGGACGTAGAGTCGGAAATAACTAGAGAAGATATGTATGGGTGTAGAAACGATGCGAACCATGTAGGAAGAGAGGACTCCAAATTATCAAACTGGTGTAAATATTCTCGTGTGCTTCCTCGTTGAATTGGATCTAATTTAATCATACTCTTAACCATTTGCTGTATTTCTCTATCTTCGATATAATGCAATGGTGGCTCATACTCGCCCTTACGATACTTAAACAGTTGAGATAAGGTAAAGATAGGGGTGCCCTCTAAAAAGAGCTCAGCAATTACACATCCAAGACTAAATATATCCATTGGAAAGTTTGTGCAGTTATTTTTATTATTTCTATCATCGTTAACAAAACGCTCTGGGGCAATATAGCAACTTCTTCTTAGCGAGGTATCAAAGTAGAATGAGAATGGGGCGGGATCATCCTGGGGAAGATAGGTAGGTTTATAAGGCGAAAAATCCGCAAGATATATCCAATTGGCAGCCGTTACCATAATATTTTCTGTCTTGATATCACCATGCACTACCCCTCTTAAGTGACATTGATGTAACCCATGTATTAACTGGTAGCTAATCCATCGTTTCTCGATGTTGGTCAAAAAAGGTCGAGTACTAATTCGATCATAGAGGTTAGTTCTGAGATATTGTCGCACCATGTAGCCCGCACGATCAGTTTCTAATAATCGGGAATAGGCAATGGCATTTTTGACTTCTGTCAATGCCACTCGTTGACGTTCAAGCTCAGCTGCATAAGGGTCAAGATGGATGCCCGCTGCGGGTTTTATGAATACCTTAACCGTTACAGGTCCATGTTGATCACGACCTTTTACAGTTTTAAGAAAGCGGGAATTATTAAGCCGCTTTTCATAAAGAATATTTTCTAGTTCTAGAACATAAGCCTCTAGGCCGATAGTATTGGCTGAAGGCGTTATTAATGATAATTGTGCACCCATAGTGTGGCTGGTGATCGGAGGTGGTGAGGAGGTTGGGAGATAATGAATACAAATGAGTTAATAATAATATACGCCATATCTTGAAATTAAATAACCTAAATTAGATTACTGATACGATACTCAAATAAACAACAGTGAGTTTTAAATACAAAAAACTTAAAAAATTAGATGTAAGACGCGCTCTGCGGATGGTAGTTAGACTAGAATTAAACCAGGTATTAAAAGGCTCTGATGGATTGTTTATGCTAGCCCTCGAGCATGTTAGGAAGGATAGACTAAATACAAAGAAAAACCGTCCCACTTCACTTGAAGTTAATAGTCATCTAAACTCGATAGCATAAAAGTTTCCCGAATCCGGTAAATGTGATAACTCTAGTTGCTGATACTTCTCGGATCGCTGATGGTAGTAAAACCCAGAAATATTCCCCGACACTTGATTGAAGCAGATATAATAGAACCCCGCGTAAGATGCACCCTCAACTGCCGTTATGTTACTATCTGGTACAAAGAACCGTTCCTTCCATCGCATATACACTTGATCCTGGCTCAAGTAATCTTTATGGACATAACTCTTAAGTCGCATTTGAGCCTGGTTAGCCCTAAATGGAGCAAATCGACTCCAGTGTGAAAGATCCGTTTTTTCAGAGGCACCCCAGTCAGCATGCCGCGTAAAAAATGAGTACTTTTCACTAACAATTTCACCTTCAAAATATGTGGTAAGGATCTCATGGTCTTGTGTAAGGCCTTGGATGCGAAGGTAGCCGCTCACAATCGCCGCAGCCGGATCGATCGTCTTAATTTCCACTTCTACTTCGTGAGTACACCGTCCAGATTGCTGAGTGCCTATGTAGCGCGATCCCGGCCGGAGAAATGATCCTAGCCCATGTGGCGGCCGGCGGGGGTGGTCAAGGAAGGTAGATATACAGTGAAAAGGGTTACTGGTACTAACGAGGTCGTCGTCAGTGGTGTCACTTAAATGGTTGTCACTTTCATGTTCGTTGCTTTCATTATTACCGTCATTATTTTCTTGACTGCCCCCATCATTTTCTTCATTACTGTATACTGCATTCTTCAAATGAGGAGACTTAAAATTTACCGCCTTCGTTGACCCCGTTACTGTGGTTGTCGTATTCGGTAGATCTCTGGCTTGACCCTGACCTGGCATTGTATGAATATTGGCAGGTTTAATATAATATGATCGATTATTAGCCTTTTTGTCGCCGTGGCTTATCTTACTTTATCACTGTGGCTCTCGCCCAATAAAGCGGGGAGTGAGACCGCGCATAGCTTCTAGTCACAGTCATCCCAACCTTCACGAGATCTGCATTGGCAGGGCTGGAAAAATTAGACTTAAATCATCTTGGCTCGAATTTTGGCAGTGATCTGAACATAATTTGGGGTAAAAATTTATATCGAATCCTATGGCTACCCTGGGTGAGTAGAATTTTTATTAGGCTTGTGATTGTATTTGTTTTTGAGATATATTGAATATATTCTAACTAATTAGATCTAATATCACGGGCTCTCACCTTAGCTGTCACCGCCGTTGAGAACGACAGCGACTCTGACTATGATACCACGTCTATTGGGTTTATGCTATTATGCTCAAGTTTGATTATGTTAATGTCCCCTGGAATTGGCCTGTTCTACGCGGGTTTTACGCGGCGAAAGAATGCACTTAATCTGATTGGAATAACACTCATGGCCGGAGCTGTGGTATTTCTGGAATGGTTCTTCTGGGGTTATTCACTGGCCTTCAGCTCAACCTCCTCATCACATTATATGGGTGATTTTCATAATGCTGGGTTACGTCATCTGGTTAGTGCCTCTACTTGGGCTAATGTAGATACCACGAATTCTGTTCACATCCCGGAACTTGTTAATTTTGTATTCCAAGGTACCTTTGCTGTTATCACGGCTACTATTTTTGTGGGATCTATCGCTGAACGAGGTAGACCTCTTCCCGCGCTTGTCTTTACTTTTGTATGGACAACGGTGGTTTATAATGCTATTGTGTATTGGTCCTGGAATCCCAATGGTTGGATCTCGCGATTGGGTACTCTGGACTTTGCTGGAGGCACCGCGGTTCATGTTAGTAGTGGATTTGCTGCATTAGCTTATTCATGGTTCTTGGGTAAGCGGGAGGGATTTGGTACCTTATCATTAAACCCTATTCCGCATAATATCGTTTTGGTTGTTCTAGGAACTGTAATTCTTTCTATAGGCTGGCTCGGATTCAATATGGGTGCGAGTTACCAACCTACACTGAGAGCTGTTTATGTTGCGGTGAATACACTATTAGCTGGATCAATCGGCGGAATAACATGGTGTATCCTTGATTACCGCCTAGAGTATAAATGGTCGATTATTGGTTTCTGTTCTGGGATTATATGTGGATTAGTAGCCATAACACCCGGTAGTGGGTTTGTACCTGCTTGGGCCGCGCTTATTATTAGTGTATTGACAACTTTATGCTGTAATTTTGCTACTAAACTTAAATACTACGTGGGAATTGATGATTGCTTGGATATTTTTGCTGTGCATGGGGTTGGCGGCATAATTGGTATGTTTCTCACGGGGATCTTTGCCTCTGCCAAAATTGCAGCTTTAGACGGTCATACTGTAATTAAGGGAGGATGGGTCAACCAAAATTATATTCAATTAGGGTATCAGCTAGCTGAATGTATTACGGGAGCTGCTTTCTCATTCACGTTGAGTTGCGCAATTCTTGTGATTATGAATTGGATCCCTGGTTTACAATTACGTGTGTCGAAAAAAGACGAGGAGGATGGTCTTGATATCAGTCAACATGGTGACTACGCCTACGACTATGTTGAAGATGAGCCGGAATTTGTACCACGGGTTCAATCTACAGCAATAGCCACGGCCGCCGCTATGGTAATGGCATCACCCTCGTTTAATACACATTCTTTTGCCCCAGATTCGAATTCAAATTTGTTTAATTCCCACCACCCCACACCGCCTGCACCTTTATCGCCGCCGGTGAATGCCATCTCCAAACCAGGGCTAATTCCGTTCAACTTTCACGCAAATCCTGATTATACTGTCGATGCCACTTCAGGGTCAATTCCTACAACTAAGGATATCGATGATGGGAGTTTATCTTATCTTGATCATGCTATGAATATTTCACACTCAGACAATACCTCGAGGACCAGCGAGGTTATCTTGGGTCAAATGGCTGACACTTATGAAATGCAGGATCTGGATCGATCAAGATGTAACGAAGACAAGAATCGACCCCAATTGAATCCCTTATCAACAGAGATATCCATGACACCCATGTTTATGCTGAATGAATCGAAGGAGTACGTAATGAAGTCGATGGGTTATAATATGGAGTCGATGGGATACGTTGAAGAATTTGAGTCTATGGGGTTCGGAGATGATAATAGTGCCGTGGATCCTATAGAACCAGACAACGTGAAAAACGATAATCAGGTTACTAGCGACACAGCTAGTAGGCTTTCACACGAGGGAGGGTTGTTATCAAGGGAGAATTGATCGGTCATGATTATAATAGACAGTATAAATATATGTAACATTAATGATATGAACAAAAATAATGAATATTCGAAAAATTCACTCGAGGAGGCCCTTGATTAGCTTTTGAATTGTCAGATACTTTTTAGTCTCTATTCTTGTCAACATGACAAAAGGTAATACCAGTAAATTTAGTATTAATTGAACCATGTTTTGGATCATCCATCTTATTTTCAAAAAAATTCTGCCTTTTTATAGCCTCTTAATTATAAATTCCACCCGATTTTGTTGTGTAGTGCATCAATTGAACAAGTGTGGATACAGGACGCCAAACTTTCTCCAGAAAGGCTCTTAATTAATTAATTGTTTATATGGATTATATTTAATTACGAGCGAGAAAAAAATGAAAAAACACAATATTGATAGCTTTTGATATCTCAGTAGTTAATAGTATAGACCAACTTTTTCGAAAATTTTATATTGTAAAATACTACATATTTCTTAATCAAAAATTTAGAGGCTATACACTAACTTTTTAATCTTGTGAGTTTGCAATTCAAAGAAACTAAAAAACGTTTTTCTGGAAAAAAAAATAAAAAGCTCAGATATCAAATATTTCATGTATTAGGGGTTAGTTTAATTTTTTTAATAGGTGTTTATAATAGATATAATTAATAATCTGCTGGTGAGAAAGCTGATGACTTGGCGAAGCTAGTCTCTGTTTTGGTTTCAGACATTTAATATAATAATTTTTTTATCGCAGATTTGTCCCCCTACTATTTTTTTTTTGGCACTGACTGTCCCTTGATTTTTTCCTCATGTTTATATTCACTCTCTTATGTATTCTGGTATAATCTTGAAGATATTTCTTTTTTTTACCTACCCCATATATTGGCCCCATCCCCACACTTTGCTTACCCAACCACCCACCATATATGCACCAGGTTAATGTGAAATTCAAGCTTCAATACATGTTCAAGGTAATACACATCCAGTAGTTGTGCTATGACTTATAATGACATTCATTATTTAGACCCTTTGATTAAACTTAACCCATCTAATATACCTAAATCACGTCGTTCTACTACATCTCAGTCAAAACACGTGTCAACCGCCTGTTTGCAATGTCGCCGCCGTCATATCCGTTGCGAGGGTAGTCAGCCTGTGTGCGCAGTCTGTCGTGAAAAAGGTAGAGATTGTACTTTTGTAAAAAGTCGACGCGGTGGTCCTCGAGTCAAGGGAATAAATAAATCTAAATTAGCCTCCCACCTGGCTTACGAGGTTGAATTTGAGAATTGGGCTGTTGAGGATCCTACAGTAAAAGATTCGGCTATTAAAGGTTCGGCTGTAAAAAAAACAGGAAGAGAGATTGATGAAGCCTCCCGGAATTCCCCTATAAAATTTTCTACCGCTACATCCATACCCACCCAGTCCAGTTTTGATCCCCTATATAACCCGACGGCATGGCAGCCGGATACAATCCTCACGTTGATTGACGTACGTACGGCTATTGATCATTATTATGAGACATTCCATCAAAGTCACCCTTTTTTGGCGGTACAACTAGGGCCATATACTAGAAGTGTTGGTACCTTGACCTTTGTGCTTGATTTGGTAACTGTGATGGATTATATTAGACTAATAATTATTAATGATCGCCCAAACAATCCCAAAAAAAGGTTAACGAAAATGGAGTTACATGCGAAAGGATTAGAAATATTGACATATATTCGGACATCTCCTAATGATATTGTTAAAATACAATGCTTGCTGCTTCTTACTTTAGTATTTCATTTGACATGTTATGATACTTGGGATAATATTGTACAGCGAGAGCTCATTGATTTAGCTCTTATGCTAAACCTCAATCAGGTAGACGCTAGCCTGTCGCCGTCTTCACCAGAGGGTCATACTTTTTTCTCCATTGATAGTAATACCAAATCACCTTCCAGTGTTCTTGTCAAGGTAAACCCCAATATCAAGCAAATTGCCGTATGTTCTTCCTCTCGTCTCTCTATTGTAGATGATGCCACGCTGACTGAAACTTGCCGAAGAACGTTTTGGGAGATTTTTACTTTCGATGTAGTGCTAGGATCGGTATCTAAATTAAAAAGATCAAAATTAGCAATTGCCGGAGCTAACGTTGCTTTTCCCACTATGAGAAAAGTAGCTTGCGAACAAACACCTTCTGAAAATCATTGTCGAGTGGACAGTAGCGTTAACAACTCTAGCCATAGCTATTCGAGTTTAAAAAGTATATCAGGAAGCATTTTTAAGCCTGGGGATAATTTATATGACTTGCGAATCAATTCAGTCAAAATGGTCGATGAAAGTGTGCATTTGCTAAGTTGTTTCGATAAGTTAAGTCTGTCTGCAAATAATTCCGAAAACGATAAAGATAAACTAGCGACAAAGGAAATGTTATTTATGAGGTTATCAGCGCAAATTTCTAACTGGAACCTCAAATTTAATTCTTCGCTGAGCAGTAGCATGGCAACAATTTGGGGTCTCGACGAAACAATAGATTACGGCGTACAATTATCTAAATCCATCTTGTCATATACGGGGATTCTTCTTCATCAGCCTTTTTCTCATTTAACTGCCGATGAAGGCTGCAACTTTAAATCAGACAATGGCTCTGGTTTCCCCAATACTTCCAGAATATCCACAGTAGCGCCCTCAGTAGTATCTCCGTTACGGAATATAACTGAGCATCAAAAATTAAGACAGACACAGCACGCTATTAGCGCAGCCAACGGTCTGATACAAATTTGTGATCTTGAACCCGCTCATTTGTATAAATTCTCCCCGATCAACTCTTACTTACTATCGCTTGCATTCTTGGTCCATCTAAATGCTTATTTATGGTTATCTGAAAGCTCTACCTTGAGGTCTATTCCGGTACTCTACGCTCAAGTTCCATCGGTCACGGCACCAACTAGTTCTGAGTTTTCACGTAAGATGCGGAAAGAAAGACAGTTGTATGTAGAGAGTATGAAGATTGCTTATCGTGCGCTTCATCTAGTTGGGCAAACCTGGCATATTGGTGCCCGTCTCAAACAGGATATCCGGAAGATATTGATTAAGCAAACTCCTGAACTGGTCGATATTGTGTGTGAAGTGGATAACGACTCTACCTACCCTTGTGCGGTTGATGATTTTGCTCAACAAGATACCCAAAATGTTCATTTTATTCATACTCATAGGCTTGATTCTTTATCTTCTGGTAAGGGGCCAGATCTAGCTTTCAATAATTTCTCGATACCATTGGAGCAAACTGAACAAATAACTCCAATAAATCAGCCCTATCACCATTTATCTGCTGATCTATTGAATTCAGCAATGCCTATAACAACGACGACAATGGAGTCGGATCCATTTCCTGAATTAGACTTTTATGACCATGACGACCCACATTACAATATTGACGGTTGTATATCCCAAGACCAAATTAATGGGGATAACACTAGCTTACATGGCTCATCCTCAATTTTACTTCCCGAAGTAGTTACCTCATTTTTACACCCTATCCCCTTTTGTCAGGAGCCTATTGAGACAGAAATATTAGAAGAATATTCTTCTTTACAGACTTCTTGTTCACCTTCGCCTACCACAGTAGCGTTTCCTTGTGATCAAATTGTACATAATCAGGCGTTATTATACGTGAATATGCCATTTTTGGATGACCGAGGTGATGTTATATCTGAGTGCCCTGTACAGTGTAGTCAACAATATCATGAACCTATGCAAAATTATCCACCGCAAGAATATTTACAAGTTGATTATAATTTTCAAAATTATCAAATGGGTGATACGAATGGTCCTCACCAGTCGGAGGTGCAGAAGTGTCAACCATATTACCAACAGGGACAGCAACAGCAGCGATGTTATCAGTATCAACATAAGTCACAAGAGTATCAACATATTTTGAGTGAGGAAATACGGACCTTGAATGATGGATTGGAGGAGTTTTTGACACCTGCTTCACTGTCTCCTTTTCCTTTTTGATTTTAATTATAGTATTAATCATGAAGATTTCTTACAATATGGACATCATTAAGAGATAATGAGGTAGTCTTATTGATACTATTAAATACTCATTTAAGCTGAAGTAACAGTCCATTTGTTTGGGGATATTTAGTTGATCAACTGGTTAGGTTTTTATAGCTGTATTTTCATCGTTTGAATCAGCTATTCTCTACATGTGCGTCTTAATAAATCACACTGAAAAATGATTTAGTTATCTTGATTGTCTTCTTGGTAATCTTAAGGCCGTCTCTATCGATTTTTACTATGTATTGGTTTTATGTCTCCTTTCTGGCTGGAGTATATATTTATTATTAAAATACGGAACTACATAATATTGAAAACTATCATATTCACTCAACATATACATTTGAAAGCTTAATTACCCTCATTATTCCTATGCTGAGGCAAATCTTGAGTCTTAATCGGTGAATCAAACCTTAATAGATCATGATTTAACCGACTAAACAGAAACTGACTGGTGAATGGGCTCAATATCCCTCCACGATAAGTTACTGATGATCTGGTCACTAATTCACTCATAAGCCGGGGAGTCGAAGGTACATTGTCCTCAACCACATCATTATCATAATACTCCTCATCCACTAGCGCCCGTCCAACCACCTGACAAATATCCACGCCAAAAATATCGTGAACTCCATCTAGATAATTCTCAACCTCCATCGCTGATGAAATTGAGGGAGGCGACCTATCGTTACTTCTAGGGCCCATTTTGGGGCTGCAGTTTCTTTCATTATCAATCATCATTCTGGGCGAACCGTAACACACCCTAGAAACTAAAGCATCTTCCTGTGCAGTAAGCCGGCGCTGGTGCTGATGATTAACCTTAGTTCCCCGCGATTTTGGTAATTCAGTTTTCTGTGGGCTCAAGCTAGGTCCATGTATATTATAAAGATGATAATACGCATCTTTTTCCTGGTCATTGTGATCTCCCACAAAAAGCTGGCCCATTTTAGCCCGATGATTATTTAATGCGCTACGGGGAGATAAATAGGAAAACGTTTCGTTAATTGATAACTCACTTTTATCCCCATAGCAAAATGTGCTGCTGCTACTAGTATTAAATTCGATACCATCTAAATCTGCTGGGGGAAGTAAAGTTCGGCTGGGTGTCAATGGTGACAACATGAACCCACCCACACTATTTTTATTCACAGCTGTATAATCATTGTACGTCCCGTTGCTATCCGATTCTCGAGAGATCGGTGAGCTCGCCCATGATGGGAATCCTGTCCATTTGGCAGGGGTTAATGAAGAGGATTCCAGATTTATTGATTGCTTGGTCTTGACTTTGGGTGTAATCATGTTCGGAACCTTCAATGTGGGAATATTTGTATGATTTAGCAAAACATCGTTAGATTTATCCTCAGAAATTGATGGGGTTAAGGTCATAGACGTGTCATATAGTTTTCGGCGTTTCCCTGATCTAGTCGGGCTTTCCCTATATTGATTTTTCCATCCCAATACTCCTGATCTATAGCCCGTAGGTGAGTCAAAAACAAGGGTTGGTGAATAATTTGAATTTAATGGAGGACGGTTCTGAGAGAAGGTGTTTGATGATTTGGGTCTTTTTGGAGAATCAACGTCGTAACTCCTGCTTTTTCCCTTGTTCAACCTAAGGATAACCACTTTACGGTCCTTTTCCTTTAATTTAGCCTCCTTATTGGGATTTCTCTTATTCGATGGGTCGTCTATCTCCTTGGATGGGTATTTCTTCATTATAGGTGTTGACATACTATCCCCATTATTTTTTGGTGGTTCCAGCGTTGGTGTCTGGAGAAGATGGGACCCTGATTTTTTCAGACTTATCGCCCCTACGTAAGTTAATGTTGACTGATACCTTGGATCAATACTCCAGTAATTACCTTTACTGTGTGTTGCCAAGGGTTTAGACTGCTTCACAAAAGCCTTGTTGATGGTGAGATTATGCCGAATCGAATTGGCCCAATTGTATTTGTTGTTACGATACCAGGAGTAGTTTTCTTTGATCCATTGATAGATATCAGACAGTGTGAGCCGTTTTTCTGGGGATCTAAGGATTGCCATAGCAATCAGTCCAGCATAGGTGCATTGGGGTTTAGTACCATCATCGGGCGGGATTTCGGAAGTAGCAGTTATCGGTAAAGGTTTCGCTGCAGGCCGGAAGTTATTTTTGGAAAAACTGGAATTTGTATCTTCTTTTATTTTAGTTTTTATATTAGCAGATGTGGACGATTCACTCATTGAATATGATAGCAGCCTATTTTTTTTGGTTGTATGTGATGTGTTACCATCCTCGCTTGGGGTATGTGAAATCCATTTTTGAGCAGTCTGCTGCTTATCTATCACAAGATCATTTGTAGAATCCATGGGTTTATGTTGATCTGTTTTATTGCTAGCCTTTCCAGATAAAGATTTAATGTCATTTAGGGCATCAAGCGTCTTCGCCTTGGCAGGATTCGGGGGCTTCAGTAACTTCTCTAAAGTCACTGTAGGGCTTTTAATATTTGGATCTTTTATTTTTAGAACGGTAGATTCAGCTGGTGGGAAGGAAGAGAATAAAAGTTTTAAGGAACGGGTAGCGGCTAATTGTTCTGGCGAAACCCTAGTTTGGCTAGATTCCCGGTACACGCTAATTTCCATGTCCTCGTCATCTTCGTCCTCAATAGAGCTGGAGTGGCTATTGTTATAAGAGAATAGTTGAGATGATTCGAATTTATAGCTTGAATTCAAGTCTGATATCACGATATTCTCTGTATTTTTTGATTGTTCCGTTGCTGTACTCCGGGGTTGTCCAGTTTTTGCGGCATCCTGAAAACGTCTGGGTAGGTTGCGGGTGAGTTTCAGATCCTCGAGCAGGGCTGGCTCGGGGTCGCTCATTTGAAAATGAAGGTTGGAGTTGAGAGAGGATAAGGACCGAATAAAATTAGAACTCAGTGTCGGCAGTACCGAGTATTCGAGGCTGGTTCGATTAGGCCAATTAAACGAAGTCGTCGTTACTGGGGCATTAGACGCCCGATCCTTACCTGTGTTACCACCTCCACTATCCCTGTCAACTGACGCAACTCGAATATCTGGCGAAGAGGAAGAGGTCCAGAGATCTGACGGAATTTTACTCATATCAGCTCACCAAATAAACTTTACTATTTGAGGGACTAAATGTGAAAAAGAGAAAACGAGATAAAAAAAACTGTATTCTCTGCTTCAATCTAGACTTGTAAGGAAACAAGTGGGAGGTCAAGCCATCAAAGGTGCATTGAGCCCTTATCAGTCACGTCTTTATCTTGCAGCCACAAACGCAGCCGTACCTTAAAACTGGATCTATACCGATTTTGGAAAAAACTAAATAATAAAAATTTTACGCATGCCAAAGCCATTGTGTGTTTTTAATTTTTAGTTTTTTTTCATTTTTCTTGTTTAATCAACGTAAATTTAATCTCTAGATATTATTTTTTATATATAGAATTAACAAGCTCAGGCTAAACGGCGGCCATTAAAACGACGACTTTGATTCAGTTTAGAAAAAGACCAGTCCCTAATATTCTAGCCTTTTTAGTTCTACCATCAGCTGCCACGGCTATCAGGATCTGCTGCTCTTGCTGCTCGTGCTGTCATTTATTTCTCCCGTTCCCTTTCTCGCTCCCGTTTGCGTTCTATTTCCAGTTCTCGATCTCGCTCCATGCGCTCCCGCCTCTCTTCTTCACGTTCCTTTCTTTCGCGATCGCGCTCTTGACGCTCTTTCTCGCGCTCCTTCTCACGTTCACGCTCACGTTTCTTTTCACGCTCTTCATCGCGCGCACGCTTTTCGGCTCTCTTGCGTTCCTCGTCCCGCTCTTTGGCTCGAATCTCCTCTTGTTTCTTCTCCTGCTCGCGCTCCTTTTGTCGAGTTTCTTCCCGCTTGGCTTCCTCTTCTCGCTCCTTTTGCCGGGTTTCTTCACGTATTCTTTCCTGCTCACGTTCAATGACACGGCTGTGTTCCCGCTTGATTTCTTCTTGGCGTTCCAGCTCGCGCTCCTCCTCTTTTTGCCGCTCAATTTCCTGGCGCTTTGTCTCTTCACCAGCACGTTTACTCAGGCCCATGGTAAAGACAATGGAGAGGCATACCACAATAATGGACAACAGACCCCGTCTCATAATATGCCACCGCAAACCCTCTAATTCCTTTTTGAAATCAGAGTCAATATCGGTCTTGATTCTGTTGTTTAGAGCTTGGATCAATAGAGCTAATTTATTCTGGTGTTCATTGTTGACGTTCTTGCGCTCGTTAACATCCATGTCGACGTCATTTTTTAGGGCCACCAATTGTTCAAGAATATCCTGGTGCAACATCTCTGAGTTACGTTCAATTGTAGCCAGGTCCAGTCGACCTTTAGTAATCTGCTGTAATCTTGAGGCTTGGATCTCACTTCGTAGCTCCGAACAGGTAGCTTCAAAAAGATAAGCTTCGTTCTGTGCTTCACCCAAAGGGTAATAGACCTCCTTACATTTGTGTAATCGGCGGGCAAGGAGTTCCCGGATACTGAGAACAATAATGTCCGACTGTGTATCACTGAATCCGGCTGTCTTTAACCGAACAAATATATTGTATGTGTCTACATAATCGTAGTATTTAGTCACATCCTCGGGCGTCTCATTGGCTAGTTCTGACTCTAATTCAGCTAGTGTTAGAATAATATTTTCAGGTTCTATATCCGCTAGGGGATCTTTTTCATTAGCTATCGTAGTTGATGCTTTCTCCATGGATTTATTGGGGGCATAATCTGAAGGCAGTGATGGTTCAAGCGAGGGTGGCCCCGGTGGGGGTTTGAAGTTTTCCCCGATTTTCACCATCGGCGAAGTCTTTTCGGATCCGGTCTCGGAGAGTTGATCTCCCGTTATTACTGTATGCACTCTCCTTGTGTGGTTTAGTCGTTTATTCAATAATTGATCTTGGCCGGTGAGTATTTGTCGGGTAATACAGATCGATCGGCTAAGGGAGGTGGATCGCCCTAGCCCACCTGCTAACGTTCGGCGCAAGCCGCCTACAGAAGGCCGAAATTGATTCATAGGATTCGCCTGTAGTAAAACTGGAGTCGTATACTATCGGTTTAGGTCTATGCAATTGAAGAGTAGTTGAATCAATAAAATAAATTATCAACAAAAACAGAAATGTATGGTGGCGATGAATCAGATCCTTTTTCCACAATTGATCCCAATTCATACATAAACGACGTACATTTGATCTTTAGTTTAGTCCAATTAATCGCAATATAATAATGTGCTCATGAAAGATGTAGTTAAAATATTTACTATTATTATTATTTATATTATTATCTATAATCATGATGAATATGTCTTGACTAGGGCAGCACCCACGGCCGGATCCACCAATTCAAAAAGCTTAAGCAGCTGTTCCAGCTTAGAAGAGCTAATGAAGATTTTGGCGATATCAAATCGAGCGCAGGTCGATAAAGCAGTTAAGAGCGAATTTGTTTTTAAAGCCCAGGTAGCTTTATCTGCGAATTGGTCATTCTGATATATTGCTGCGTCTAACACTAGATCCAAAACCTCACTTTCCACGCCAGCCTGGCCAAAGATACGGGCAAACTTCGCTGGGTCTAGCCCGTACAGGAATGAAAACAGTTGAGGTAGCTGTGCTGGAGGGGTACGTAGTAAAAACATCATAGTTTGTATAGTAAATGGGCCGGTAGGAATATATAGCTTGCTGACTGAGGGCTTTGAGGGCACTGGTCTTGGGGGTTCTGACCTTGGTGTAGGTGCCACAACGCCGGGCACTGAGTTTGCAGCTTTGGGTGTCAATGTCATTTTACTAGTTGCAGTTTCTTCTGTCTTGGTAAACAGTTGTTTTAGCTCTTTCGGTAGGGTGTCTACTATAGTTACCGGGACCTGTTGCAGGGTCTCAATTGATTTAGACTTGGCTTTCAGTTTGGTGTCAACTTGCAATAGTCTGCCCTTGCTCTTTCTCTGCGCTTTTTTCTCATCCCATATCAAGCCATTGATTTCTTCTTTCACGGTAGAATTATCAGCGTCAATCTCCAGGGCGGCTTCTAAACTCTGGCGAGCCTGCTGTAGTAAACCTAGTTTTCTCTGCGCAAGACCTTTGCGCCAAAGCAGCTTGACCCGTGTTTTACTATCACCCTTCAGTTCTAGCCCGTGTGAACAATCATTAATACTTTGTTCCCATTTTTCTAGTTTAATATAGCACGCGGCTCGATTTGAGTAGTAAGTGATTCCTTGGGGGTCTTGTGCAATCGCACGCGAGTATTGATCTAAGGCAGCCACATAATCGCCCTTCTTAAAATTTTCATTACCTGTAATGGGATTAGTACCAAAATATATAGTCGTTCTTCATTGCAATGTATACTTACCCTTGATTTTTAGTGATTCCGCCGAACTGGACATTTTATTTGGCGTCGAATCAATAAATTGATCTGTATTTTGAGATATAGAAGGTCAGCGAATATACAATACTGGATTGGTCTAATTGGGACTTCGCCTCGATGAAAAAGTTGGTCAGTTGGATACAGAAGTCTATGTTTATTACAACTATAGATACTACGACAAAAAAACTGAAAAATATTAATTTTTACTATCCAAGACACATGATAGTACTTTTTTAATTGCTAATGAAGTCCTTAATAGTTGTCCTGTCAGGCCTGCTGACCTGTTTTGCCTCCGTTTATGCTGTGGAAGCGCCTGTGGTGATGTTTTCGTATCGAGAGTAAGTAAATATGATAGTTTTGTGTTGTCAAATCCGTACTAACTAAATATAGGATTCCGGCCATTGTTAATCAAATGCCAAATGATTACGAACTTGAAACCCACCATCAAACACCATCAGAATTCAACCTATTTACAAGAAAACTAGTCTCTTCGTGTCCCTCAGACGCTTACATCATAATCGACCAGCCTGGGGTCAGTTTAGATGATTTCTATCCTATGGAAAATGGTATTCTTGCGGAAGATGATAGCTTATGGACGCATACCCGAAAGCATATGGCATTTAGTGGTACTGTTTATACTGGTAGTGTTCAACTAAACTCTGGGAGTGAAACTGACGAGTTGCATCTCGACTCGTTAACCAATTCCTTAATCAAGCAATGCTATTGCCAGATTGTGGACGTTGATTTAACCCGTGATGATGGTAAACCTTTTGATAAGTATATTGATACCCGTTGCCGTATCATTCGAGTTAAATTTGATCCGCTACCTACGACTTCGTTTTCACGTTTGGTCACTCTGACTGCCAATGACGAAATGATAAACAAAATAATGGGGTTTATTCCATCACCATTCATTACTACTATCTACACTTCGTCTTCGCCTACTGAACCCAAATCTCATCATACTGATCCTATATTTCAGGACATCTTGATCGAGAAGAAGGATCCACGTCATCGGAAGCAGTGGGAGAATCACATAGGCATTGTGGAAAGACGGCAAAAAGAACAAGCACAATATCACAAGCGACCATCCCCAAAAGACGGATTACCGCAGTTTCAAAAAGAACTCAAACCGCCTCATAAGGAAGTGGGCTGGGCTCGTGCGCGCAAATATGCCGAAAAAGTAAACACCAAATTTGTATGGCAATGGGAGAGCGACACTAGTCAGATTGATCCTAATGAAGTTTTGCTTATTTCCAATGAATCATTGGTAGCCCTTATTGCGTCTTTGATTGCAGGCGGCTTATCTATACTGTGCTTGAAATTTTCCTTTGGATTGGTTAGAGGAGAAAAACAGTCGAAACTTGAACAGGATAAGCTAAATCCTTCTGTTAAAAAATCTGATAATAAAAAAAATGAAAAAGAATCGGAGAAGCCGTCTGTTACCTCCAGAGAAAGCAAGTGATCTATTAATCGTCTACCAAATACTCTATATAAAAACATAAAACACATTATTTAATAAAATAATCCCAGGAACGCATTTTTAATATCTTTTCTGCTTTCTCAAATAGTTTAAAATATATACAGTTTCCTTGATGCAAGATCATTTCTTCTCTTCTTTCTTGTTTTCGTCATTGTTTTCGTCTTTTTTGACTTCTACGTCATCAGGAATTTCAGCAAACTTGAAACGAGGACTTTCATAAGAGGCGTAGAAAGAGAACTCGTTTTGTAAGCCACAGGCGTGAGCGGGAACATGATCGGTCATTCTAGTGCCAGGGTAAAGACGGTGGATAATTTCGTGCATTCTTTCCCCTGTGGAAGCGGTCATACGATACTTCTCGTGGGCCTTATTATCACCGACGAGAGCATCTACAGTCTTGCGGTATTCAGCTTGGCAATATTCTACCAAGTACGGAGGATCAATGAGGATTCTTTGGAATTTACCAAGTAATTCTTGTGGGAAATTTAAGGGCTCATTAAAATCGTAAGGTACAAAGTGGGTAGCCCCGGCCAATAAAAGAAATCGCTTGTCAATTTCGAATAAATAGATGTTTTTTGTGGGAACAGTAGCAGGGTCACGTTTCTTTATGGCAGCATATACTGAAGGGGCACTAATAATCGCAATAAAAGTATCTTCGTCGGCGTCTTCCAAAAGCTCGTCAGCTTGAAAGTTTGCGGTCTCTTCGCTTGTCTGTATTAGTAATACAAAAAGATTCACTGGTTAGTATTAAATATCCCTTCAGGAATTTCAAGATTATATACATACCCAAAATTGTGACAGCTTCCAGTCCTCTTGGAAGAAGTTCATATCCTTCACAGTGAGTCCCTCGTCAGTCTTAGCGGCAAGAGCTTTTTCATCGGCTAACTCCTTGGCGTACTCGGCATCTTCAATCTGCACTTGATCAAATTTGGCTAAGGATTTAATGAAGAGCTTACCAAACTCTTCTTCACGTTGTTGTTTCTCATTTTGAAATTCGAGTAAGGCAGCTAAAGTATCGGCAGGGAGGCTATCGGGGCGGGAAGAAAAAAAATGAGATTTCGGTTAAAATTAAAATTAGTCAAATCATTCAAATCCGATTTCTGAGTTTTGACAGTTTTCAGTTAAAAAAATTTTCTTGAAGAACACTTACACAATAGGTTCGTCGTCAGACATTATGTTTGTTTATATTTTTTGGTGTATTGATAAGAAATCTAAGAGTAAAGTAAAGTAAAAAAAAGCTTTTTGCAAAATCAACATTCAGTAAGTGACGTCATAGCTGATTTCGATCTTGACGCATTTCATTTTGGCTGCGCTACTATCGGTTAAACAAATCTAAAATATTACTATTGGAAACACACCTACCTAATGTATCGACCAAAGGAACCGGGTGATATCTAATAATCTTTGAATTTCAAACGCTCCCCCCTGCTTTGAGTTTGGAGCTTATCATTTTGTAAACTGAATATATCTAAACAAAATGCGGTAGGTAATAATGTTGGTTTGTGTGTCAAGTTTCCCAATATATATTAAACAGAGGAACTCTACAACAAACTTTATATAGTTAACCTATCCCCATAATAATCACCACTCATATAACTCTGGCTTTCCTAAATTAGTTGATGAAAACTTTCAGGTTGCTCTAATGGCTCAGGGAGAAAGAGGCAACAGGTTTGAATAATACTAAAGGCTCGTATTTTTAGAATATATCAAAGCCCGGATTATCACGGCTTAAGCAAAAATTAAATAGTTTCGCCTGAGATAAACTCTTGGTTGAAAGTTATAAACTGTTTATCCCGCTTCTTGAATCATAAATATTTGTTAACCGGGGAAATGTTTTTCCATTTAAAGCTTTACTTTGTAAGTTTTCGGCAGTAAATTAAGACATTCTCAAAAACGGAAGGCTTCACAAAAATGAAATTAGAATAAAAAGATAACATCAGCATGCCATAATAAGAAATATTTCTTTCAGAGTGATTTTGGGCAAGGTATGTTTTCAGGAAGAAAAAAAAAATTGATTCGACCCAGGATCGAACTGGGGACGTTCTGCGTGTTAAGCAGATGCCATGACCAACTAGACCATCGAACCTTTTTTTTAGAAATTACTCAAAAAGGACAGTTTTCAATCTTTGTTTGTTTTTCTTTTTTTTTGAAATTTTACTGGCCCTTATTCATTAAGTTTAGAAATTATATATTTCGCTTCTCTGACTCCACTTTTCCAGGCACCTTGTACACATCCCTGGGATTTCCATACGGTATGCTCGCCCGCAAATCTTATATTATCCCATCCTCGTTGCCAGGCTTCCGCATTAGCAATAGGATCCTCGTTAGTGCCGACTGCGACATACGAGCATCTAGTTAAAGGATCGTTAGACCACGAAGTGTTTTTAATAATCAAAGGTTTTGGTAGTGGTTGTCCTTGGATAATGTTCAATGTTGATAATTGCTCCTCCAGTATCTCAAAAGCGGTGGTGGGGTTCGATTCTAACTTCAGCGTTAAACGTGGTGGAATGAGTAGCATTAGTATTGGCTTTTTGGTGCTTGCAAATAAGTTAAGTACAAATACTGGTGAACCTTGTGTGTTGTTGGCTAAAATGACGAATTGTTGAGTTTCTGGCGGCCAAAACAATCTAGGGAACTCGATAAATACTTTACCCAAATAACCCAAACTACTGCAATCAATTGCCATCTGAATATGTTTCGGTAAGTAAGGATAAAATCTAACGTCATTGCTTTTTAAGACACCAATAGGAATAGTTAGAATAGCATGTTTTGTCGTGAAAACTCTATTATCATCAGTGTGAATATTAACGAATGGGCCTAGTTCGGCACTTTCTGTTTTCTCAACCGAAGCCACGTAAGTTTCAAGGCGAAAATAATGATCTGAGATTTTATTTCGAACATGATTATATATAATGTCATATCCACCAGTTATGATTGCCTCGCCGTCACCGTCACCATCACTGGCAACGGAGCCGTACATGGCGGATTGTTCATCCCAGTCTGTGCCATGCCAAAGTTCACACTCTCGTGCGATCTCCAAAGCTTTAATTTTTTCGGATTCTGTACCATTCAAGTTTTTTATATGAGTTTTCCAAAAGGTTTCCAAAGAGCTATCTGGTATGTTTAAATCGATTTTAAATTGCTGAAGGCTATTAATGATATCAACTGCAAGTAATCGCGAATAATCACCATTGGCAATAAGCCCATTCTTATCGTAGTAGGCTAAGTCACCTGTCTCATTTATTATCTGAATATTTAGGTTATTGGCCAGATCTTTAATGAACTGACCAGATCCTTCATTGCCCGTTCCATGGATCCAGCTAGCTCCTAAATCAATTGGTACATTGAAGGTGGTTCTGTCCGTCACAATTCGACCACCGCATCTGTCGCGCGCCTCTAAAACTAAAATATTAGTTATTTCAGCGTCAATTAAGGTCTGTGCAGCTATTGTTCCAGCTATACCTGCTCCAACTATGACCACATCATATATTGGCTTTATTTTATCCATCATTGTGGCCTGTCAAGTGGAAAGCACTGGGTCTGAGAATTTCATTTGGGAGAAGGCTTGATATAGCCGCATCTAACTCTGATAATATTTTAAAAAATGGTAATTATTATCTGAATTTGTTCTCAGACTTCAAGAGCTTTAAAATATATATATAAGCAAGATGAATTACTTGAACTATGGGTAGATAAACAATTGTATTTGTGGTTTTCTGTTAGTTGAGTTTGATATTTTAAGAGTTTAAAATATAGGTCAGGGTCGAGCTCAAGTTATGTTGATTCTGTGTGGTGATGATAACTGGATCATTATGACTTTTAATGATAAGAACCAAAAAAATTTCCAGCTATCTGTGATAAACTATAAATTAAAACGCCATATAACTGATTTTTCTCTTTTTTTTCAATTTTTTTCGCCAGGTCACGAGGTTTCCACAATCCATTGCAGTTTCAGGTTTTAATTTCCACACAAAAGAATCAACTCTTAAAATGGCTGTTATAGAAAAGTGATGTTTCAAAAAACGAAATGAAGTCCGATTTAATATTCATAGAGTATAATCTGTTAACAGGCATCTATTACATTCTAGCTTTCAGTTGACCAATATCCATAATAAATTCGATATAATGTCACTTATTTAGATATTCTGAGTGATTCATATAGGTAACGCAGACCAATTTTGCTACATTATTATTATTTTTTCTAATTATTTGTATTTAATAATTTGTATTTAAAAAGTCTAAAAGAAACTACCTAAGAGAAAATCAGACTTGCAGTTTGATAAAAAAAGTAAACCCAAAAACTAAGCACCCATGATGGGAGTCGAACCCACAATCTTCAGATTAGAAGTCTAACGCCTTAACCATTGGGCTACACGGGCATTTTATGAAAGGGCGTTAGTTCTGGCGAATAAGTAAGTCAAATACTTTTCAAGAGACTATTTTAATGGAATGTTTGTAACTTTCACGGTATCTAATGAAACACTTAGACTAGAAGTCTTTCTTAAATACCTGTTTTAGTGTATAAAAACATTTTTATATATAATTGACTGATCTTTGGCAGGTCTTTATTGATAATTAATAAAAATTTGAAGTTAACCAAAAAAAGAAAAGAAACAATGGAAAATGGCTGGTTGGATTTGAATAAAAATTTAACAGATTTTTTTTTTTTTTATTATATGAATTAGGTATTATTCAGAATAATGATCCTTATTTTGAGTTTTCTGATTTATGAATTAAAAAGAAAAACATGCTTCGACTATAATTTTCCTTTTTTTGAACGGTATGATAGGCCTTTTAATTATCTTTTCGATATCTAGACTATAGTGGCTTAAAGTCAAAAGGCGACTATATTTATCTCAAATCTTTTGCATTATTATAAGAAAGTCACTGTGGCCGAGTGGTTAAGGCGTTGCCCTGCTATTGACTTTACGGTTGAAGCAGCTTAGGCAATGGGTTTTACCTTCGCAGGTTCGAATCCTGTCTGTGACGAATTTGTTTCTTTTTGCATTCTCTGGTCCTGTCAACTATTGACTAATTTCTCTTTATATATGTACATAATTTTTAATAAGAGCATACATAATTAACACTGTCGATAAGATTTCAAGCTGGGTGAGCCGACAACACATGATTAAGTCAAGAAAAAGACAATTGGCAATTGCTTAAATTCACATCCTGTCCTTTTTGAAGGAGATAAAGAATGAAAGCGACAAGGAGAGAAAAATTAAACATGGGAAGAAAAAAACATGCTTACTGCCATTATATTGAGTTTTATTTTTATTTTAAAAAAAATACAGTTAAGTTTTACAAAAATAGGCTAATGTTGAGCCTTTTATTGGCCAAATTTCAAAAAATGAAGATGCTCGAAATAACTCTTACTTAGCCGAATGGTTTAGTATTGTAATCGAAGGTATTCTGCGCATGCAGTCTGACAGTGTCTTTTGTCTCTATCGCGCTTACCCGCATACAAACGGAATCCTAGGGTTCGAACCCAGCGGGTGGGAAATTCGGTGGTACCCTTCCCCCTGTAATACTGCACGTTATTTAATAAATATTGTGCTTCGGTGCGAGCCGACGGCCACGTGTATGCGTGGAGCAGCGTCATCAGCAAAATAGTCGGAATTCTACTTTAGTAGAGTTCTCGCCATGGGAGTGCGCTGCGGGGGATTGAACCTGGGTTGTTATTTAAACCCATAGTTACTTTAGTGCAATGCGCGATCTGGGTCGCTGTTTCTTGAAACAGTGGTGTAGAACTCGATACCGATCATGAGGCTAAAGACGCTAATGTCTACATGTTTTTTAAAGTTTTTTCAGGGGGACATATTGCCCTGAAGATTTTGGCCATCTTCTAATACTTGTAATCTTATTGGTTTAAATTTCTTGATTACCTTGTGCGAGGTACCTCGACTGGATGACAAGCCTATGAACATACCTAAAAACGAGTAAAACACCCTGACTACTGAAAAAGTATTAGTTGTCCTGTGCTATGACTGAAGAATATTGAAACCTACCTAAACTAAGCACATAAAACCAACTGAATGTAAAAGTCTACAAAGAATTCAACAGTTCGTCACCATAGCCTTTTCATTCTCAATAGACTGAAGAGCTCATTATTAGCTTATCTGAACCTTATTAGATCAGATGACAGAGGTATGGAACACATTCTGGTTACTCCAATTTAGTAGAATGAACCCTCCATAAGCCAGATCGGCATGTATCTATATGTTTGTTTTATTCACCAAAAATTTTCGTTCAATCATATAGAGGTGTAAATAATTCAGTTTTTTTTTTCTTTTAAGAGTCTGATTTACTTGCTTAGGTAGTTATCCACATTCTTATCACCCATCAAATAAGCAAGAAAATAGCATATCAAATAAAACTCAAACTACCCTACAAATAGATAATTTCAAAATAAAAGATGTGGCAAACTCGAAAAAAATCCCTCACCCATCATATGACCATCTTACTTAAAAGAATATTATTTTTTCTGTGTCCTGAGAAAACGAAGGCGAAACACCAATGAGACGCGTCTTTGGGGGTACACACGTAATTTAATCACCCAACGCGCTCCGGCTCAGTTGTCACTAACAACCACCTGACGAGTGTCTTGATTGTTGTATAAGACTAATGAAGTCGCATTTTAATGTCAAAAAAGAATTTATTCGAATCTAGATATATAGAAATTTTTGGGTTCATATCTCAAGGGTTTCTGTTTTGAAATTATAAATGCGTTTTTTGTCTGTTAAGTTTCGGAAGTGGCCATACGGAAGTGCTCCATTAAAGGTAGGTATCCCATTACGCAATTCCCACAAACTCTAAACTGGATTTACGCCAATACTAAATAAACAAATATTCTTTTCATTTAGCCCTTTGATCATGGTTTTTACATACGGGGGTTTTCTCAAACGTCTCTCCAACGAAACTTCGATTCTGTTTCTGGGGCTCCATCCAAACATGGACCAATAGTAAGACCTTTGGAGGATGGCCATTTTCGTCTATGCCTAGAACTACCTGGAAATTCAACTAAAGAAGGATTAATTGAAGAAAAAACTATAGAAGAAGATATTCATGCTAGGCAGCCCATTTATAAGTCCCCTATTAAAAAATGGCTTGACGAAAACCCAGACCGTGGCGAAGAAGCAATGAATGCACCGGAAATAGATTCATTCCTTGATAAATCAAAGAATGTCTTAAGACGAGCGCAAACGGACAATCATGTCTATAGGCATCACAGATTGAAAAATATGCAAAAATTCACAACTAAATACATTAGACCTCACCCTGTGACAGGTCTGTTACCGCTTCAACCTCAACTAGGAAATGCAAATGTTTCCGATTCGTTTAACTCGCTTGAGCCATCATCATCATCACCTTATGATCTTTTTCGAAGTATGAAAAATAGATTGACTGTCACCGATATGACTACGCAGTACTGTGAAGTTCGATCTTTCTATGAGCTATGTGGCTTAAAGAGAACATTTTCAAAACAAGTCGAAGCTGGAACTAAATATCATAAAGAGCTTGAAGATCTGGTTGCTGAAACTATTGATATCAAACAGGAACTTATTGCATCCAAGGAAGATGACTGGTGGCTAAAGTTTCAGCGGATTCAAACAATGCTAGAGGCCCTTATAAGGTTAGGCTCTACAAGAGAAGTTTATGTATTTGCAAAGATTGCTACAGACAAGGTAGTTACTGGTATTATTGATGAACTTCAATTAGTAGATAAGGATGGTAACCAGTTGAGTGATCAAATGTTGAATGATATTGCATTACAATATGAAACCTCGCGGCTATTACGAAACAAAAATAATGAAGAAAGGAATAATAGGCAAATACCAGAGCCTGTCAAATGGTATGTTAAACTAACAGATACTAAGACAAGAGGACGTAAATCCTTTCCCCCCGAATCCCAAAAGCTATCAGCATATCACCAGTTACTTATATATCACAATATTTTCTCATCGATCACGGCTAGTACTGTGGACAATATTAATGATATATTGATAAATAATTTTGGACTTGATACAAAAAAGCCTGTTAGTTCTGATATAACGGCACTGTTATTTGTCGAAACCGGTATTGATTTTTCTGGTGTGAATACTCTTGAAAAAATTGTACAAGAATGCGTTCAGCCGCTATTCAATTTTTTTAACCAAAAAATTTACCATGATGTTGAGGTAGATTACGTCCACACTTTCAAGCAAAAGAATTCACACAAGGCTTCAGAATCTATTGGCCGGATCGTATATCAATTCTCTCAGCTGGATCTCACTAACGTCCTGGATTTTAGACTGGACTTTTGGAACGGGGTCCGAGATCCTATTGGTGTAGGCTACGATGAAATGCAGACAAAATGCACAAATTGCCCATTTAAAGATAATTGCAAATGGAGGCATGATATGGGAAAGAAAATTTTAAAATAGAAAGAAATAGCTTTATAGTGCGATACAATATATTATTTGTAAATATATAACATCACATCACGAACTAAACAATGAGGCTTTTTTAGAGGGTTTGAATGTTGGGAATTCATGCTTCGAGACCTCTCTACGCGCTGTTTTTCGATTTCGTCCTACTTTATGCATCATCGTACTTTAGAAGGTACATTTTTTATTCGGTTCATTAATGGGTGTACTTTATAGATAACCTTCAAAAAAGACGATTCCTGTAGTAGTTTGCTTTTTTAATGGGTAGTGGTAACGAAAGCCTCAAAAGTTTCAACTTCGATTCTATGGAATATGATCAAAATGAAGCCGTAAATGCTCATACAACAATTACGGTAACACCAATATTGGAATCGGAATCGACTTCTATTTCGGAAACAAATAATTCAATAGGTCCACAAGATTTAACATCTGATACTATCGATTCATATCCCAAAAAAATTGCAGCTGCTTTTCCAGAGGCACTTGAATCAAAAGCACCAAAAAAGGAACACACTGAGCTGATTATTCTTGGCGAGAAATTATTATCTGACAGCGATTCAGGAAGCAGTTCGGATTCAGATTCGGAAGATGATTTTTTCAGTTGGTCAAAAATAAGCACAAGTAAACCGGCTTTGAGTGCTGTAAAGAAACAAATAAATAACCCCATAGTGTCCCTAAAAACTGAATCAATTAATGAACGCAACCCCGAAGAGAGAACTGCATCCCCTTTAGACTTGTTCGATGTAAGTGATAGTGAAACAGATAGCGGTGATGAAAGCTCGGAAAATCTGGTTGCTGGTAAATCGAAAAGTGCTTCAAGGGCCCCTGAACGAGAACGCATTAGAATTTCAGTTACTCCACCACCAGCAATTCCGCACACCAAAACAAAAACATCAGACGTTCCCATAATCGAATCCGACCCTTCTGCATTGAAAAGACGCAAATTGAATGTTGGTAATGATGGAAAGCTGGCTGGTAAAGTAGTTTCTGAGTATCAGATCCATAGTGTTGGGCCACAGTCTCCGCGTCAGCCGACGGTTGATAGACAAAGATCGGTATCAGCCTCATTGACTGCAGCCAATTCAGCAGAACCAGAAGATGTTTTTGAATGCGAAGTTAAAGTGATATCACAGATTGATGGGTTTAAAGATATACAACCTATAATTTTTCAAGTGTACTCAACATGCTCAGCAGGGGAGATCCGAAGACGTTTTTTAGACTATCTGGAAGCATTAAAAGGAGCACCCCAATTTAAAGGAAATTCAAAAATTGATTTCAATTCAGTTATCCTAGTATATGGTGATTCACGAGTTTATGACAGAAAAAAACTTTATAAAATAGGTGAAGGAGTTTTAAGCCGAGAAAACTGCCGTATCCATGTGACGGCCACAAGGGAGGAAGTTTTTAAGAAAATCAAGGAGTTGGAAGTAGAGTTTCTGTTAAAGAACAGGAAAATCATGGAAGATAACGATGTTGATGAAGAGGTAAACATTGGTAAGACTATAGTTACAAGAGCATCAAGTGACGCAATCGACACTAGCGAAGTCCGTGATGACGTAGATGAAGACATAATCTGCGAGGAGGCACGTATTAGCGAATCAATAGTGGAAAGAGAACCCAATAAGTCTGCTAGAATAGATGAGGATGATCATGCCTTTGCCATCAATATGAAGGGTAAAGATGGTATAGAAGTCAAGGTGAAAGTACGACCTACTTCGGTGATCAAAAACCTTGCGAAATACTATCTCAAGCAGAGAAATTTAAGCCCCTCTACCAAGATTGAACTCCAATTTGAAGGTGAAACACTTGATTTTGCTAGCTTAGTTCAAAGTACTGAACTAGAAGAGGATTTTACTATCGACATATATCTAAAATGATTTTAAAAAGTATATGGTTTCATTATTAACATTAATATATATTTTTATATGATTAAATTCGCAGAACTAGAAACGCCTCAAAAAAATCAAGTTAAAGCATTATACCAACCTGATAAAATGAACAATCCATTACAGTCGCCCAATCTAATACATTTCCGCTTTTCGAGCCATGAAACTAATATTTCAATTTCACCCAGAGTTAAAACATCACCCTTGAAAACTCTTCCAAACAAAATTCTGCTTGTAATACCAGGTCTCAAAGCAATTGCCATTAGGGTAACAGAGACACAATTCTTATATATACGGTGATTCAGTTTTCCGGATACACTTGTCCAGATGTATTCGGAAGGAGATTCTCCCAATGGAAAAGGAACCGACGCAATAGGGTCAGAGAGAGTGGTAATTGAAGTATTTGATTTTTTATTTTCGTTCAACAGTGATTTGGCAACACGAATTACAATATCACAATCCAATTTATCTTTTTCAATAAATCTCGATTTGTACCCTTCCATAATCCTTCCACTTTTTTCTTCCACGCGAAGAAGGTCAACCTTTTTATTACAGATTAAGTCTAGAATAGACACGAGAGTACTATCGGGCGATGTAGGTGACATAAGTAAACCCTTAGAGCTTTTAGAAAAATCTATGAGAGCTCTTTCAAACCCTGCAGCATCTTTCAAGACATTATCACCAATGCGAAGATTCAGAATACCTAAAAACCTCTCAGAGAATAAAAAGTTTCGACCAGGCAAGACCCTTTCATGCTCTCTTGGAAGGTAAATTATGCTCTTAGACTTTTCCATCGAACGGATTGCGCTGGCACACGCTTCTTCACCAATTTCCTTTAAGATTTCAGTGGCCTTGACAATATCATACTCTTCTGGATCTGTTGCAATAATTGATTTGATAGCTCGTGCTGCTCTTGCAGTCTTTGCATCTCGTGTGTCAATATCTGAGTCTGGAGTGGCGCCAAAAATGAATGGTGTAGAAAGGAAGATCTCATCAGTCTTAACCATTGAAGTAGAATTATAAAAGGATTCTAAAGGAGTTTCATCAGCGTTTTCGTCCTTCATGAAAACTAATTTTTTGTCATTTTCTTCTTTTGAATTTAAAAGCCAAGGAACTGTCACAGTGGTTTCTCCAATTATGGGCCTATGACGTTTCCAGAAAGCCACGCACTGTGAGATGTCTATATGATCAGCATCTGAAGCATCAAAAGGTAAGGTATCTCTTTCGAAATGATAAATAAATAAATTTTCCCATATCTTCATAGTTTTCGCTACAGGGCTAGCTCCACCAAACATATCTCTAATCCTTGGCCACTTCATTCTGACAATATCAACTGTAATATCAGGATCATTGAGAGTCTCTACAAGCCGCTTCCAATTAATTATGGCTGGATTGGCACTAAAAGATCTAATGATTAGAACTGCTCTATAGAAGAAATCAGGATCCACTTGACCCTGATCCCTTGGAAAGACTTGTCTTTGAGCCTTGTATTTGCGGGCTGTAGAAGATCCATTAACACCTTTCATACGTCTTGATGACGATTGCCAATCTTTATGGCCAAATGCTGCTGTAACAGGATCAACTTCGCCTTCAGGTAACTCAGAATTTAAAGTATCAACTTTAGCAGAACGTCTTTTCCTTTTCTTTCCTTCATCAAATGGACTTTCTCGCAAGTCAGGTCTATGCGATGGATCAAGATTTTCATTACCGTCATCAGTGATATTCTTCAAAGATACTTGAGAAGATAAGTTTTTGTCTCCGGTTTCGGCATTAACAGCTTTCCTTCTGGACCTTCGCCTAGCAATCTTGGAAGAGATTCCATTTTCTAGACCTTCACCACTAAGAGTATCAATCTTTCTAAGAATCTCTCGTCGTTCGGCTTCTGTAAGCTTGGACTGTGATTGTGATTGCTGTTCTGCGCGTCTCTTTTCTGCACGTGTAAATGCCTGTTCTCGTTCGGTATTAAAAAAGTGAATATCATCCTGATCCATTACTATTGTCGTGCGTTCAATGGGTTTACTGGAGATACCGGGATGGCACTTATCCTGCCTCAGAGCAATTAATCGCTTAGCTTCATTAAAGGCCGGGGAATCCGAACTCAAAGTTGGCAAAATAAGAATTCTACCATTTACATCAGGGCCTTTAGTTGTAGGAACAGAAATAACAACCTTGATTAATCTGCCTTCGCGCACAAGCCCATCAACTACTTTGTTAAGCGTTTTCTTATCTGTTGTTGTTGTTCGAGCCGCGTCATATTTTTCTCTGAATATGTCATACAAATGGAGTCCACCAGGAACTGCACCACCATTTTCTTCAACGATTTTCAAAATATTATCTTGACGCTCAATTTGAGCAAATGACAGCTGCCTCGAAGTATGTTTTTTAGGATTAACAACCATAGTTTTAGAAGGTAAAAAAGACAACTTACTCTGAACTAGCATTGGTGAATTCCCAGAAGGCGTAGGTTTCCTTTTAGGCTCTGCAGCTAGTTCACTAGACACGTCTGCCGTAGTTTCCTGGGTAGTAGCCTTAGTGGAACTTTCAGCAGAGGCTTCAGATTCCATAGGCTTTGAGAAAGGCGCCGTGGTAGAATCTTTAATAGATAGAGTTGAAAGACCTGAAGAAAAGTTTTCAGCATGCCCAAGTATAGGTTTTAAAATATGACCCAAGACAGGTTTTGCCACTGAATTTATAGCAGTAGACAAAACTTGTAGTCGATTAACCCCTCCTGAAATTGACCTGAGACGTTCGGTTGAATCAGCTGAGTTAACCGTATCAATCATTTCAACATCAGAATCTCTATCAGATTTCTTAGGTTTAGTACCATTAGTTATAGCTTCTAATACATGAGTGTCTACCATCTCAACATCTTGGACATCTCTGTCTTCGCTAGAAACTGTAATATCCGAGAATTTGCTAATTATATTATTATTGTTTTCGATTGTACCTACTGAACCTTTAGAAAGAACTGTAGTCAGGCTTGGAGAAGAGGATTCAGTATTGACAGGTTTAAATCCAAGATTATTTTTAACACCCTCTACAGCCTGAGATATAATATCAGTGACAGAATCATTTGGGCCAGTGACACTGGATACAGACTTAGTCTTATCAACAATAGGCTTAGGTATATTGTTAACCTTTTTAGGCCTCCCTCTTCCGCGCTTAATAGGCTCGGATTGTCGCCCGGCCTCTAACAACAATTGTGGGGGTTCGACAGAGCGACCTTCGAGCTCAGATTTTCTAGGCCTGCCTTTCTTAATTAATTTTGCGTTGCTTATGACATCATGTGGTCTCGGGATAGAAATAATAGTGTAAGTGCTTTCGTCTAAATCCTGACTATGGCCAAGAGTTTTTGACCGAGTAGTATCAGCCCGAAAAACAGGAAAGCGTCTCCCATTTAAATCTTCTGCGATTTCAATCCCCCCAGGTAAAAATTTATTAATTTTCTTTTCGACTATGTGGATAGGTTGTGCTGGCTTTTCTGACGGTTTGAAACAGCCCCAGGCTGGGTCGGGTTGAGAATTAGTGAACTGGCAATAACCCAATTGAGAAAAATAACGATAGTACTTGATCCTTGCAGAAAAGTCAATACCACGAATTATATTATATTGATGAATATGGGTGGGCTGAGAAGACTTTGTAATCTTGCCATTTTTTCCAGGCTTATCGACGTATACATCAAGTAGACGCGAAAAAGCTCTCGCAAAACCCTTACCAACCAAGGCTGATTGTAATGTCATCACTGATATACCCTTCATTCCCTGGGAATTAACTAAATCATAAACTTGGTTTTCCAATGGATAGAATTGGTTAAATAACGGCCTTTCCATAGAAACTACTTTATCCCCTGTGTCATCATCCTGCTCTTCGATACGGATACTATCCAAAGTACTATCATCAATTTGATCACGAAGTTCTTTAGAAGGTGCTACCTTCACCTGCTCTTCAAAGTCGTTGGTGGCATCGTCGTTTTCAACATCTGACTCCTCTTCATCACTTTCCTCAATGGCTTCATAATCTTTTATAAACATTAAACAAAATAATTTCGACGTCTTTTCATTATTAGCATCACCCTTTGTTACATATACTTTTTTGATATAACCTCCTTTGACTAAGCCTTTGATACATTTAGAAAAGGCTCGGGTAGGCTTATCAGGCTTATCATAGCCTAGTTGCTCCTTCAAATCCCAATAATTGCGGATTTGGTTTTTAGCATTTTTAAGGGCTTCAACAACTGAACGTCTTAATTGAGTGGCTTCAAAGCGATCGTTAATTTGTTCTGAGAAATTTGTATTTTTTTCAACAAATTTACTATGAATGATGAGGTGGGTGTGGTTGGAGTTTTGAATAACCGGACATTTCTTAACGAGATTATGATCAATTAAAGTATTGACTCTACCAAAAATAGATCGCGAATCCTGCCCTGTGAGTTTGGCAAGCTCAATATTAGTTAAACCCTGCTGTCTTGAACGAGATACTGCGCAAAGTAAAGTGAACGGCAGTAATCCAATCAGAGATTCCTTTTTAGAATGCCCAGTCAATTTAAGCCATTGATTTTCTTCACTAGTAAATAGCAGTAATCTATCCTTTCCATACTCGGCTATCAACGTATCTAAATCACTGATTCCATCTTCTTCTGTCATCTAAAATTATTCATATTAAGTTAGCTCCGAGCCGGTAATTCAATAAACATTTTTCACTTACTACTTGTTTGCGATCTAGCAAGATCAAAAAATCATTTGGTCGATCTAATAACCATTTCCAAATAAACTGCTTATAAATAGGCGTGATTGGCCCAACTTTTTGCTGAGCAAACCCCCATAAACGATCAATATCAGTACCTGTAGAAAAAACAATTAAAGCAGAATGCACGCGTTAGATAAGTGAATAGCCAACAATTCAAGTATATATATGCAGTTGTACCAGCCACAATACGGATAAAAACATACCAATATCACCGTCAAATGCCAAACACTCAATTAAATACTCCACAAGCTCATCAGGAGCCATAACGGTGGTCATTTTTAATCAATTATCACTAATTTACGTGTGGTTGAGATTGAGCCCCGTAAGAATTAGCAACGGAGGGAAGAGTCGAACGGAGCCACTCAGCACTCCCAATGATGACCTAAGCATTATTGTATTTACTTGAGGATCACGGACTTTTCAGCTTTTTCCCAGGCCTCCATGTTCTTAAATTAGAGGTTTACAGCCAGTTTCCAGGAAAACGACCGATAAATATGGGAAAAAGATCTGTTGAATCACCTGCTAACTCAAGATTGAGTCAGGCCAGATCTAAGACGCCTTATGCGCGTCCTTCTACTGCCCAATCTAACGATGAGAATTATAACACCTTGGTTCCATCTACCCCAAATATTTTTTCCCTAGTAAAGCAATATTTGACGCCTACCAAGTGGCATTTTAGTTCAAAACCACCATTCTCTTCTTCTCCACTTTCAACTACTACATCGGCTGATTTGGAAAACAACTACTCTGAACACCGCTCGAATAACCAAAAACGTGCAAGACGTAATGAATTTGGTTCGAATCGCCTGTATCCTAAAATAGATAACATTTCTTTCTCAGAATCCACATCCCTCTATCCTGCAAATAATTCTCATATTACACCATCACTTAATCCTTCTTCGTTTATGGGTAAACCGTCATATTTTACTCCTCGCCCCGCTGTCCCGTTCCATGGATCACCAAATCAGAAACTTGCTGCGTTTTTTCAGCAAAAAGGTGATGCTCCTTTATCTGAGATAGAGCAGGCTGGTGTACTGGCTTTAATCAATGAAGCAAATAAATCTGGTACTTCTTTATTATCCGATACCCCTGAGCAAGAAGTTGAGACATCATACGATATGGACACTTCCTTTACTGCTACCCCATCAAGGTTGCCTCGAAAGTCATTGAACAAACCGGCTCATCAAAGTCCTAATGTGTTAAGAGAAAAGCAAGTCTCTATGTCTTCTCCTTCTAATGTGCGTCATTTGAAAGAGGCTGGGGCTGATATTCGTTTTGACAATAAACCTTTGACTTACATACCTACTCCTTATCGTCCGGGGTCATCAGGTTTATCTTCCTCAATTAATATGGCCCCCAATAGTTTGGTAATAAATGATAATGACGGCTTATCTCCTAACCAATCCTTCTCTATTCCTGAGAAGAAACCTCTAAGTAAGACTGCTTCAACATTATTATCCATAATTGATCCAGTTGAAGACAATGAGCCTGCCAATAAAAAGATCAAGAGTGAAGCCGTTATACCCGATAATCTTAAGAGCATGGTTAATCCTTATGTTGTAAAATCGGCTGTACCTAGCAAAGTCACGCCTTATAAACGGGCTGATTTAAGGGATGCTAAAACGCCAACGAAGCAAAAGATCAACTTTAACACCAATAATAATTACAATGCATCACCACCCAAGAACCCTTTAAGTGATCTAGAGAAAACAATGCCCTTAGAAAAAAAGGAAGAATCCGATGGTGGATCATCTTCTGCTTTGAAGTTATCGACATCTGCTTCTACTGAATCTACTTCTCCTGCAGCGTTTTTTGACAAGTATAAACCTGCTCATTCATCCAAGTTACGTGAATCGACCAATGAAGATAGTACCAAGTTAGGGCTAATCGGCAGCCATTCCGGAATTCCTGAGTTTAAAGTATCGCCCGAAAAGTTCCAGACCCAAAAACAAGATTTTGAAACCACTGATGTGTCTCCTTCGAAACCTCTCTACCCCTCATTTTCTTCCCTTAATAAGGAAAAGAAATTGCCCACTGAAGCTGCAACTCCTTTTGCTTTTTCATCTCTGTCTGTACCTACTTCTTCCAGTTTTAAAATTTCATCTACATCTACACCAGCCGAAACAGCTTCAGATTCAATCAAGGATAAAAATAACACTTTGAGTACTGATGCCATAGATAACAAGTTGGCTGATAAGCCTTTATCTGCTGCTTCCGTCTTCTCTTTTGGCAAGGCCGCTACCTCGCCTTTTAAGCTTGAAGCAATGCTCGAGTTGAAGCCGAAACCAGAAGCCAAAACTGCCCTTGCTCCTCCAACCTTTTCTTTCAACTTTGGTGCTAATTCAACTGAAAGAAAAGCTGACTCAGAGGTTGTTGCGGAGCCTATTGCTCTCATTGAATCTAAGGAATCATTGGCTAAAACTACCACAAAGCCCATATTTTCTTTCGATTCGGCCTCTACTTCCTCCTCTGTTTTTACGGTAGCCTCAACTGCTCCTGTTGCCATTCCTGCATACAGTACTTCGACCCCTTTTACATTCGGGTCCACTGTAGAAAAATCCAGTCCCGTGAAAGAAATTAACCCCGTGGAAAAACTCAGACCTGTGGAAGAAGCCAAGCCTGTACTTTCTTTTTCAAGCCCCAAGGTGTCTTCGGAGATGAACTCACATTCTACATCTGCGAAAGTCGATAGCAGTAAGTACAAGGATGTTTTTATGTTTAATGTTACCTACAATGACATAATTGAAAACATTGCATTACCGCGAGTTAAAATTGATGAATACAAGAATTCGTCCTTCATTTTCTGAGGATACTCGCATCTTTATGTAGATAAGTTATAAGCCGTGCCGCAAGCGCAGAACAACTTTTTTCTTATTTTTAACGTTGCTTTTATTTTTTTAAATCTACAATTTGTACTAATATTTCAATACTTTCAAATATAATCAATTATACATTATTTTAATATATTGATATTTAAATTTACTTGTTTGTGTATTCTTGGTGTAGGGTCGAAAGGGTTAGGGTGGGTATTGTTTGATCGCGATCCTCTCTTCGCTAAACGATCAAGGTAGGAAAAATCATATTTAGCTTAAATCAGGCGATCCATATTCAAACTGAGTTTTAGAATAGAATAGCACACAAATAAAGTAGAATCATGTCCGAAAATAAATTACATCGTCCTTTAACCAGTGTGCTATTAATTGGCGGTGCCGGCTTTTTAGGACAGCATTTGATACAGTCCTTCTATGATATTTCTCCTCGTCCTGTTATTCATGTCATGGACATTAGGCCTCCTCCTTCTCACTCAGGAAAGTTCTTCTCGTTCGATCCCATTAAAGATATTGTATTTCACAAGGCTGATTTGACTTCTGAAAGTGAAGTTCTGTCTCTTTTGGATATTATTAAACCCCAGGTGGTTGTTCACTCGGCATCCCCTATGCATGGACTCAAACAAGAAATCTACGAATTAGTCAACGTTCAAGGTACAGCCAATTTACTCAAATGTTGTCGTGCCACTGCAGTTGATCCTACCAAAAACTATGGTAATATTTTTGTCTATACCTCTTCGGCTGGTGTGATTTTTAATGGTCAAGATATCCATAACGCAGATGAAACTTATCCTATCCCTGAAGTCCCCATGGATGGTTACAATGATACAAAGGCCCGTGCCGAAGCTATGGTTTTAGCTGCAAATGATCCTGACAATAATTTTGTGACATGTGCACTTAGACCTGCTGGTATATTTGGTCCTGGTGATCGTCAATTAGTTCCCGGTCTCCGTTCTGTAGCTAAATTAGGTCAGTCTAAATTCCAAATTGGTCAAAACTGCAATTTGTTCGATTGGACTTATGCTGGCAATGTTGCTTATGCTCATGTTTTGGCTGCGCAGAAATTAGCAGATGCTGATAATGAAATTAAATTAATGGTGGCTGGTGAGCCTTTCTTCGTCACTAACGATACTCCTATTTACTTTTGGACATTGGCCCGTACAGTATGGAAGCAAGATGGTCACATTGATAGCTACAACATCGTATTGTCACGGCCTTTTGCTATTGCCATTGGTTATATCTCGGAATTTGTGTCCAAATTCACTGGTAAGGAAGCTGGTTTAACCCCTTTTCGTGTTAAGGTTGTATGTGCTGTTCGATACCATAATATCTCCAAGGCCAAATCTGTTCTTGGTTATAAGCCCCTTGTTTCCATTGAAGAAGGTATTCAAAAGACATTAGAATGGATGGATGAAGATAAATGAGTATAGTGTATATCTATCATACTAACGATATCTAAAAAAACCTACGTACTACATTACCCAATAAAAGAATGCCTATAGAAACCCTCTTTGAGAACACTTATTGAAACAAATATGCCATAGTGGACACAAGCAAACCTAAGCATAAAAGGTAATTGGAATAAAACTCTGAAGGGCTTGTCGCCTGTGAGGAAGTTAAGAACGTGGTAGTAGCTTGTGTATAGTTATCACTACCCTCGGGGCCACGATTACTATGTTTACGGTCTTCAAATTTTAATTGATCCCTTGGTGGAGTCAACGTGGTGCTTGCCTTTACTATTTTTTGAGATTTAGTAGCTACAGGGCTTACTGATGGAGTAGATTCTGTTTCGTATAACTCGGGATTGTTTCGCATATGTTGCAACTTTAATTTTAGAGCAAAACTTTCCTTGTCGTAAACACTTTCATCAGGATTGACAGGCTTTCGGGCTTTACGTACAAGCGGGTTTGGCATCGTCAAAGTGGTAGCCATTACTGAAACATCTTCCTCACTGTCAGCCATTACTGAAACATCTCCCCCATTGTCAGCCACATCTGATAGATAATCATCATTATCCCTATCTTCCAAAGAAGTTGCGCAGAGTATTTGAGCAGTCTCCACGTTATCACAACAATGAGTGTGAACAAGTGGTTCATCGTCGATTGGATCGGGCATAATATTGCATGCCATACAGGCTTCGCTACCGGCAGAGCCAGACACCCATTCTCGTTTTTGAGGCTTGAGGGGCAGAAAGCGAGAAAGAGTTTTAAAAATTGACTCTCTTTGGAACGCTGTATTAGTTGAGTCACTTGATCCTGATTCAGTGTTATTGCACAAATTGATCAATCCGTTTGATTTAATGGCATTATCGTTGGCCAATCCAGTTGGCACCCCCGAAGAGCCCAAGGCTAGAGACATAAAGAGTAGAGCAGATACTATTGATGGTTTGAATTGCATTGCAAAAATATTTTAATTTTGAAGTGATTTACTAGAGAAATGGATATGAAATCGAAATGGAATGGTTCTGTGTTAAAATACCTACCAGAAACAAAAGAGTCTACAAGGCTATGTTATATAGAAAACGGAATCGGTGGCAAATAGAAAATGGTACGTTTTAAAGTCGCACAACTCTGACCGTTTGTTTAATGCCGATAGATCCACTGTTTATATTTTCGCATAGGTCTAAAAGTTAGCGCTGACCACTTTAGGGCTGCAGCACAGGTAAATGCCCTTGTAGCTGTGGGGGCTCATATGCCAAAGAGAGTATCGTGTGTGTCAAATCTGCATTATACTGGTTACAGTTCAAACACATGATCCGTTATAATGAGATATTTATCAAGATCAAAAGATTAACGGTTGCGGGTAATACGTTAGCCAAGTTAACTATTCTGACTATCAAATCAAATACCTAGCAAAACTGTGTTCTTTCCAATATATATAACAAAAAGCAAGGGGAAATAAGAATTAGCCGTTGTCGTATAGTGGTTAGTACACATCGTTGTGGCCGATGAAACCTCAGTTCGATTCTGGGCAACGGCATTTGTTTTTTTTCTTTAGATTGGTGAAGTTTTGTTTTACAGTTATTAATGTTGAGCTCTTGTTTGCCTTTTCGGTGCTGGTATTAGCATGCTTTACATATACATAGTTGCAATGACAAAGAGCACTCAGGTCTGCTGATTAGCCGGTTCAATTCTTTTTTCTTTCTTGCTAAATGGGGATTTTGTTATTAAATAGTAATTGGAGTTTATCTGGAAAGGTTCTACGTATATATGATATCTCTGTTTAGAACAACCAAATCCAGCATGATTCTGTTTCCCTTTGATGGGTATTGACTTCAACCAAAACAAAGGTCACACTTTTCCTTCTGTTGACGTATCTTACAGCCGCTAGAGTAATTCAGAACAACCTATAGATCTATTGTTACTTCCATCAATAACCTGGTATTCTTTTATTTTATTTTATTAATAACCAAAAGTGTATTCAATGGACCTTTTTGTGGACGCTCATGTTACACAGCCAGTCATTGTGCATGTTGATGATCTCACTCTGGTTGCGGCGAGGGATACCGTAGTAGAACCGGCTAGAACCACCAGCCGCAGTGGCCGCGGTAGCAAGCAAACAGATAAGATAGCATTGCCTGGCAAAGAATGTCGTTAGCAATCCATTTGTTGGTGGTTAGTTCTATTTTAATATAAATATCATTATATTTCCCGTGTTCTTTTTCATTAATAACCATAAACAAAATTTATTATTGCTCAAGCACACACACACATACATACATACACACACACACACACAAACACCACTACTCATAAAAATCATGCCTTCTATCACAGTTTCCAACCTCGCTCCTGGTACCACCACCACTGAAGTCAGCGATTTCTTTGCCTTTTGCGGTAAAGTAAACAATGTTACTCTTGAGTCTGGAACCTTAGAAGATACCGCTCTAGTTGAATTCAATCAGCTGAGTGCCGTAAAGACCGCCCTTTTACTGAGCGAAAGTGAATTAAAAGGCCGCAAGATCACGGTCATTACCGACAGCCAAACTGCATCAAAATTAGAAGACTTGGGACATGACGTAACCTCGGAGTCTCGCGCCGATTCTAACAACGACGATGTACCCCAAGAATTAAAGCCTAAAGCCCAAGTAGTGGCGGAATACCTTAGCTCCGGTTACGTGCTAGGTGACAAGGTAATCGACAGGGCTTTAGAACTTGATACCAAGCACGGTATCTCCTCAGGATTCACATCATTCTTAACCGGCTTGAACGACAAGTACCATTTGACTGAAAAGGCCGAAACCGCCGATGAAAAGGTGGGCCTCTCAACTACTTTCTCCAAATACTTTGATAAGGCTTTGAAAACCCCCACTGGTAGTTATATCAGATCCTTCTATACCGACGCCGCTAAGACCGCCGCAGATGTGCATGCCGAAGCTAGACGTTTGGCGGACCTGAAGAGCGGTGACTCAAAGAAGATTACTTCCTCAAGCCCGCCCACTGCTGAAAAGCTCTAAATTGGCTTATGCAAATTAATCAATATTAAAAACTTTATTTATGGCTACTTATGAGTATATACTTTTTATTTAACTAAGACTTGCATTTTGCCAGTTTGGTCTGTAATATACTAATAATATAATATAATATAATATAATGATTCTTTTTCAGGCTAATCTTAGAAGGGTACTAACTATGATCATCGCCAAATTACATGAGATCTTCTATTCCAAGACACAACTAATATTTATTTGGTTCTTATTCTCTATAAATTGAAAATAGTTTTATCTTCACGTGCTCTTGTGAAAAAGTAACAGCTCTTTACTTTTTAATATATATCCCCAAAACATAGTTTTAATTATATCTCTGATATCAACTAGTTCGAAAATTTGGATATTTTTCAATACTAGATAAGACTAATCAGGTGCGACTCTCTAGTGTACATCTGGCTATTTAGATCTGGAAGCCCCTTCTAGAGAACTTTCAAAATGTTATACTGAAACTTTTTCCTATATTAAAAACCAAAAACGAGTATCGCTGGATTTTACACTTCAAAGAGGGTCTCCGAGATGGTTGCGGTTTGCGCACAAATATGTTCCCACTTTGGTTGAGTTATGGGACTCTTGACTCGGTCAATTATAAGACACAAAACCATAATTAGGTATATTGATATTAGCTCAGTTTATCTTATTTCAGTCACAAAAAAATTAAAATCAATAGTTTGAGGTTACTCTCGGTCAGTTTATCCTAGAATCTTATGACACTATAAAAGAGTTAACTATAAGATTACTTCACCTAATTGGATTCAAAAATTGCTCTAATACGTATGTCGTAATAAATAAATAAAAACTGTTTTAGGGTCCATATCTACGAAAGAATAGTCATTGATGAATGTACTAGTTGTTATTGTTTCAATAATGTAGGGGTTGATTAACTAATAATTCTTAATGGGAACAGTGACAATAGTATTAGTGATCATGTCCAGTAGACAGCTAGAGTTTAGACTTTTCAAGCGCATCATATGTCACTTTGTTGATAATTGATCCAATTCCTTCAATTTCCATGAGAAGCTCATCTCCGTTATTGACCCACTTGGGTTGGGGCTTCATACCCATAGCAACGCCATTAGGGGTTCCCATGAAAATCAAATCGCCAGGTAACAGTGTAGTACCCTGAGATAAGAAAGAAACGATATAAGGCACACCAAAGATAAGATCAGCAGTGGTTTCATTTTGTCTAATTTCACCATTGACAAATGATTTTTGTCTTAATTGGGCTACCTGCTCAGGCGTAAATTCATTTCTATTAACTATGGTAGGGCCAATAGGAGCCCAGCCGTCATACATCTTACCAAGATTAAATTGGGAAGTTCTGGTTTGCCATTCACGATGAGAGACATCATTACCTACTGTGTAGCCTAGTATGTGATTGAACGCATTCGCAATTGAGATATTCTTGCCCTTTTTACCGATAACGACTACTAGCTCGCATTCGTAATCAAGCGAGTTGACTGGTATGTTAGGGACTTGACAAGAACTAGGAACCATAATCGGGTCAATGGGGCCACCCACCGAAGTTGAAGGCTTATAGAAAAGAACGGGGTACTTGGGGATAGGAAAATTGGTTTCAATGGCGTGTTTAAGATAATTGAGACCAATGCATCTAACCGTCGGGATTTCGTTACTACTAAGGGGCGAAAGTAGTTTCTTGATATCAAGGATCGAATCGGTAACAGTGTATTCACCAGAAAGAACACTGCCTTTGATTAATCTAGCTTGTTTAGAAAGACGGGCATCAAAAGAATTGTGCGGAAGAATGGCGTCACCGTAGTGAATCTTACCATCTATACCGATAAAGCGGATGAGACGCTAAAAATAAATAATAAATATCGAAGAGATTAACAACAGTTAGCGATTCAAGTAAATGGTATTATTGAATAATACGCTACATACCGTAAACTGTTTTATAGACATTTTGAAAAAATGTCGATACAATTATATGTGGAAATAGTAAATAGTTACTGATTGGAAATGAAGTTAAGGTATCTATTAGTTATGAGCTCAATATCATTCAGTCTTCTCCCAAACAGCTTCGAGAAGATACTCTAATATACAACACACCTCAACAGCATAGATTATGTAGATTTCTGTCCATTCCACTTTTATTTGATTCGTGTGTGGTTATCGGAAGATTTAGAATTAGTCTTTGATTCAAAAACTTCCATGCGTACTCTATAATACAAAAAACAAAAACTCTGGAAAAGATAACTTATCCTAAGATGTTTAATAAAAACTAATTATTACACTCTAAGCAAGATACACCACCTCCTCTAAATCATATAAAAAACTATACGAGGCAGACTATAGATAATTACATATGATTGCAAAAATAAAGACGAAAAAAAAGTGATATGAACAGATTTACAAGAACATGTTGTTCTTTAGATTAAGTTGACACAATCTAAAACAAAAAAAAACATGATTCGACCCAGGATCGAACTGGGGACGTTCTGCGTGTTAAGCAGATGCCATGACCAACTAGACCATCGAACCAATAAGAAATGGTGATATCTCTGGGATTCGAACCCAGGCCTCCGAAGAGACCAGGACCTTAACCTGGCGCCTTAGACCAACTCGGCCAAAATACCTATTTCTGAAAGTAGGGGAGAGAATAATTATTAGAATGCACACTGTCTTGATTATAAAGTAAGAATTGAACTATACCACTAAATTAAATTAAAACGGAAGGTACATTATAAATATTTCCAATCATATAGATGGATCGCATATTATAAAGAATGCTAATCACATAGAACAAGTGACCCAGATACTATGGATCATGCTGGCGCTACTTTTGAAACATTTGCGATCTCACAATAGTTGACAAAATTTTAAATAACAATGGTTTTCAATCCGATACTCAAGAGTCACAATCATCTTTTATTTTAAGTTATTCTTAAGTTATTTTACGGTATATATAAACTATATAACTTGAATTTCTAATGTAATTGAATTGAGCCTCTCTTCTTTTACTGTAACTTTAGGAAGATAGATGAAGCTAGAATATATTTGAAACTAAAGACATGCATGAGAATAGCATACAATATCACCAGAAAAAACAGGAAGCGGTTATTATTTTCCTTGTACTATTTGTTATATTTATAGCAGATATTTGAAAGGGGTTTAAACATAAAAAAAAATTAAACACATACTAAAATAACAGAAATACTTTTTTCACAAACTCCTCTTAAAAGATCTATACTTCTTGTCGCACTATTCAATGTCCTACAAAATCATACCAGACTTTTCTTGAAGCAATTTCAAATTATTACAGATCACCCTAATTTAGCATATGCCATTCAAACCCCATAGAAAAATCTCAATTTACTAGTTTGTATGTATAGGCCATAAAAAACGTGAAGCTTTATAATTAATTATACAAACTCCCAAATGCAGATGCAGCGGGCAGAGCCACTGCCGCTTGATGGGGTTATCTGTCAGACACAGGCTGAGCCAGCATAGATTGCAGGCATAGCGACTTTTTTCGAATCGATAACGTCAGATCCTTCTAATCATAAAACTTTTTTAGGGATAAAAAAGTGTGGTACGTAATCTTTTTTAAAGCCTTGTAAAAAAGAAAAAGTATACAAGCTTTTGAGTTTAGCTGTGAAAAGCTATAATTATTGGAGAAACACATTTCAGAACAAATTGTAAGGTCAGTTGAAACTACTTTAGGCCCCTATCAATATCAGTCTCATTCAATTACCGCGATGCCCACAACTGTAAGACCCTCGGTCTTTACAGTTTGGGTATGCTTAGTTTCTATACTAACGCAAGTTGTGAATTCGACCAATGTGAACACGCCACGGGCCGTCGAATTCATTCAACGCGATCTCCTTAACGGTGCCGAATATTATATTGATGATTTGCCTGGCTTATCTAACGAAGATAAGGTCGGATTCCCCTTGATGCACTCGGGTCAAGTTGAAATTGACGCAGCCTCTGAGAGTAATTTGTTCTTCTGGCATGTGGCATCAAAATACCGGCCTGATAGTGGATTACAATCCTCATCCAAAAATAGCCCCACCGACCGTACGGTCATTTGGCTGAATGGTGGCCCGGGCTGTTCATCAATGGACGGCGCACTGATGGAAATTGGTCCGTACCGGGTGGCAAATAATGGAAAACTACAAGTAAACAACGGATCATGGCACGAGTACGCCAATCTACTATTTATCGACCAACCTTTTGGTGTTGGATTCAGTTATGGTAAACCTGAAGGATACGTACACGAGCTTGCCGATGCTGCAGATGATTTGGTTTTATTTTTGGATCGATTTTGTGAAATGTTTCCTGAGACGCTGCGCCATGATATCTATTTGGCTGGTGAGAGTTACGCTGGACAGTATATTCCTTACTTGGCACAAGCTATCCTGAACCGTAATAAGGATCCTAAAGGTAAGTCTTCATATAACCTCAAGGGGTTGATCATTGGTAATGGCTGGATTGATCCTTCGAATCAGTACTTGGGGTATTACCCATATATGATGGTTAATGATCTCGTTGAAAAGGGGTCTGAAACTGACAAGAAATTACTTGCACTGCATGAGAAGTGTGCGGAATCGCTTGCGGAATACAAAAAAGAGGGTAGAGTGATGCCTATTCATGATTCCACGTGTGAAAATTTAGTTCAGGCCATTTTACATGTCCCTCCAAAGGGCAAAGGTATTGAGGATCCCAAAAATAATTGTATGAACGTCTACAATATTCGCCTGACTGATAGTTATCCTTCGTGTGGTATGAATTGGCCTCCGGATTTACCGGCTGTACAAAAATATTTACGCGACGAGGCGGTTCTGGCTGCCTTGAACATTAATATTAAGAAGACACATCCGTGGAATGAGTGCGCCGCAGATGTTGGCAAAGCGTTCAAACCCACCACTGCACCTAGTGTGGAGCTTCTACCCGCAATTCTGGAACAAGTTCCTGTACTTTTGTTCAATGGTGATATGGATTTTATATGCAATCATATAGGTAATGAGAAACTGATTGACGAGTTGGATTGGAACGGACAGAGAGGTTGGGGTACAGACCTGGATAATAATGAGCATAACAGCGGTAAACCAATTGATTGGATTTTGGACGACGGTACTTTGGCTGGATGGGTCAAGCATAGCCGTAATCTAACGTATGCGCTTATTCACAATGCTTCTCATATGGTACCGTTTGATTTCCCGATTTTATCACGAGCGATGCTGGATGGTTTTGTTGGTTCTATCGTGGGTGAAATGAATTATGATGTCCCCTCCATAGAACCAACCACATCTTCAATCCTGTCTCAATCTCCTTCATCGTCGTCGGTTTCGTCTGAAGAGAATGCCAAGATCATTGCTGATGCCACCCGCCAAGCCTATTACAAGGCTGGAACTTTAGCTCTTGTCGTTGTAATCATAGTAGTCATCGGCCTCTTGGTATTCATGTTTAAGCAACGCCGACGCCAACGACAACAGCTTGACGACAATATCAACTCCCCGTATTTGTCGTTTGGATCTTCATCTACAGTGGCATTGGCATCGATATCGGGTATTTTCAAATCAGTAATTGGCGGCATGTCCCGCTGGAAAGAGGCGCCATCGATTGCTAGAAGAGCTCATAAAAAAGTAGTGAGGTTTGCGGGTTTGGATAGTGATAATCACGCTTTGAACGATGCTGGTGATGCCGGCTGGGCCCGCGTGAATACGGAGGGTGATGTTGAAGGTGAGGATGTTACATCTTTAGAGCAAGGCATTTATTACGATTTAGATCGGTCGACTGATTTGAATGAATTCAACATAGAGAGTGATAATGAGTTGGATGATTTGAGTTTAGTCAACACAAACGACGAATTTGAAATGGCTACAAAGACTCCAAGGTCTAGCCAGTAAACATAAATATAAGATTCGGTAATTTTTTAATAATATATATATAATAATAATATTGTTAGTTTTTAATAAAGAGTAATATATTAATGAAAATCTAAAGAACATTTTTTTGTGTTTTCTTTTTTGTTGATAAAGAAAAAAAGCTAAAATTAGCTAAAAGTACTAGGTATTGTTGAAACCAAAGTAAAACCGTAACGTGCATAAAAATAATAGAGATAAATCCGTTGTTGAAACCATAAATCATAAAAAGAGAGGGTCAAAATAATAAAAAAGCAAGAGCAAAAAAGGAAAAACGGGGACGAAACAAAATAAAAGATAAAAAAATCGACCGCAATAAATAATATAAAAAAACCCAAATATTCACATATAGTCAAGAATAACACCGGACTAGATAAGGAAATGAAACCAGTTTGTCAAGTAAAAAAGACAAAAGCGAAAAAAATAAGACAAGAAGCGAATAATAGATGTATAGGGAAAATAAATGGGAGAAAATGAAAGTGAAATGGGTAGATCGGAAACTAAATCTCATGTTTTATTTGAACCATGTCTCTACCGATACCCGATTCACCGGACTTGCCCAAGATTTTATTCTTCATATTCAATAGCTGATTAACCTCTCTAGCTTCGTTTTTCTCCACAACCAAATTCTTCAACCACTTATTTTCCATTTCTAATTGTTTTATCTTGGTCTCCAGGTTGTCGACTTTTTCTTGTAGCTCCATGGTCTTACGTTCCATCTGTTGCTCCTTGAGTTTTTTCTTGACCCGGAATCTCGCGGACGCCGCTGTGTTGCGACGACGTTTATCCTCCTCGGCAGCTTCTTGATTACCACCGCCAACATCGGTACTATCGTTTTGACCATTTTCACTCTCGCTGAGATCACTCTCACCTTCGTTTTGTTCTGAGAGTGAGCGGGTTGATCTACGACGGCGACGCGAGTTTACTGCGGTATTGGATGAGTAAGAGATAGAAGACGAGGCCATTAACAAGGACTGGCTGTTAGTATCATGGCTCCGGTGACGTTCGCGGCCTCTTTGCTCATTATCCAGACGAGCAATTTTAGAACTGGCGACATACTTGGAATTGGTATCATCATCTTCTATCAGAATGGCTTCACTAGAACCGTCGCGGATTCGTTTACGGCTAGGGATACTATTATCACTAACTATGGCAGCGGAGGAAACAGCGGCGCCCGTGGAACCAGATCGAGAGGCTAATGCGGCTTGGATTTGCGCATCGATCGACTCCAAGGTGCTCATGGAGGTACGAGTAGTCTTTGTGGGGGTGACTGTTGCGGTGGTAGCGACGGTTCCCGGAGTAGCGATAGCGGTAGTCGGGGTAGCATTCTCACTCGAGGAAATGGAGTTGTGTCGAAGGGAGTTCTGGCGAATAGGATCTTGTTGAACAGACGGGATCTGAATGGGTTGGATGGATTGAACTTGGTACTGGGATGCCGAGTTCGAAACGGAGAATTGTGTGAGGGAATCAAAATCGAAATTCATAAAGTCTTCGGTCAGGTGAGACGTGGTAGCTGACCCAGTATACGACTGCAGCGTTTGAGTAGAGCCAGAAGTCATGGTGGAAGCGACGGGGGATGTGCTAGACGCGCTCGCGTAAGTATTTCCGGATTGGCTATTGGAGCTGGTATCGTACTTTGTTCTGTTGTTTAGATCGGGCAAGGTGGATAGCGAGCCTGAAGCGATGGCGCTCATTTGGCGGTTAGTGGCCGGCTGGTGGTTGTGGGGGTAGTGGTGATTATTGTAGTTGTTGTGGCTGCTGTTGCTATTATAGTTGTTGCTGCCTTCTTGGACCAGCTGGGCGTTGAGGGCCTTTCCGTTTTGTAGCCAGCCTTCTTGTTCCATGATGAGGTCGTCTACGGTAGCGGCCATGTCGGTGGAGCGGCCCATATCGAAATCGAAAAACTGGGTATTGGCGAAAATGGACAGGTCGTCCTCCAGATGGCCGGATAAGCCGGAGTTGAGGTTATTGTAGTTGCTGGTAGTGGTGCTGCTACTGCCGCGTAGGCCGGAGCTAGCGTTGAGGTTGCTGGGCGAGTTTGCGGAGTTGGACGAGCCGGTTGTGTCGGGGACGGCGGCGGTGGAGGGGCCGGCCGAGGAAGGGTTGGCGATGCTGGAGTAGACCGAGGGCGGCGATTCGAGATCGGGCAACAGGTTCAGGTTAGCGAGGTAGTCGCTGTTGTTGAACGAGCGGTAGTTGGACATTTGAGCAAGTAGGGAAGCGAGGAAAGCGAGGAAAGCGAGGGAAGAGAGGGAAGAGAGGGAAGAGAGGATATATACTATAGAAGGGGGCAATAGAAAAAGACGGGCTATCGAAAGAGGACGGTGACGGACGGAAATACGACAGTAGAGGACTGCAGAAAAATATTCGAGGACTAGCGAGTCAAGAGTCTAAAAAATATCAGATAAAGGGGAAGATAAAAAATGAATTAAAAACTAGAGACGAGAAACGACAAACTAGACAAACTAGACAAAACAAATCCGAACACACAAGATCAAAGCCGGAAAGCGGAAAAAACGAGCAAGACGGAAAAGAAACGAAAAACGAAAAAGAAATATATGAAAAGAAATATATGAAAAGAAATAAATGAAAAGACAAATCAGAAAAGAAAAGGCATTGACATCAAACTGTATGGAGACGACGCAGTTTTGCCGAGTCGATGAATAATGAATAAAAAACCGATTTAGACCCCGAAAACCGACCAGAGTAAACTGACCAAAATTAGCGCTAAATAAATGTAAAGCAGCAAATAAAAATAATAAAAAGGAACTCGTAATCCGCGGACCAACCCAAGACCCCGAAAGGCAAGATTAGGTATGGGTATGTAACACATCACGGCATGTCGAAACTCTCTTATTACTCAGGAAACTTTGGCCGTTACGGGCATGCGCCGCCAACTGAGTCAGACTTTACACCCAACCAAATTAAAGAAAAAGCAAAAACACCGAAAAAACAAAAATAACGAAAAAAACAAAAATAACGAAAAAAACAAAAATAACGAAACAACAAACCACTGCAGTCCGCATTAATAATAAACTTTACCGCCCAACGTCACCCGGGCAATCTTCCTTCAGCCGCTGAGAATCACCTATCTATGAGTAATCATCCCCAATCGTGCAGTGACTCGGGTTGCGCGGCAAACTCGCGGCAAACGCGCGCCGAACGCGCCACGTTGCTGAAGCAACGCGCGCTCGCCACTCAAACCACTTAAACCACTCTACCCCAAACGGCCAAATATTCATTCCGGCCCCTGCCCCTGCCCCTGGCGCCCCAGTACGTCACACTTTTGGGGATAAGTCCTCCTGGGTTGGCGCTGCTGTGTGTCCGTCTCCTCCTTGAATCCACACACCCTAAGCACTCGACTTGTTTTGCCACTAGGCGTCCTCAGTGCGAAACGCCAACCGCCACTATTCGGCCTCGAACTGCAGCCGGCTTGGCACGTACCCTTTTTATATCCCATATATCCGGCTCTTGTGTCTGCGGCCATATCCACTGGAAAGCACGATTTCCCGTCCGATCAATCATAGTTAAGCCAGTGAGAGCCT